>JAPQRN010000025.1:11515148-11539378 GCA_037367275.1 Coranthus polyacanthus | reverse complement strand
TTTCTTTCTTTCTTTCTTTCTTTCTTTCTTTCTTTCTTTCTTTCTTTCTTTCTTTCTTTCTTTCTTTCTTTCATGTTGTGTGGCTCTTCCACATATTGTCGCCATTTTGTTTTACTGATCTACTTTTGTGTAACCTGGGTTAATGGGGATTAGAGGCCTGGATCATGTAATTGTGTTGTTTTCTTTCCAATACCATAAAAGCATATATATGAGGACTGATGATTTGAAGCCAAATTGTCGATTTGTCTGAGTTAAACCTTGAAGCTTGTGAAAAATAAGGTGAACAAAAAAGCTGGCTTCAGAATAAAATGTAAAACCACATCTCTTGACTCCTGTTCATATACACTCTGTGTTAAATATTTTGTTAAATTTTGAAAGCTTTACCATTTTGTGAATATTTGACATGGTAAACATGGTAAAACCTAATCTGACTGAAATCATTATTCAACATAGTGTTTATATACTGTACATCCTGAGACATGTCTGGTGGGTACTTTTAAGATTCTTGATTAAATGCTGAAAAAGGTCAAGAAAAAGCACGATCTTTTCCTTACCTTGACTAATATGTGAAAACCTAACCATGCATGGGACTCAAAATATGAACCTTGGTCTCCAATCTAATTTATATGTACATCCGTTTTTCACCAATTAATTGTAAATTAAACCTCGGGATAACAAAATTGTCATATATTAACATAATTTCTGGAAGACAGGGTTGGGCTGTTATAGCATATGCTCAAAACTGGGATACGATGTTAAGATGCGCAACACATATCTGGGAAATTACTCAAAACAACGGGATACTAAAGCACTTGCAAATACAGTAGTGATCTTGTCTGTCTCGCACTATCATCAAACCTGATTACACCTCATATCCTATTAATCCATGTTGTCCCTCTCCTCCTCCCTCTTTTTCCTTCTGACATTCGCTGAATGCTATTGATTGTCGGTGAGATTTAATCTGTCCTCCTGTGTCATCATATGAGGACTTGGCTGTGAAGGGTGGAGCACAGCAGATAGTCATGGAAGCAGATTTTTACTTCACGTGGTGAACATTAATACTCGCCTCTGACGCCTTACATCTCAATATTTGCCCCCCCCCCTTCGTCTCCTGCATTTACTGTGGGCTTTGTTCCTTCACCCTCTTAAGGGCATGACTGACGCCTATATCCCATCTCCTCCTGTGTGCCGTTTGTGCTTTCTCCTCCTCTTGTGTGAAACACGGAGGGAGTTCTTTTGAGGAGAAGTGGAGATGACAACCAGTGGCCTCGGGTGGAGAAGTTCGGAGGACTGTGTCTGTGCATGTGCCCATCTGTGTGTTTTTTATCTAAAGTAATCTGTAATTGTATGTTCTGACACAGTGATGGATAATCAATAGTTCTGTCTGTCTCTGTGGAAGAGCCACAGTCGAGAGTTAGAGCATAAAAGTCATGCCGTCCTCAATGCTGGCCCTTCCATATTTTTTTTCCACCGCATTGCCTAAAGAGAGAAAACCAAGGTCGACCTGGCATTTTTCCTACCAGCCTTTGCTGCTGCCTGCTCTCTGCTCTCAGGGTGCAGATGGACTTCTACAGTGACTTGCAGAGTCAAACGAAAAAATGCCAACTCCACCTGTGTTGGGAGCGACACTATGCATCGTGAGCCATTATTGCCCTGCAGTTTGAATCCTGAACTGAGGCTCCATCCACATAGCTGCATGCAGAGACTCTGTAGCTTTAAACAGATCCACTAGCCTAAACGAAAACAGACAAGGATTATACAGATGTGTGGATATGTGAATCCTCATGCTGCCATTGAGAGTCACAATCATGTATGCATGAGCATGCTGGCAATTTCGTACACACATTCATACACAGATTTAGTTGGCATTTTCCCCGCCTGTGTCCTGATGAGAGTTGGTGTGTTGTTATCTTCAATCAGCCTGCATTGTGGACATCCATTGTTTACTCCTATTTACTCCTAGTTCCCATGACACTGATAGTTTGTGAAAGGTGAACCTCAGCCTTAGATTCTGCAACAATGTTTCATGTCAGAGTCGATAATAGACGGCAATGCATCATGGGAAAAAAACCCTGGGGTCCTGGGTTTTATATTTATTTTTAAAGCTGCAACCAGATTCCTCTTTCCCCCCATGCTCTTTCAAAATGGAGTAATTTCATGGCTCATTCCTGGGGTTAGGAGAGGGTCTGGTGGAGAGGAAGACTTGTAAATAGCCTCTTGCTTTGCTGCCAACATACTATAGGACCAACAAACATGTATCACGGCGGATGTAAAGGTAGCAGAGCTTGCAGCAATGGTACATTTAGGACTTAATGTTTAATGTGCATGAAATCACTACATGATGAAGTTTCATCCTCACGCAGATTACAGAGAAATTGGGGATGGCTGTGATTTTTTTCTTTCCTCTTTCATATAAAACTTGGACTGCAAATAGAAATTTTATCTTTCAGCTTAATAAGAGGTGCTCGGTAGGGAGAGGGGAAGTTGATGCCAATATTCTGCTGCTGAAATACACCGTGCCACCCTCTCTGTGATGCCTGAAATAAGGTGGATTAGCCAGACCACTTGCCTCATCGTCCATGTTAGAGGATGAAGCAAACACACATACGCACACCAAACTTGATGCCAAGGTTATTCAAAAATCAAACTTTTACAAAAAGCCTACACAGCAAAGTAGTCCACGTGGACTAATTTAGATGTTCTCTATTGGAGGCAAATGAGTAATGTCCAGTGATGCCATGTTAATCTACTGTGGGATTTGGCTTGGAACGACCTTCCAGGGTGCCGTACCTAACAGCTTAATTACCTTTTCAAAAGGGAATACCTCTGAGATTTAGCAGCCACTCTGCACAGCAGATATGCTGCTCAGTCAAGAGGAGGTGATATGAGGTTACACTTCACTGGGCTCAGTTGTATTGACCTACCTTCCCAGAGCACACACACACTCTGACACATACACAAACACCTGTCTGACACTTTGCCCTTGTTTCTTGCTCTCCATACCTCCACTCCCAGCAGTTATGTCTCTTTCTCTCTTTTTTTTGTGCAAGGCTGCAGTTACAGATTTCTGACTGAGCCTCTAATATCGCAGCCAATCACCGGGCACGCTGTCTTTTTCATTCACCAACTGCTACTCAGAAGATACATATCATACTTCTTACTTTCAGCTACGTCCTCTGCCCTCCATTGTCTCCCCTCTTCTGTCTTCTCCTTTGATTTGACTCGAGGTGATACGAGTCACAGAGAAGGGCAGAAATATGTGATATAACACCAGTTAATGACAAATACGACAGGATATTTGGCAGTTGTCCTTTTCAGAAGGTTGATCAAATGCATGTTGAGACAGACAGGCAAAGATAAAAGGTGAACGCACAGTTGAATGATTAAATGAGCAACACAAGGGTCCCACGTGAAGAGGTTGTGCAATAACACAACTCTTCTCATTCATTCATCTTCTAGAACATGCAGATTTAATGAATGGCCTTTGGACTATAAAAGCAACAGCCAGCAGAGCCATGCACTGCAATGTAATTTTAAAGCAGGTGTCAGTTGGAAGGTAAGGATATTTAATGGCTTTTGGCTGATTTTAAATTCTTACCCTTATCCTGAGCCAGAAGGTTAAGCCTACCGAGTCCATTAAAGCCTGCTGAATGAGCGCTTTGTCTTCGTTTTATGACTGCTGGAGGTTGCAAGGTGTGGAGATGTGGCAGAGATTGAGATTCGAGAGGAACTGTAAAGTCATGAAAAAGTGATGTCTATAAAGTGTTGAGTGGTCAGTGTTGCATAATTGGAAAGCTCTGTCTTTAACAGCTCATGAAATGAACTTGTTTCGGGGTTTGTTAACATGTCTCAGCACCTCCCTTTTGAGGTTTTTTTTTTAACCGTACTACAGTTTGATCAGTTTACTGTCAGTTTGCAGCGATCTAATGTTAATTTATAGCACTGCTTTCCCTTTCTCTCTCTCCCTCTCCCTCTCCTCCCTGTCTTTCTCTTCCTTGTGCGCTTGCTCTTGTCTCTTTCTGTAAGATTGGCAGGTCTTTAGAGTTGCAAGGCGCTTAGCTTCCCACGTTCCTTCCTCCTGTCTCCTCCCCCTCAGTCTGACTGGCAGTAATTACATCGGGACTGGGCTTGGTTTGTCCTGACAACCCCAAAGACCTGACAGGCAGAAAAAGACACAGAGGAAGAGACAATGAGGGGAAACAAGAAAGCTGCTGCTGCTGCATAAGAATATACAAAAGTATAGCAACATATGGAGAAAAAAGTCGGAGAGCGAAGAGGTAGAAAAGGTTACACATCAGTGATTCCTGACGGGCCTTTCTCTCTTTTTCATTCCTTCACCAAGGCTGCGTGAACTCTGTATTCAGCACTGCTCATTTCTGGGTCGGGAAAAAGTATTTTTTCCCCATTCACTTCATCTGCAGCCAGATGTTTCCCACAATCCTCAGCTGTCATGAAACAGGTCTCTCTGCTGTGTAGTTCTAAAATGGGAGTAGTCCAGGAAGGCTTGTTTTCCCTTGCTGGTGGAAGCAATGCTTATTGCTATTAAGTCTGATTTGACAAAATATATCTTAACTGTATCTTCCCACAGCTCTGCTTTCACCTGGGCATTTGGTTTGCTTTGTGTCATCCCAAAACGCCAAATAAACTGGAGTAGGAGGTACAGGAATAGAAAGCAACAAAATGTATAGAGACTGAATATTGAAAGACCTTAATTTTACATTCAAATCAATCCAGTATCTCTCTCTCTCTCTCTCACTCTGTCTTTTAATCTGGTCCCGAAGGTGTCAAAGGAAGGAGGCAAAGAAATTAAGGAGTTATTCACGGGAGATGAAATGAAGCTTTTCTCAAAGAATATTCTGACTTTGTTCTGTTTAAAGGTTCTTTTCATATTAAAAAGTAATGCATACAACATTTAGTGCGCCTTTTTCCACTTTTAGTTCTGTCTCTGCTTCAGAGATTTTAGGAGGAAATCAAGTTAAGCCCAGAAATTAGAGAACAAATCAAATACTCTGCAACCCCACAGTTATTTGCAACTGTAATTACATTATCTAGTATGTATTTTTGAACTGTTGCTAGTATCTAAGCATGTTATTCCTCTTTGGCCCTGCAGCTTAATGAGGGTTTTTGGAATGTTTTATGGACTGATTTTGGTTTTGCATTACATTTTACATAGGTAAATAAATGTCAATATAATTCTAACAAGTCACATGATCAGACACAGGTTCAGTCATCAGGAATGTGGCTGTACGTCACCAGGTTTCTCTTAAAACCTAAAAGAAATTTAAATTATGTTCAAATATCAGGTTGGTGCAAATAGCTGAATTACTGAAACATTTTCTGTTTCACCGTCTCTCACACTAAGATGAGCAGAATTATTATATTTTATATAATATACACCGGTTACACCAATTAAGGAGCAATGGCTCCTTTAAAATAAATCCAAGTTGAATACTAACGGCTAGAGATGACCGCAGTACACTAGACTGTCCAACATGATGTAACTGCAGAAGACGTCCTGTGGCTGTGACAGCGCTGTCCTCTGACCCTGCATTGACGACTTGTCTGCCTCGCTGGTGCTGTCTCACAGCTAGCACTCACTCCTGGGAGGAAAGAAGGGAAGAGGCGACTGAGAGAAGGAAGAAAAAAATCAAATATTCATGATGTAGGATTTAAATAATCAAGGACTTATCTGGGAAGACACAATTCCAAAATCACGCACTGTCACAGTGAATATGCACTCAGCATAATTGGAGATCACAGTAGAGAGACTGCCATCACCAAAACAGCCATCTGTTTGTAGCTGTATAACAGTCAGTACACAAACCGTGAAATCTGGAGTGAATGCGGTATGTTAAGCTCTTAGAGGATTATCAATCATTTATTTTGTTGTTTTTTAGGTTCCTGTTGCTCACTTTATAGGCAATGTATGAAAGCTACTCAAACAAAGACAATACAAAGTGAGTACTTATCAGTGTTTGTTCTTCTCCCTCTGCTTGTTTCTTTCCCTCTTGTTTTTTTTCTTCCCTCTCCTCCTCTTCCTGCTTTCCTGTCCGTCCTCTCAGCGGCGTCCAGCTTCAGTTTTTGCCGTGCCTCCCTGGAGCACACGGTGTCTGCTGAGGAGCTGAGTTACCAGCTGCCGCGTCGCGCCGGAGGCAGCAACCTGACCTGGCACGACGGCCGCGGCCAGAAGACGGCACATACACGAACGGTCAAACTGCTGCAGCAGCCGGGCACAGAAGGCATTCAGGTATAAGGAAGCACACACAAGGACCAGAGGCAGGGTGGAGGAGTGTTTTAACTGCGTGTGTTTCGCTTTCTGAGGTGTTTTACGTCCATAATTTACCACTAAGATAAGACGCTGGAGAAGGGTCACGAATCATGTAGTCATACAGCCGTATTTGAAAAGAAACAAAGTAATAAAGCTATTACTTTCTCATGCATAATGCAAGGTTTATTTTTTTTAGGATTTTTTATTATGAGCTAGGTAGGTAATTTTACGTAAGCAGTTTGAACATTTTTGCTGCAAAGTCTATTTATGAAAACATGATTCCATTTGCCATTATTTAATATAATCCAGTTTGAATGATCTGGCTCTTAAAATATATTCAGTTTCGGAGTATCTTCTTTTGATATTTGAGAGGACAGCGCTCTTTGCAGAAAAGTACGTGAACGCTGAGATGCATCAGCATCAGTGCAGAATCTCCAGCACTCAAATCTCAGTGGTGCCAGAAAGTCTAATTGTTTTATCTTGTATATCATGTCAGCTGGTCTCACCCGAGCCTGTGTTATATACCACCAGAGAGAGAAACCGATGATGTAACATATGAGCAGAGCAAGAACTGTTACTCACTGCTTGTGATATAACAGGACAAGGAAGAACGTACAGCACGGTAAAGTGCAGTCTAACAGAAGTATACAGAGAATGTGCCCTGTATATCTACGAATGACCTTTACTTCTCCAACGCTCTGCAAGTTGATATCTAACATTTCCATATCAAAATATCTTAAAATGGCTAGTTTCTCATATAGTTTGTTGACTTGAATACTTATCAAATGTTTCCAGCAATGTTCAAATCCAAAGAAACAGGCAATTTTATTCAATGTCCCGAGCCGTTTCATTTGGCCGCCTGTCAACGGCATCATTACTAAGGTTGATGTTTATCATTACTTGCGGCTTTTTCATGAGGATGAAATTAAATAAGGTGAATATATATCACTAAAAACAACTGTAAATAAAACAGTAGCGCATCATCACTTTTCTCTGAACGAGTCACAGATTTTCATCAGTAATGGTGGTGAAAACCCACGTTACTTCACTACTTGCTACTATGCATTATTATGTTATGTTTGTTATTATTATGTTATTGTTTTGCTTGAGAGAGCCCTATCAGCAGAAATTACATACTGTCCATTTAAGTCACTGGCATAAGCGCAGTATAAGAAAGTGTGCTGATTGGTTGGGGAGGAATGCTAAGTGTTTGCCTGGTGACTCAGTGTCTCAGCAATATAATGTAAGCGTAGCAGTCAGAACATGATTTAATTCCACTCATAGGTCTGGTGCAAAATGGACTCCCATCTGCGCACCACCAAAGAGAAGCAAAAACAAAGAAGCAAAATGTCTATTTTAAGGCACTCTGCCCATGTTTGACCTAAAACAGCATATGACACAACAGCCTCCTTCCTGGCTTCTGATTCTCACATGAAAGAGCGCAGGGAGCCCAGTGGAGGTCATTTGTTCAGTTTCCCCACTGGCCTCGGGAAACTTTGTTACTGTGAGGCTTTAAGATGTACATATGCACTGCAAGCTTGCTCAATAATTCATAAAAGACTGCCCCCCTCAGCTATAACAGCTATAAAAGACTTAATAAAAAGACGAGTGGGAAGCTGTTTCCATGTGATTACACAGAGACTGGATAATTAAACCTCCTCTATACCATGAGAAGTAGGGCTTATCGTTTCCTTGTGGCAACAAGCCTCTTTATGCATTATTCAACAAATGGGAGAAGTCCAGCTGTTTTGATGTGTGTGTTTTTTTTTCAGTGTCCATTTGTGCGTTTCTAATATCAAGTATCCATGGATATGTGTGTGTGTGTGCGCTGGTGTTTGCCTGCCCAGTTCTCTCAGGGGTGATGATTAGATTATTCTCCATTACACTGGTTGTGCACACATCAGCTCTAATGAGGGAGCCAGTTAAGTGAAACATAACTCAGATTGGGTGTGTGTAAGGTGGGACCTGGGGAACCTTCCTTATCTGTTTAACAAAGCTAATATCACACATTATGCTCTGCTATGTAAACTATGCACAGACTCCCCAACCCCTCCTTACACACAAACACACACACACATACACACACTACTGTACAGTAGATATGATAACGCAGACCCGGCGAGTCGGAAGAAAGACGAGTGACAGTAACAGGAAGAAGGAGAAAACACTTAAATCTCACGTACAACATGCCCAAAAACTGCCAGTATTAAATGATTTCATCACTAAATCCATTGACACTACTGTAAACGAAAATGTGCTGCAGGATTACATTTTAGTTCTCATTTGTTATATAATATTATGTTTGATGTGTTTCTCCTCACGCGTCATGAGTGTCATTTTTTTTCTCGAACAGGAGAAATATGACATTCACAATGAAGTAATTCGTGACGAAAACAGGCAGATTTTTGTCAAGCTGTTGTAAGACATTACGTTTTTAGTGCTCGATAATAGCTTAATGTCTTGTGAAGACGGACGTTTGTTTGATTACCTTGACTGAGGTGACCTGTATGCAGACCTGTCTACTAATAAGGGTTTTTTTTTTTTTTTTTTTCAAATAATGAGCTATTGTGTTGCTCGCACACCTTCTGTGCCATCCTTGAATTGGCTGTTGTTTAGATGGCCAGATGGGGCGAGGGAAGGATCTGGGGGTGGCTCATTTTGCTGTCTGACACACAGCTTGTGCGTGAACCTTTAGATGAGAATAGGGAATAGGTGGAATAACAGAGAAGTAATTTAGAAACAGCAACAGCAGCCACTGTGTTGCCTTTTTCCTATGTCAGGACCAAGTCTGCTACACAAAGCACGGCCCCTTTTCTCTAATTTGTCATGCTTGGTAGGTAACTGAAGAAAACCAGGCTGTAATTATTTTTCCTCCCTCGTTATAGGACACAGTGGATGACCTTCTCAACTTTAAAACAATAATAAACAGTGAGAGAGACAACAATGTGTTAAAACGTTGACCTCTATTCTTATACTGTGTAGAAAGAGGCAGATAGTGATTTGTGGGCGGCTGATTCCAGTAAAGCTGAGCATTACTTTAGCCATTTATTTAAAATGCTCATTATAAAGAATGCAACATTAGTTACTCTCAAAAGCACTGCTTCGCTCAAAAGAGTGATGCAAAAGTTTATTGAACAACACTTAAACTATTGTTAAACTCCAGTAAATGAGCTGTAGCAACATTAATATGTGATAGTGCAGAAGAGAGAAAAATCTGCACCTCCCATTAAAGGATTAATTTAATATTTGACACTTTGTAACACACTGAATCTTACACGTTTCATCATTTCATTAGCACAGCTTTAATTAATTTCAATGTGTGCACAAATTCTGAGCTGCGTGTATGTCATGTAATAATGATTTGCATTATAAAATATGTTATCTTTGCTTAAAAAGGTTTTGATTGTGCATCATAACCGAAGTACATCATCATTATCTGCTTTCGAGTTCAGCCAGTTGTTTTCAGTGTAGCACAGTGTGAGTTCTCTCTGAACCCGAATAATCTACATAAAACATCTTACCTATATTTCTGACAAGCAACCTCTTGTGGTTGTGGAAATAATTAAACAAATACAGAAGTCATATTGACATGACTCTTAAGGCTGGATGTTGCTGGTTGTTAGTTTCTGAAAGTATACTCTAACCCTAGTCTTGCGTAACCAGACCTCCACACTTCATTAGCACCATCCACTATCATTCTGGAATAGGGGAAAAAAAAAACCTCTCTGGGTTATTTCTTTAAACGAATCCCACTTGTCTTGGGGGGTGCTAAGTGAAGGATGCAGCAACAGCATCTTTGCAAAATAGTACAGGGGGGGATAAATTGTTTTGGTAGAACAAGCGAAGTGTGGTATTGAAAGGAAATCCCCACAACTAAAAAAACTCCACATAAAAAGACGCCAGTCTTTGTCAAAACTTGCCATTCTCAGCATGTAGTTGCAGCTCTGAGGTTGTTGTTACTGTTGTTTCATGTAGCAAGGGGGACTTTCAAAATGGTAACACGCAGATAGCAGAAGGGAGGAGAATGCAGACTGAAACAGTCGCCCAGTGGCAGGATTACTGGAGCAGAGCACATCCTGTGAGCCACACGAGTCTCACCCTAGACTTATTTTCCTGACTTCACCATCTAGTTGGCTGATCAGAAAACATTTATACAGTATAGAACACTGGAAACACATTGCTGTGCTGATGTTTGTGATATTGTGGTGG
This sequence comes from Coranthus polyacanthus, assembly GCA_037367275.1. NCBI lineage: Eukaryota > Metazoa > Chordata > Actinopteri > Kurtiformes > Apogonidae > Coranthus > Coranthus polyacanthus. The sequence goes on along the minus strand of JAPQRN010000025.1, from coordinate 11,528,901 downwards.
AGGCTGAAAGACACGGTGGAGAGACACTGAGAGAAACAGGCGAGCTGCTAGGCAGTGAGGCAGAAATGTTTTAGCCTGTATTGTCCTCGTCCCGCCACTCAGTGATGTGCTGTTCTGTCCGAGACACACGTTTGACTCATGCTAAATAGAGAGCTTTGTGAAAATCCCATCTGGCTCTTTGCCCTCCCACTGAGAGTCCGCTCACATTCGCACGAGCGCAAGATATTTACACACTCGGAGTCCTGAGGACAACTAAAGGCAGAGTTGTACGAAACTAACAGAGGCTGGCAATTTACACACTCACTTACACGGGAACAGTCAAGTAGACACTCACAAATGCCCACACATCACCATGACGCACACACTCTAACACACATATGGACAAGGCTAGACTGAGCAGTGGGAGACACAAGGGTGCTAAATGATGCAACAGAAACTGCCAGGGACAAGGATTCAGTTTTAGTGACAGAAGAAGGATGAAGAAAGAGATTAAATGAGAAGTGGGGGAGAGAGGTGTGAAGGAGATATGAAGGATCATGTGTCAGGATCTGTCAGAGATTTGAGAGACAGATTGAAGGTCTGGGTCTATAATGACAGCAGAGAAAGAGCTGTAAAGGTACAGTAGATGGGGAGATAGAAAGAGAGGCTTGCATACTGGGAAGATAGAGGAGGACCGTTTAGTATCCCGTGGAGAGAGACAGTGACAGCAAGAAACGATGCAGAGCAGAAAGGGGAACGGCAGGTGGGAGCCACATGATATGCATATTATAAAGCATAGATTCACTCACTCAGATACACGCACGCACGCATGTGTACACGCTTAGATTTTTACAGCTAATTGGCCCACCATCATTGATCAATCTCAGGAAGGTTTGAATGAGCAGAGACCGAGGCAGGCATCGGAAGAGAGGCGCTATCGGTCACAAAGATTGAATTTTAAGAATTCCCCACGCTCCCCTGACTTTGGGCTAATCCCTGATTCAGCTACACAGAGAGACGAAGCAGTCGCACACATACTCTCACACACACAAACGCGGGATCGTATATGGACAAAAAGTAGCTTAGAGCATAAAAGTCAGGGCAGGAGAAAAGAAGATCGAAGAGAAAAGGCTATGTGGGGAGGGGGGAGGGGTATGAGGCAGGCAGAGGATAAAATTTATGAGGAGCAAGTACAGGGGGGATGAGAGACATGATAGAACAAAGTAAGCAGGGAAGGACAAATAAGCTGTTCGAGGATACAAACAGAATGATCAATAGAGAAGTGCAGAGAAGAAAGTCGGGAGTATGTGGGGTGGGAAAGAAACGAGGATATGAGGAAGCGAGAAGACGGAACAGCACAGAGACTGGAAATCTTTTTTTTTTTTTAAATCAAATTTTTAAATACAAATAACCATTGAGCCTTCGCGCTTTACAGGTGTCTTTGTGTGGATTCCTAGAAAGACAAAAACAAAAACCCTTTGACCTCTTTTATAGATTTTGTATCTCTATGTATCTATGTGTGTCTGACTAAACATTAAGCAAACTGAGAGGCAGAATATGTAACATTTCCACATCCCCTTTACAGGAAGACGAGGTTAAACGCGGATAAAACAGCAATCCACAGTGCATATTTATTTATTATTTACATTCCATTTTGCAATCCAGTAGAGAGTTCATTCACTAATTCAGTATCGATCTAGCCGACTACAATTTACAATGTGTGCAGTAACATAATGTTAATAGCGGAGATGAATTCATCAGACAAACTGATGAAGCAGATACCAGCTGAGAGCTTTTATTAGGCTTCCAAACTGGAAACACTGACTTTGAGGGAAATAATCGCTCAAAAGATAAAAATCACTTTTTTACATTGATATTCGGTTCCACGTGTGTTAATTAATGACTCAATTAATGATGTTCGGTTATTCAGACTCATTTATTTAGGTATCTATTCCTGTGACAGCAGTTATCTGGTTTCTAAAGTGAAACATTCACGTGTTCATTTCAATGTCACCGTTTTCTTGGCAGACGATATCGGCCGATTAATCGTCCGATTAATCAGCAGCGGCTGACGAACCCAGCTTAATTTGACTCTGCCTCACTGCTATTGCAGTATTTCAGACTTCGACATATCAATGCATATACAGTGTCTGTATTACCCATTCTCCATCATCTCCCCTCTATCTCCATATCTCATTATACTTCCGCTCCATATACAGCCCCCCCCCCCGGCCGCGTCTCTCCCCTTCCCCTCCTGTACATAATGAATGAGGGAGTTCTTCCCGTTGGACAGAAGTAGGTCTCGGGAGGCGGTAAAGGGTGAACGGGGACGACTGGCCAGAGAAGATACAGCCTGATGAATGGCCTGAGAGCGGTGTGAGAAGAGCGAGGGAGGAAAGAGATAGAGGGAGGGTGATGGGGAGCTATCATTCTGCTCCCCCTCTGTCAGGCTTCTTGATGGTGAAACCTGATGTAAAAAAAAAGTGCACTCCCTCTTTTTGCGTTTTGTTTTCTGCATTTTTTCACCCTGTCTATCCGTCTGTAATTTTTCTTCACCTTCTTTATTCAGTCTGTTGTTTAGTTTTGTCAAATAAACATGAGAGCATTTCGTATCAAATTTCATAAGACGTGATCCCATTTTTTCAAGGGGTCATACAGTGTGTTATAAAAACTAATACAAAATATGTAGTTCACTTCGTTATTATAAAACTGTCTGCCGAACATTCCATTGTAGACTTATGGAGCTATTACTTGTATAGCAACAGACACCTCTTGCCACCTCCACTCTTATATATCTTGTTAGGGTTTGAATTTCAATCACACATTCTTTTGCATCACTTTTATTTTACCTCTATTTTAAAAATGTTTACTGTTCTTGCCTCAGACACGACCTATTCATTTTAAAGCCATGTCACTTATGATATTGCATGAATACAAATCACTGAGAAGCAAAAAATGTAATATCTGTACAACCCATCACAGCGCCCACAGTGCAGTTCAGTCCTATACTTCAACACATTTTTGTACACGTCTTCATTTATATGGCACTATTCACAGCTCTTAAAAATCAAAGTTACATTTTTCTACAGAGACTTTCAGGTCAGCAACCCCCGTCCTGTTGTCCTTGAATTATATATCTGGACAAAAATCTATTTTTCTTGTTAAATGTGCCCTACATAATGATTGCCCAGACACTTGCTCACTCCAGACTTTACTTGACTCTGTCAATATAAAGATTGTAAAAGATGAGAGAGTCTAAATCAGCAGGCTTGCCAGCTTCATCGCAGGCAGATACAACAACCATCCAAAGATGAGGGAGCATTTTTACCCACCCCTTGTCTATACTCAATCATCCAAAAGAGCGAGAGTTTCCACACCTCTCCCAACTCAATCTCAATTAATGATTGGGGGGAGCAGTAAATTTGGTTATTAAAATGGCTTCAGCGCTCCATTGATTCAGGGTAGAAGTATGTGTGTAATTAGGAAATGAGCAAACACATTGAGGTGGAGAAATGGAGTTGTTTTCAATTAAGGCCTGCAAAGCAGAACGCACTTAGCTAGTGGACCAGCCAGAACTGGATAGGGCTGATTGGTGCTTAAATTGACAGGAGGAGATCTCATTATAGCAGCTGGCAGAGATGTACATAGTTATGAACCTGTGTCTATCATATACTGCGATGCAAAAGAGTATTGGGAGCTGTTCTTGGTGTCATTAACAAGAATGAAGCGGGGAGACCGCTGGATATTGAGCTGCAAGTTGCATTTGTGTGTATGACATTTCAGCATACATAATCCCATTAAATGCAGTCAGTTATGGAGTGGAACGTTTGGCAGCGGTTCTGTGTTTTTCTATTGAAAATCAGCCAAAGCCTTTGTTGCAGAGTTGGCTCAGTCAGAGCATGAATGAATGGTTTAGATATGAGAGTGAGTGACACAAGAGAGGCTGAGAGCTGAGGGGGGCCGACGAGATTGTTGCGTTCTTTTTTTTTTTGTCCATATGAACTGGCTGTGACTTTATTATCCATGTTAATGCTTCGCACATACTCGTGACATACACTAGAAAGCTTGCTGTCTGACCTAGATTTTTGGGTCAGGGATAGGTGTGCGAAGACGAAAAGAGAGAGGAAATAAGTACTAGAGGAAAAGAGACATGTTTTTTCGCCTGACTGAGAGATAAAGATGACAGAATTACACTATTGCCGTCAAGAAAAATTACCTCAGGCCAAAGAACATACTACAGCAGCCTCAACACCAGGAAATGTCAGTGGCCATGCTCATAGAAATGATATATGGAATGTAATTACTGCATTGAGATCCATTGACGGAGGGGTGAAGTGTGACATTATAAAGAATTAGAATAATGTGTGAGAAAATATGGTGATGCAGTCCAAGTAGTGCATTTGCATGTTTCTTTCTAAATTGGGGTTGAAAGGTGAAAACAGCGTGCTTCTAACAGAAAAAAAAAGCATCTGTTTGCCTTTAGGCTTGCAAGCTCTTAAACCTTATGTTCACTGTTAATTTGGGTTGTATTTTAGCTCATTAACTGAGCTAAATATGTACTATAATTTCTCATAATATTAACAGGTTGTGTACGTGAACTTCTGCCTTAACATAAATGAGAGTTATAGCACCGCAGCCCAAACGGCACTGCAAGGTATAAACTCTACAGTAATAAGCCAATTTCCATTACAGGACTTTATTTGTACTCTACACATCCTCCATGTGTGATCTATTAGACTACCAGGAGGGATTTTGTTTCAAACTGCGGCATTACAAAGAATCTTTTCAGCTAATTTCACATTAATGAGAAAATCCATCACCTTGCGTTTTTAAGTAGAATAAGCTAGAGCCATTACAAGGTGATTATCTTTTTTTTTCTTTCTTTTTTTTAAAAAAAAGCAATAACAAAGCAATATTCCAACTCGAATCATACACTAAGTCAGAAAATTAAAGCACAAACACACACGTACAACCACACTCGCTGCATTTATCTCGATGATGCTCAGTGTTGGGAGGGTTCATTTTAAACTGTATTTCACTACAGATTGCAAACAGGTCATTCGCAACATATTACATAAGATTCCTCAATGTGAGTAACATATTTTGAATGTTCTGGATTACTTCAATATTGTCTCAATTCTGTTCTTCTCCTCTCCTCTGTTTTCATACAGCATGGAATGGGGGAAAAAGATAAATGTAATGCATAAGAATAATGCACATTTACTGTTTGATCAAACATGTGATTGATGATGACACCCTCCTCTGTTAAGGGTGTGGACAGGAAGGCTACACTGCATGCCTACAGAGCACATACACTACCGCACTTTACTTGAAATCAGGAGCTTGTGGGAAATTAGTACGGATCTTTAAAGATCAGGGCAAATAATGCAGACTCCCTTTAAGTAACCTATTGATTTTAAGAATGTGACTGTATTCTTTAACCATTACCAAACTACAGTTACTCATATTCTGGATAATAAATACATATTCTAAGCACATGTATTCCACTACTCCCCCAGCAGTGATGATACATGATTGCATCTGTTAACGTGGAGTTTTCTGTTTCCTGTGCGTTTCAGTTACGTCCAGGTGAGGCCTTCACTGTGTACCACACCAGTCCTACGCTCTCCAGTCTGTCCAAACCTGTGGTGCTGTGGACTCAGCAAGACGTCTGCAAGTGGCTTAAGAAACACTGTCCTCACAACTACCTGACCTATGTAGAGGCCTTCTCTCATCATGCTATTACAGGTACAGTGCACAGAATCATTTCCTCCTGAGAACACATACTGTGCGTAATTGTGATTCTTTTGTTTGCCACCTTGTTTATGATGGAAAATATATTAAAAAGACATTGGATTAGTCTATTAGAGGGTGCTACTTTATGATTTTTTTTTTTTGCTTAGACCAAACTTCTGACCTCTTCTTCTTTTGATAAGCCAAGCAAATATGTTTCTATAGTCTAAGAAGTTGCAAACCGATGCCATAAAAGGCTTACCAAATCTCACGCAATTTATTTTTAGGTTTGTGGTTCCACAGCTTAGCTTTTTCAACTGGAAACAGGTTTACACCCAAATCTCTCCAAAGGAGATTTAAAAGGCATTCATGTGAGGTAACGAAAGGAGTGCAGCCTATTTTAGGAGAAGAAAGGGAAATCTGCAGAAAGAAATGCTGGGTTTTTTTTCGAGTTAAGAGTTCACCCTTTCCCACACACAGACACATGCATACAGTGACACACACACACACGCAGTTGTTTCTTAATGTGCCCACGCATATACATGCAAGTGCACATACACGCAAACAGCCCATAATGCAAACACACACACAACCGAGCAGACGGTAGAGCAGTTTCTTTTTTAGTGTCTTGCAGAGAACAGATTGCCGTTCTGTGCCGAAGGGTCAGCCACCACTCACTTACATTTGCTCACGCACACGCACATATGCACAGGCACGCACACAGACGTATACAGTACACACAGGCAGAGACACAAACATGCACATTAGCTTCGGGGTTCAGAAGAAATGCTGCCAGTGTCGTAGTTACGGCAGCTCTGATCTGATCGTTTTCATTTCTCACAAAAGAGAGAGTGAGAGGGAGGCTTAGATTCAATTATTCTTGCGCATTCACTTGCTGATGTCCAGCTGGATTTCATTTTTCCAGGGTTATTAGCTTCAGTGTTTTGTTGTGCAAATGCTGGGTAAATGTGTTGTTTTGTTGTTGATGCATATGGTCAATATCAAAGAATCACATTATGCAAAAGCTCTTCCTTTATTAAACACAGAGGGTTGTTGGATCTGTGTCGAGTTCATCTTTATCTAGTGACCCAAAAGTAACAGCGGCTCTCTTTCAGTGTCTCTCAGTAAAGGCACCATTACAGTGGAACAAGCGGCCTGAGGTGATCGGTGTCATCTTTTTGTCTTTCTTTTGTGTGTAAAAATGTACGCTGTCATCTTTTTTTTTTTTATCTTTTTGTGCTGTAATGTCATTTTTCTTCTGCTCTAATTATTGTCAGTCAGAGAAACCACAGTAAAAGCTCCACTTAGTTAAGCTGTCAGACTTGTGTTTTTGTTTTCCCATACGATAAGAAATATTTGGAGCTTGTTTGGAGCTTGGACACATATTGTGAGTCCTTTATGTCACGCTACACTGTTAATACTCGTGTTTGGCAGCTGCAGCTACTATGCTGGTTAACTTTCGTGTTCTAAATAATTGAAAAATAAACAGCATATGTGAAAATCACATACGCACACTGTAGGTCAGCGGGGTCAAAAAAACTGTCACCAGATACTTTCTTATGACTGCAAGCAGTACAGATTGGATTTTCAGACCAGATCTGACTACAAAGATATCAAGATGGCCTTTGGATGCAGTCATGCAGATTGAATCGCATTCCAGCTGCTGCATTGCGTTAACATTCACTTTTCTTTGTCCAGAGAATACAACCTGGTGCAGGTCTCACTTTTGTAGCAGGTGGAAATGGCAGATAGAAGGAGATAAGAAGACAACGCATTCTGACAGTGGAGTAAAAGTGAAGGATAGCCAAAAAAGTGAAGGTGCCTAGGACTCTGCATTTAACCTTGATGCTACTATATATACAAGCTGACTAACGTGTAATACAGTATGCATAAGAAGCACAGACTGAAATTAGGTTGGTTATCAAAGGTTTAATCTAAAGGTTGTTTTTTTCATGAGGAAGTCTTTACCTTCCTCCCTCTTGAATTGCTTTTCAGACTGTTTTAAGAGTCATTATTGTCCTAGCCAAGGCAGAAATACTTCCCATTTGCCCACAGACATCGTTAATAAGCAATTTATTTTGAAGCCAAATTGAGAGAAGTGATCTCTATTGAAACAGCTTTTGTTTTTGTGTCTCTTTTCTCCCTTTGACAGCACTACTTTCCCTATCTGGAGGCAATTATTAGGAGCTGTATTAAGTCTGTCTGAGGGGAATTGATTTGAGCTCTATTCATGTGCTTTGTCTCAATTGTGCAAACGCAAACGCACCCACACACGCGCGCACGCGCACACGCACAGACCAAGGGCAGTGGTTTTTCTAGGACGTACTGGTCCCACTGTTGGCAAACATTCACATGAAAGCTGCGGGGAGGCTGGTGAAATATGCGCGTGGAAAAATTACTGACGGTATAAAGAAAAAGAATGAAAAAATATTGCCGTTACATCCCTGAGGTATTTGTGTTGACAGAAAAATATCAATATTTAAGAAACAGAAAGCACCTGGAGAAGTAAATAATCTGCCTTTAAACCACATGTGCTGCCACATCCGTACACATAATCGCGTACCTGTTAAACTGTTGTAAAAGCTAACTGGTTTGCCATGGTTTTTTATCTCCTGGTGGGTGGAGCCCTTCCCACAGTATAGGTAGCTATTGTCTGTATTATTCCAGCCCATCTGGCTCTAAAGACTGGCTGACTGGCTCTGTCCTCATTTGGCTTGCCTAGTTCCAGTGAGAGCTATATATCATTTCCCAAAGAGTTAGGATGTGAAAAAATATAATTACGGCTGCTTCCTGATATAATGTTCAGTCATCTGTCTGCTGCCTACAAAGCATCAATCACTCAAATTTAACAAAGTGTTAAACTAAAAAGGTTTCTTCAATGTTGTGTCCCTTTGGATATAAGAAAGTGGTGCAAGCACACACTGTCATGATAACTAAAATGTGACCTCTACTTGAGATTGAATTTAATGCTCTTACTATTTTAATACCTTTCTAGTCGCTCAATACTTTCATCAAATGTGTTCCTCAAGCTAAAATCCTATTTCGATTTATCTCCAGAGGGTATGCACAGCCATATGCACGCAGGAGCATTTAAAGGGAAAAAAGAAGGATTGGAATAGACAGTGCTGCAGTTTGATTTGAGAGAGTGCATCGGTCAGCAGATGAGTCAACTGAGTCATACATTTGAAACATGTAAAGTCTGTCAAGAAGTCTAGCTCTGCCTGTATTGAATTTGAGTCCGCGTAAACCCTCCACATGAAAAAGTAGCTCCAGTAGTAAACAAAACAAGCAAGTATCAGCTGAGGTGTAGTTGGGGGAGCAGAGTGTTACTTTAGAGGTTACTCGTGTTATCAAAGTTAGATACGTAGTTTTAGAAGCCAACTCTCAATCGCAGTCAGAGCAGACCAACGTAAGTAAACCCTGCCATTACACATGTTCCGAATGTATTTGGCTCATATAACCTTTTATAGCCAAGCGATGCCTGCTCTCGACCGCTTATTACAAGTTACAAATGAGCAGTTTAAGTCAAAAGTGGTTTGCTCTTTCTCATTATTTTTGCGGTCAGGACAGACGAAAACCTCTCCATATTCCAACATTTTTAAAAGTGTTGTTGTTTGAAATAGTAATTTAGCTAAAATGTCATCAGTTGATTTCCGCTGCATATCTGGAATACATTTAGTACATGTAGGTTGCCTTTAGAAAACATTGTCAGACATATAATTTGTGTGCAGCGTCTTTTTTGGTTCTGTTTTTTCTATCTTCTTGTGACCCCTAACTTTTATCTTCTGACCCCAGGGATATGAACCAGTGTATCATTACACACAAATCTGTCCTCCACATCACAGTGTGTCTGATAAAATATGACTGCGGTATTGTTATTTTACAAGCTCAAAAAAGAGGACCTTTCATGTCCCTTTGTCTGCTCGTCTTTTTCTCTTCTTTCATCTTTTCCCTCGCGCTGTTCATATGGATTTGCTTATTATAATAATGATCGTGGGTAAATCATGAAGCAGCAAACATGGTTTAATGATTCTGCCTCATTATCTACATTTTTGAGTCTGTGTGAATCTGTGTTTGTGATGTGTTAGAATGAGAAACTGAAAGAAAAACGCCGCTGCATCTAAAAGGAATATGCTTACTGCACATGCATACTGTGCATGTAACTCACAAGGGACTTTTCCTCTACAGTACATGCAGCACATGGAGAAAAAGACAGATATTCAGTGGGCGTACTGATATCCAGGAAGGAAGAATGAATGGAATGATATGGGCAGGGAACTTCGAGAGTAATGAGTCTAATTATGATTTGGGGCGTTGCACGTAGCGGCTGCAGGTATGATGGATTCCCTTCCGTCTGCACCAGTGAAGGACATAGCTCTCCTACCAACAGTAACCTGCGTTGTGTACGTGGATTTAAGTTGTTGGCATTGCTTTTGTGTTCCTGTGAGTGCAGCTTGGTTGTAAAAGCTGTTTACTGTGGGTAATGGTATGTTAAATGTGTGTGTCCCCAGGGTTAACTGCCAAAATCTGTAGTAAAACTCAGCCTCAGAAAACAGCCAGGCTCACTAGACCTCCACGCAGCAGCCTCTTTACACTGATACTAACTAGAAGCCTGCGGTGCTAACCAGAAAATAAACACGTCACTTTTAGACATAATATCTAAGAGAGATTTTCTCCAGAGAAAATGTCAAACAAGCCCCACACCGAACGAAACTTTCAAAGCAGCGCACGTAGTCATTACAGTCTGTATTTTTGCAGTATTTTGAGGAGAAACCTGGTAATTTGTCAGTATTTGTCAGCCTTTTGAAGTCAGTTGAAGTTGCACTTTGCCTCCTCTGCTGTTTCTTGGTCGACCGAAATAACAAATATTATCGCCAATCCTGTACCGATGTATTTACGTTTTTTTACAAATGTACAACAGGATATTTTTAAGTGGAGAAGCCTAACCCATCCACGTGTCTCTTCTGGCAGGACGGGCGCTGCTGCGTTTAAATGGGGAGAAGTTAGAAAGAATGGGAATCGTCCAGGAGACGCTAAGGCAGGAGGTCCTCCAACAAGTCCTCCAGCTGCAGGTCCGAGAAGAAGTCCGCAACCTGCAGCTCCTTAGTAGAAGTAAGTAACAAAGTATTGTGATTGTGTTGACCATTTTTCTGTGTGTTTCTGTTTTTTTTTTCCTGTGTGGTTAGAGAGAAGACAAGAAACTGAGAAACAGACAGAGAGCAGTTGAGATTGAGTAAATTGGAGGACGCAGTGTGAGACCGTGCATGCCTGCTGTGACGTACGTGGGCATGGACGTTCAAGTGCAATTGTTTGTGGCTGTGTGGGGTTTTATTGATGAGAGTTTTTGATTTGCTGCCCTGCCTCTGAATGATAGGTCCTGTAAACACTTTTATTATCCGGCCATCAATAAACTGGCTCAGTCGATCACTGCTGACCTGGATACAGGACTTGACATGGTGTGCTTCTTACGAACCCGTTTTGACTCTGGTTGACGATGACTGTTTTCTGTCTGTACTGGTTACTAGCCATACATTACTTTCCTTTTTCTGTACCAGCAGATTTGAAATGTTCCCAGTAGAATTTTTTTATTCTTTGCAGTTTAATCTCTGCAGTCTATTGATCTAACTTTAGTAGGAAATATTTCCCTATTGGTACCATGAGAAATATTACACAGGTTCATCGGATGGTGAGCCATCCATAACTCAAATATATAATTATATTGTTTAGTGGTAATTACACCAGAATAAAGACTTATTTAATGTTACGGCTGAAGACAACTCTGTAGTTTTTAAGTTTTTCATGAGTTTGTATTCAGTGCCAAGTGCATTGGGCAGCCTCCGGCTATTTCATACAAGTTTTCCTTTGGGCACCATAATTTTTGAAGATCATGAGCTATATTCAGGCGCAGCATCTAGGACTCAAATGAAAGTGGCTCTGCAGCATTTTGCAAGGAATTGCAGCATATTTGTTGATTTTAGCTTTAGTTTTCTGAGTTCTCACTATTAATTCAGTATTCAAGCAAGGGGCAAAACATTTGCCTAGAAAATTTAAAAAGAAAAACAGAGAAAAAAAAACAGTTTGTCTAAATTGTTCACTTACATCTTAAGTGCTTCTGAAGATGGCTCTTAGCTCAGGTCAGGCAAAGGGATTGTTTATGCTGTTTACTGATCATTATGAACAAAACTAATGGTGTGCGAGCTCTTACAATCACCCCTCACTTTGAAACAAGAAAATGAAGTGGTCTTTGCAATCTGACACACTCCGTCTGATCATTATGCTGCTGCTTTGGCCTTCTTTTTTTTTTTTTTTTAGCTTACTTCATCTCAGGTAAGTGCTTGACAGAATTGACATAAACAACTCAACAACTTTTTAATCTTTACATGACCCTCCGTGGGGACCTGAGGGTTTCAAGTAAACTACAATAAAAGTCTAGCCACTGAAAGGACACAATGGGCCTTAAAACTAGAAAAAAAGCCCAAATGTAAGCAAGCTGTGCTCATTACAAACAACAAAAACACTGTTATTTAAGATAGACTTAATGTTCTTAAACTGAGAGGTTGATCAAGTCTCACAAACGTCCACAAAGGAAGACTAAACTCCCCACAACCACGTACCATCCCCAGCAAATTCACTCAAGATTTTATTTTGGATCTGGAAGACAGACGGCCAAAGATAATCTGTGTAGAAAAGCTTGAGATATAGTGATTTTTAGAAAATGCTCCACTGTGACCTTGACCTTTGACCTTTCAAGGTCTAACTAAATCTAACTTTATACATGTATGTGGTAAATTAGAATTAAAATGTGAAAAAAGATATGTTAACATGTTAACAAATGGGATTTATTTTAAATTTTAGGATTTTTCCTGACCTTGACCTTTGACCTTGAACTGCTAACAGACGGCTAACAATGGTGGTGAAAACATAACATCTGACAAGGAGCCAGAAATTCTTAAATATAACCAAATAATGAGGAAAACTTGTTCCTCTGCTGGGATATGATGCAAACCATCATTTTAGCTTGTTACTGGTTTTTAGTAATTTCGTTTTTAGAAAAGAGGCTTTTTTATTTCTTTAAATTCCTTTTTTTGCCGTGTGTTATCCAGCTCTTGAACTTCATACAAACAGGCTCTCGACTATGAGATGATATTTAAAATTTTCATCAAAAACTATGTGAAAGATGAGACAAAATGCCATGAAAGTGAAAACAAACATAAGACGCTCCCTAAAACCTGAGATGTTCTGATTACATGTGATGTTCTTCAAACCACTGGATCATATGACACCCAAAGTGTTTTGTGCGTGTATTTATTTTGTCCTTTTTTTGTGAAAAGATTTCCATCCATTTAGCTGATTATACTTATTTGCAATTACTTCAATGACATTCATGCTAATCAAGCATATTGAATTAAATTAAACTAAACTGAACCAAGAGTTTGAATGAAATGGCAATGATAAAGAATTTAATTGCTGTTGGACACTTCTATTAAAAGAGCAATGCAAATGTAATTTACCAGTTCACCAGGCTCTGACTCTAAGCTACAAGGGCAGCTAATTTGGTGGGTTCGTGTAACACCTGAGGTTCACGGGGTTGGAGGGTATTCAGAGGTGGCGTGATGAGGGTGATGGATGAGAGCAGAGGTGATGAAGGTCTCAATGTGGACATTAAAAATAGTTCACCTTAAAATGACTGTGCCGTCATTATCTGCTGCACGAGAACTGACACGGCAGCAATGTTTATGCAACCAGAAGAGACACGCATCTTTGCCTCTCAGCTTGAGCCACAGAAATAATGAGGCCCATCCTTAAAAATCAAACATGCTGCTGCTTATATGTGAGAATATGCGATATATATATATATATATATATATATATAGTATAAGGGGGAAAAGATGCTGACGTTTTGACTGGCGAGAATGTGAAAGTGTGGAGAAGCATGGTGAGGGTGAAATGAAAGAGTCAGGGTGAGAAAGAAAGAAAGAAAGAAAGAAAGAGCTGGACTTGTCACACACTAAGTAACACACCTTTAGGATTTGCTCTCATG
>JAPQRN010000025.1:11500044-11515048 GCA_037367275.1 Coranthus polyacanthus | reverse complement strand
AGAAAGAAAGAAAGAAAGAAAGAAAGAGCTGGACTTGTCACACACTAAGTAACACACCTTTAGGATTTGCTCTCATGCTCATGCTCATCGAGAAGTAAACTGGTTCACCGTGCTTCACACAAACGCCTATTGTCCCTGAACGATTCTCCCAATACATTTACAATTCTGGCGTGATTCAGCGGAGCTATGTGTCATATCGGCTGTTAAGTCTGATTCACCTCCAATGGATTTACCAAAAATTAAATATTGATCTCACAATAACTTCTGAAAAGAGGATGAAAAACCAATAAGCCTGAATCTGACGTGAGTTTGTCTCTGATTTGAGGATGATGAGCGGCTTTGTAAAAGGCTCTCCTCTACTGACTCCTTAAACCCTGCAAAGAGCAAGGCCTGCGTTTGCTCTCCAGCTGCTTTTGAAAAATAACATTAAACCAGAGATTGTGATAAAGAATTAAAGGACACATGATAGAGAAGAGGACAAAAGCACCTGAGGGACCGAATTTGAATATGGAGAAAATGAAAAATAGGGGACAATAAAAGAGGACACAGAGCTGAGATTGGAGGTGATGTTTAACCGATAGAGAAAATAAATGGACAGATCGCAGTGATAAAGAAATGAGACGGGTAAAGAGGTTAATGAAGGAATGTGGATAGTAGAGGAAGCACTTTTATTCCCTGGCTTTGGGCCTTACTTTCTGCTTTATGCTAATCTGTCTGGGGCAGGCCCACTAGCTCAGAGCACCATAATAGCATTTCACACTCGGCGTAGAATCACATTACTTTTGTTGCAAAATTATTGTGGAAAATGTTGTTCTCCACACAATACCCAAGGAAGGAATGTGAAAATACATTTAAAAACATGTCTGTGTCTGAAAGAAATGAATGTATTTTTGATGTTGTTTAATGGACCCCTTGGATAAAGCTCTTATTAAAGGTAATCTCCATGCTTTATTGACACTTTAATCACTAAATGGATGAAGGTTTGGAGTATTGTTCTCCACAGCAGCTTAGAGCAGATAAACTCTTCAGAAAAATGACTATGCTTTCTTTCTTTTTTTTTTATGTGAACAGGTCAATTTCATTCATTTATTTTTTATTGCCGTGCTTCTGAGAATTCTCTCTGCTGTCTGGCTTCTTTATTTCTTTTGAAATAAAAAAATAAAACCACACAAAGAACAAGAATGAGACTTGTTTCACAAACAGCTGATTAAATGTAGTGTGTGTGTGTCTCTAACAAACTTCTTTTTTTTTTTCACAGTTTGTTTTTCAAGAATGCGACTTTTTTTTTTGCTGCATTTGATAACAGAGCAGAGGAATGAGGGTGAAGATTAAAATGATTAGGAACCAAACAAAAACAACCAAACATACTGTCGTTATAAAATTAATCATGTTTTTGTACGGTTAATTGGAAAAAGCAGGCATTCCCAAACCGTGGAGTATACCTGAACTTGAACCGAGGAAATTCTGTACATTATGTCCTAATGCTGGAGTGCACTGTTACTGACAAACAAACAAACTACGAACTCTAAACTTTCTTCTGTTTCAAGTGTTTCAATACTCACAAGATATAGGGTAAAGTTTCAGTTCAGGGTTAAATTGCTATATTTTAAAGTTACTAAGAGTTGAAGAATTCAAGGAGCGAGAACATTTAAATGAGCGCATCGAAGGCAAATGTAAAAAGTGTACAGTATATAGGGCCCGTCCTTCAGCTCGGTCGCGCTTCTTCTTCCCTTTCAAGGTTGGAAAAGCTTTTTCACCTTGTGTTTTTTTTTTTCATATGATTCTTGTATTTGCGTTTTGTTTTTTTTTTTAGATACCATTTCATGTATTTCAGCAGGCGAGGTTGTGTTTTATCAGTGAGTCAGTTAAAGGATTTTTCCACAGCCCAGAGCCGTACCTCTCACAGGGAAGTGTGAACCATGAAGGAGATGCTGTAACATCTGGAAAGCATTGGGAGGGAGTATTCAGATCAGAGCCCAGTGGGGGAGCTGCCCTTCTTCTTCTTCGTCTCTGCCTCTGGTTGTTGGTATATCTTTATACTAAACTGTCAGTCCCTCCTTCCTTTTCAGCACATCAAATTTTCATCAAAGGGTGTCTTTCCCTTTGTGTGTAGCCATCTGCCAAGTTTCAAAATCTCAGTGTTAATTAGTAGAAACTGGGTGACGTAGTAAATAATTGAAATAAAACCTTTGACCCTAACCCCGGAGTGAACTGCTGTCGGTACCTTCGTTGCTGTGGGAGACTGTCTTGGTAACCCTGTTGCTCTGGAACGCTTCTGCGCCTCGGCCCATCCTTGCAGAGCTTTACTCCGGGCTCTATTTGGTGCCTGTCAGCTGAACTATAGCTGTGAATTAGAATATGAATGAAACTGTAAGCGTGACAGAGAAAGAGAAAAGGAGGAGCATGTCATTTCTCCTCAACGCAAATTTTGCCTGGCTGCTGTTCATTCCCTCCTTTCCATCTGCCTCTCCTCCTCTGCTGCACTCAGGCTCCGGCGACTCCGCGGGGAGCTTATTTAAAGAGATTTTTTATCAGAGAGGTGGTTCGTTCTGTGTCTGTACAAGCCTCTAGTCATATCTGTGCCTCTGCATCCCCGTCTGTTTCCCCCCCCATTGTTTCCTGGTTCAGGTTCACTCCGGTGCCACCCTACATCTGTCTGTGTCTAGAGACAGGTGGCGTGTCTTCCTCGGCTATCGGGAGTGGAAGGCTTAGAGCTAAAATGCCAACAGTCTGGGAGAGGGGAGCCTGCCTTCCCACTGACACTTGGTGTCATTTCAGGATGGAACGAACGAGTAGTTGTCAGGGAAACCACCTGGTCGCATCTGTTGTTTCGCAATAGAGAAAGAGATAATGACATTGAGACTAAAGGCTTATCATTATGTGGTGTCTTTGTTTTAAACACATATTAGCTCATCCGCTGATCAGCTGCTTAAACTGTAATCCCTGAGATTTGTATACAGTACAAACCCTGACGCCGTGACTCTTTTCTTTGTTCTGCCTCATTAATCACACTTCTTTTTCTTACAATATCAAGTTTCTTTCCGTCTTCCTGTCGGTGACACTGCAGCAATCTTTATGCATCGCCATTATTCTCATCCTCAAGTCAGTCCGCCAGTGTTTCATACTAAATTACAGGTTGTTGCAGAGGTTGTTTCTCTGTGATTGAGTTCATCTTATTACATGTAGAGGCCAGCCACAGTAGTTCGTTGATAATTCAGGGGGAGTACTGTGTCACATAGGGATTCTGGAAGGTTATGTACCCAAAAGATGTGCTCTGAAAACGATTTGAGATGAGACTTGTGCATGGATGACGGGGTGCTCGGAGAGAAAATGACTGAGGTATTTTGACCAAGCACTGAGGTTATAAGAAGCCATGATGGGTGCTAGTGCTGCACTTTAAACACTGTTTTCTGGGTCTGTCTCTCACATATTCACTTTCTTCTCTCGCTTCTCTTCGCAGCCTCCTTTGGAAACTTCTCTTAGCTCATCCCTGGATCCATTTGGCAGCCCCTTCCCACATCCCCCCATCACAATGCGTCTCTAGGAGCCATGAGAGAGCTGCTGTCTTCAGATATGTGAGCGGAGAATCAAGTACTGAAAGGCGAGAAGACGAGTCTATAGACCACATGCCAACCAGTCTGGAGGATTCTCATTCAACACGGCCCAATCTGGTTTGCAGACACCGAGACAGAAACAAAGTCCTGCTCAAGGCCGGGGCCACCACTGTAACATAGTGATAAGATGTAAGATCCACAAGCCTGGTGATGATGTAGGTGTGTCACTGGTTTAAGCTCAATCACAGCAAATCTTCTGTTGTGTTCCAGTCTTATTCGGATGAGATACTTTGATGAAAAACACACACAGGATTATTTTTGACATAAGCTTTGTACAAACAGGATTCCTAGTAAAAGGTCAAACAGTTTTTTGTTTTTTTTTCCACCTCCGCTTTCAACCAAGTGATGCTGGAAAAGTGAATAATTTCTTTACGGTATGAAGGCGGAATAAAGGAAATCTCCAGCTATTCTCCATCTCCCTTTCAATACGTCACACATCATCTGTAAAGAAACAGAACTGAACTTAAACGCATTTACTTATTCCACTACTATTCTAATGAAATCCTCATCCTCATGTTCCCCTCAGGAGTTTAGTTTCAGACTTGAGCCAGATCCAACGCATTATACAACACTTTAAGCCGAATGTCATTCAGTCTGTCCGTATCGTGACTGATCTGCAGTATGTCAGAGATTAGAAAAATATTTATGAGCGTGGTAGAATAATATACACTGTAAATCTGTGCATACTGTAACAGTACTTTAGTCTTTTATTAATGGAATGGGTTCGGAGGACACAGCGATAATATGATAATCACCGATCGTGTATGCTTGATTATAGCAATAATATTTCATTTCTATTAGGTGAAGACGGGAGACATTTTAGGGGATAAACTTGAAGAAATCGCTCGAGTTGGGGAGTACAGTACGAGTGTCTGCGGAGTGACACATTTTTCTGTTGCATTAAAGCTTCTTTTTCTTTTTTTTTTTTTTTTGCCAACCAGTGGCACGATTGAGATTTTATAACTCCTGTCCCTTATGCGATCTACGTTATGTGTCATGTTTCACACGCCAATACGAAGGATGAGCTTCTACTGCATTTTGTCTAGTTGCTGTCCCTTGTGTGACACTGTGATTTCAAGTGTGAGTGAGACAAGCACTTTGATGATACTGTAGACAGCAGCAGACAGCTATGATTAAGTCACATGAATTAATAAGCAAATGAATAAACCTTTAACAAACAAAACTTTTCCCTCTTACATCCTGTCATCTGTCCTTTTGACATGAAGTTTTGGGTAATAAAGGTAAATTAAAGGGAGAAAACACACTATCATTTTGGATTACCTGATGAATTGTATATAGTGACACTTTTTGGTTTACTTTGTCTGAGGGTTGATAAATTGTTTAAAAATCCAAAAGGAGAAATGGAAATGTTTATCTGCTTTATAGATATGAAAACATATTGTATGGAACGTGTTAAAAGCTGTCTTTTTAGAATAAACTAATTGAGATGAAGTCTTGGTCCTGATTTTCATAAATGTCTTGACATGATATACAATCAAACACTGCAACACCTTCAGCTTTTTCATGCCTTTATTTTGAGAGGGGGATAGGAGAGAGACTGGAAAAAAAATCTGCATAAGAAACCCCATTTTCTGTTTTTTACCTACAGACGCATGCATAGAAAGCCTTGTTATTGAAGCGCTTCATCTCCGTGTGGCCTTTTTTGACATATCCAAAATATACTCGCAACTATAACTATACTTGCTTTGGTCGTAACAAGGGGCTAAAGATTGCCTGGTACAGAGAGAGTGTGTCTCAAACTTGAAACACCTGCGCTCTGATCTTTCATTCAGGGTCTGACTCTATGAATGCAAAACCTCCGCATGCCTAAACAGACGCATACACTCCATCTCTCACTCTCTTACACACTGGGATCCAATTACTGAAAGACATGAAGCATCTCATCTGGTAATAACCAGGCACATGTATGATAAACAGATTCAGTGAACAGTGGCCTTCTCAACCCTCACTGAGAATAAATCAGTGGAGCATATGGTTGCATATTGCAGTTAATTGGGTTCTGTTTACTATTAAGTGTCTTTTCTTTCTCCGTGTGAAGTTTTGAAATGCGCTTTTCATTTTTGAAAGCTTGTCTTTCGTCATTATTCTCTAAAACACCCAAACACTGAGAGCCTCCTTCCAGCTTGTTTATCGTTATCTGCTTGTGGCTTTGATCAGCTGCATCTCAGTCCTCTGACAGTGCTGAAATTGAATGAGAAACACTCTGTCCTCTCTCATTAGATACTGCTGAGGAGCCCTTAAGCAGCTGCTCCAGTGAGGTTTCTCAGTAGCATAAACAGCAGAAGAATGTAATTTTTCTGAGCAGCACCCAAGTGTTAATATTCAGTATACCACTATAAAGTATGGCGGTATGGAAGTAGTGTATGCGTGCCCATTCAACTGCCCCCGGAAAAGGTCAAGTGATAAATAACACAATCAACTGCTGAATGGACTCTTCAAGAGCCTTTTAGGGTAAAAAACACTCCACCTGGCCAGTTCATTAAGTAGCTTTTTGCTCACTCAGCAGAGGAGGAGCAGTAACATAAATCACTGCCAGTGTAAAAGGATTAATCATGGGTCAAACAAGACCCGGTGTGAACTATTCATCAGCAGCCATTAAAAAGAGCAGAAGGCAGTTTATACACTGAACAGACTTCACAGGAGAGTGGCAGCTGCCAGTCTGTCAACAGGGAAATACTCTTCACACTCAGTGTATATAAACCAGCCGAAACTATAACGGGAAGAGATGACTTGTGTCCCAACACGTGTCTCTTCTAACACAAATTATATTCCCAGGGAAAAAAAAAAGTTTAGCAGTGACAGAGATGCCACATGTTGCAAGGACCCTGTTTCCACTGACACAAGGGCACCCACTGACAAACCAAAGGGCAGCACTGCCCCCTAGTGGAAAACCACTGCACACAAAGCATGATGAACCTTAAAATGAATGAAATGCCTTGTAATTTGTAACAATAAAAAAAATCATTTCAGTGTCTAATGTTGTCTAATGCATTGCCAGTTCATTACTTTGACTTTGTGCAAAAATATTTAAGGGGGTTTATGCTGTTTTCAGGCGACTCCTGTATTTGCGTTTCTTCTTTTCTTTAAACTTTTAGGCTGACTTAAATGTAAGTCTGCAAGTGGCATCAAAACTTGATACACTTGCTTTGTACGCTCTCTCTTTTTTTTTAAAGCGGCATTAGTAACGCGAATTTAAAAAAGACAAGCTGAGCAAGTAACGCCACTACTCAAGCAAAAATATATTCATTTTAAACACCACTAAAACTATAGGTGTTTACGCTACATGACACTCACTTAAAAATGAGGCTCTCCTGCCCTCCACTGGCAATCCTAAAAAACTGTTTTTGCACATAGATTACATCATGGTTTCAGATGAGTTCCACTAATAGGAAATATTAGGTCATGACTGGCACCAATCAAAGGCTGTGAAAGGCCCTGTGTTGTTTTACTGAAACTGAGTGAGGTGGCAGTGATGCCATAAATGATTCATATAGTGAACTGTGACATGCGGGTCCACGCCATATGTGAAACATTTATTATTAGCTGGGTTAAATCGGGGAATGCCAGAAAGCCTGCAGTCAAGTTGCAGCTGCAGTAATTAAAAATCCAATTGTGTATTGACATATATGTGTTGCTGGACTGTCAGTGGGATGGGTGGCCTATGCATTAATCCTGACCTTGAGTTTTAGTGCTTTAAATATTGCATGACACGCAACTACTTATCAAATTGCATGATTCCCTGTTATCTCGGGGTGTTTAGCTCATTTGGGGCATATTTGCCAGTGTTTTTTTGGAGAGAGCTTCTGGCCCGCAGTTCAGGCAGTAACAAAAACAGCAACAGACAAGACTATAATAATTTCCTCTGCCTGATTTGGTATAACTGCCATAAGCTGGAGGACGCATAGGGGGAACCATTTATCAGCAACTACAATAAAATACTTAGCGACGGTTGATTTAAGGAATTTAAGCCCTGACCCTTTTTCGTCAGGAACGAGCGCCGTTACGTCGGAAGAGCAGCACGAGCCGGTATGCAGCGGGTTTATTAGAAAGAAAGCCCAACATTAATCTGCTCGATATAGATAATAATAATAACGCGAGAGTTTGCAAGTTGCCTCAAGACTGTAGTTGCAACTGTCAAAGGTGGAGTGGATACGCGCATGACCCAACACACATTACTGTAATACTGTACACGGCCGCCAAGATAATATCCGTATAAAAAACCGAAATAATCCCGAGGTAAGGAACCGAGGAGTGTACCGCCAGCGACCGGGAATTTGTCGTTTCTGCTGATTTTCCGTCGCTTCGTTTTCTTTTACTCTAATCAACTGTGTCGTCGCCGTCGAAATTACTGCACTAAACATATTTTTGTGCCTCCCTTTAGCTCCAGCCAGCGCAAGGATTTTTTTTTTTTTACTCCTCCTTCGTAATAAAGTCGCCATTTTGCTTCACTGCCTATATAAACCATCCCGTATTCTAATATTTTTCCTCAAGGAGTCGGGGACATACCTATCTTTCCTGGCTATTTCCGACATATCTGGAGTGTTAACGAGAAGACAGAGGTTGAAGAAGTGCCTCGTGGTATACATATTAATGCAGGAAAGGAGGGGGGCAAGGCAATTGGAAACTGGGAATATGGTGAAAGTATCCAGGATTTCTTTTCATGTGCGGGCTACATTGTAATTCGTCTGCCCAGCTCTTTTTTCTTCCACCTCGTCGTCGTCTGCAGAGTGGGGGGACAGGACGACTGTCCGCTTCCTTTCAGGCCCCCCAGACCCGGTCTGACCGGACCTTGACGCACAGCAGGTGTGATTGCCATGTAACATAACATTGGTGGAAAAACGCCCACTTAGGTGCCTGTCTCCTGACCCCTTCCTCCCTCACGTGGGTGACCCGGGGCCACCCGGCCCCTAGTGCTGGGTGACTGCCCGACAGCTCAGGTAGGTGTGGCCGAGCAGGAGGAAGAAACTGGAGCTGTCTTTTTCTCATGTTTAACACATAAATAGTCTGCTGTATAAATTTGTTTTAGTTGACACACAGCATGGCAGTGTGCCACGTGCGGAGCTAAAATACTTATTTCCAGGTTGGTTCGTCAGCAGCTTGGGTGAGCTGTGTGTGTGTGTGTGTGTGGGTGTCACCAGGTTTTGTTGTGTCTAGCTAAATGTATGGTAATGTAGGGCTTTACTTGTAGAATTGATCTTTTGTGAAAAATCCATCTGTAATGTGTTTTTTTTGAAACACCACTGGGCGCTGTGCAAGTCCCAGAGCGAAGCAAAAAGAAAAAAGAAAAAAGTGTTGAAGTCTACCAGAACATTAATGCAGAGACTTTATAAGAACTTTAATATGGAAACAACCAATTAATTACAGTTGGGTACAGTGGTTAGTGCGACTTCCTAAAAGAAAATCAAAGTTGTATTGTGACTTTCCACCGGTGACATTCCATCAGTGTTGCTGTGGTTTAATCTGATGGTATATCTGCTCATATTAAAAGTGTGTTTGCAGCCGTCAAATCCCTCTTCACACGTTTCACGCAGTAACAGGAAGGTGTCTAGTTCTGGTGTGCATTGTTTCTGCAACTTGCATCTTGCATCAAGCTTGCACTCCTCCTAAAATCTGAGCCAAAACTATATCAAATGTGTTAACACAGCATATGAGCCCACTATCACTGTAACGAATGAACCATCATTGCTGAGTGTACAGTGAATAGCATGGCCTGTAAACAGATAGTGAGAGGCCCCCACCGAGTGACCCTTTGTGTGCAGTTGTAATTCATTAGGAGAGTGACATGAATGTGTGCTAAGAGAAAGCATGTTGGATCGTAATCAGTCCCACTTAACATAATTAGCGATTGTCAGCCTTCATCCATTAGACTGTCCCATGCTGACGGGGACTGAGTGTTCAGCACCCATGAATGGTGGCATGAAATTTAGGTTGCTGGCGCGATAAACAATGAATAAACAAACTAGCCTCACAGTCGCCGCCAAATTGATAACTATTAATATGAGGGTAGCTGACTGCTAGCCGGAGTTTCATGTGATTGGGCAAATGGTGTGAATGCATGACCCATGGATCCAGGGCTCCATCTAAAAGAACCAGTTTGCGCGCTAAGTGTGAATTCGTGTAGCATGTAAATAAAATGATCTCTTGTTGTTATTCAGGAAGTCGTTTGCAATGTGTTTCTTGCGCATGTTCATAGCGTTTAATTTCTTGGTCAACCCCACTGTCGGCCGTGTGACTTGACCAACAAATGTAAACCTTTTTTTAAAAAAGGACTATCCATAAAAGGAGCGTTGTAACACCCACCCGCGACCCCCCCTTTGATTCACCTTTTGTCTAATGGGCAGAGCATGGAGTTAGTGTGTAAGTGAGAGTATTGATTTTGAAATGAAACATGGAAGGTCACACCCTCATTACCACTGCAGATGATGTGTGCGCTTCCACTCAGATAACCTTCAGTCCAATAAGCCCCGATGGCCGACATGAAGACACTGCATTGTAGAACAAGGAGACAGGATCATCACAGGCTATTGATGCAGTGGACATTGCTAATAATGTTTTGACAAGCAATGGAACAGGATTAATGTGTGGAAGGAAGCATCCCAACATTGCCTCTAGCTTACTAACTCTCCTGTGTGTTTCTACCCCCGCAACTACCACTCCAGGCATGGAGAGCCCAAGTGGCCCAAGGCTTGGGAAACTGTCCTCATCAGGGCTGCCAAGGGGCCGGACCCTCAAGCATGGACATCCCCAGGAGTCTGTAAGAACCACGCCAGGCCCAGAAAACAACAACAAACATAGTGAGTGACATGCTTCCTTACTTACTAGAGTCTGACTTCCTATCCACTGCATGCACTGTTTCTTGTCTGGTTGTTTCCGATCGTATATGATGTGGGCACCTCGGGTCCAGGTTTTACTCTGGACTGCTTCCAGGATGAGGTTAATCTCAGGGATGCACTGTAACAGTACCTCTCGTTGTCATACAGCTTAACATACAGACAGGTGACAAATTAAAGGAAAAATGGAAGTGAATTGATGAAAGTGGTCTCTTTCAAGAGGACAGTAGCACACGAGGGGGTCACTGAACGGTTTGATGATTATGAAAATGATGTGAATGAGTGCTGAGCAACATACCGGATGAACTGGTAAACCAGTTGTAATTTCCCATACTGTATGGATTTTTCATACACCGTAATAACATAGCATAGCTGAAACAACAGTTGTAACCCTTAGTGAGGAGCAAATTATTATATTGTTTGTCACTTGAAGCTCTGCAGAGCCCTGTGTGAAACGTATTGAGAGTGGACCCATATTAACTGTGCAAACCCTTCTTGCTAACAAAACAATTATCTATCAACAACTTGCAACTCTTTGCAACATTACAAATGCAGTAACAATCCACCTATGCAAAGACACGATCCCGCTACACTAGGTGCATTTCCATCAAGCTGAAAAAAAACTTGAAATATTACAAAAAAAGTTGTAGCACTTGGGAGTGGAAGAAAAGTTGGTCTATCAATAAAAGATAAATGCAAATAAGCACATTGGAAACAGATTTAGCAAATTATTGTGTGTCTGCACATGTGGCCCAATACGGAAACTGCAACGTTCACTGAATTTATACAAGAAACAAACATGAATGCCATGTTAGATGGAAACAGAAACAAAATGTCACCATGTATGAAGAGCTGCAGAAACAAGTGTTAGACAAGGCGTTGACAAACCTTGGAAAAGTTTGTAACAGCACTATATGATCTAGACCAGCAGTTCGATTCAGGGACAAAAGATGTCAACAGGTTCAGGTTTTGTCAAAATACCTCTTGAATATCAGCTCCTCGGTCAACGACACAGGCAGGTATGTTATTGTACGACATACTGCATCTTACTGGCAACGTTCTGAGCCATAATGATGATGGTGGTGAAGAACCAACTTTAATGTTCTCTTAACAGTAATGAACAGAAACCCGCAGAAATGTGCATTTTCTTTTAGTTGTTGGTATATCTATTTATTTTTAAGTCCTGTTTTTACTATCTTGCAATTTGAAAATATCAAAATGTTTTAATACTTTACACTCTGCACCTGTTTAATGCATTCTGATTACTTCTTATAGTGTATCACTTTGTGGCACCAAGCAAACCCTATTGTTAATCAAATGTTCATTATGTGTGCGAGGAAGTAATAAATAAATGTTTTTGTATTCTATGAATTCCTCACAGTAGAACAAGCCAAAAAAACTATATAAAGGAACAGTCATGGAAAAAAAATGGATTTACCGTGAAACTGGATTGAATCGCCAGAATCTTTTTTGGTCACACCACTCAGCACTAATGTGAATCGTACGCTGTGGGCGTCATAGTCACCAGATCTCAACCACTTGAATACCAGGTTTTTGACTGACGTGATGCCACCGTTGTCAAAACACCAAATGTCAGAATATATCTTTTGGAAGAATAGAGCTCATCCCTCCAGTAGAGTTCAGAGGCTTGTACAATCAATGCTGTTCTTCATGAAGGGTTTTTCCTTTAAATTGTCACCTGTCTGTTTAAACGTGTAGAATTTGAAGTTACATTTTTTTATGTTGATATTCGATTGTTTTTCCACTGGCAGGACTTTTGCTGTTGCTTTTATTCTAACGTTTCAAAAGTTAAATTTTTCTCAAGGATTTAATCAACATATAAAGTGTGTGTTTTTTTTTTTTCTGAATGGATTATATTTTACTAAGAATCAATGGTTCTCCAGGCCCAATGTAATTCTACCCCTCTTACCACAGAAGGGCCTGGAAACTACAGCATTTTTCCTCAGACTGCCTTACAGTGAGAAAACCAAACAAACAAGTAGTGCCAAGCACTGACATGAATGAAACCCCAAGCCATCTGGATGGAGATGGAAGATTTTGGATGGAGAGAGCCGGACTGGGGAATTATATTTCAATCCAGTAACCATCAGATCATCATGACTTTGTTAATAGACCCAGGCAGACTTGGAAAACTGGGGCTGTTCTAATATGGCCCAGTTGTTTTGGTTGCTACAAAATAGCCTCTAATTCCCAGACACACACTAAACATTAAACTGAGGTGCTTCGGTTTGTTTTCTTTCCATGTTAATATTCAGGCCTCTAGGCTGGATTTACATGCCTGTGTGGGTGCGTGCATGATTGTGTAGATGTGTGTGTTTGTGTGTGTGCCTGATTGCTGAGGACAGTAACACAGATCTTATTTTGCAAGACTCGACTTTGGGCGCAAGATGGTATGGGACAGTTTTCTCCCCACACAGTGTGGAAGCCATGTATCAAAGTACTTTATTTTCTGTTAATATATGCTAACTATTATATATATATGATTGCTGTCAGTATTGCACAGACTCACAGTACGCTCTCCAACTTCTCACTTCATACAGGATTCTGTTTGTTGTTTATCCTCTTGAAGAATTTACTGTAGCAGAACCTTGTGCATTTGAATGACAGGTTTTTTCTCTGTAGCCTCCCACAGTCTGATGTTTTATAGATTTTTACACTTTATTATAAATCAATCAGTGCAAAGCTGGTAGTGAGTTCTGCCATTATTGTTTTGAGACTTAAAGCTTGAATGGAGGAAAAACTCACTTGGCTGAGCTTCATTAATGAGTAATGGTGGTGATTGTGTGTTACTTTGGGTGTGTGTGTGTGTGTGTGTGTGTGTGTGTGTGTGTTGAGGTAATGGCTTGGAACTGGTTTTTATGGGACTTTTTCTGGTAACTTTAGAATCTACCGTATCTGCACGGCTGTTTCGTTTTCTCTTTTGACAGCTTTGACCGTCATTAAACCAGCTCAAAAGTACCGGTGCAATATAATATGCTTGTGATGCTGTCACTGCTAAGGAAGGCTGTGTTCATTAGGTTTGTGCTAAAGACAGCTTCTAGCACAATTTGATTGCACAGGATAAGACTCTGCATTCCAGTACCTTGCAGCTAAAAAAATTGTCCTGTTTGGCTGGAAAGTTGCTCTTATCTGGAACATAACCAGGGGTTTTCCTAGCCCTTGCAGAGGCTGAGTTGGACCCTTTGCCAGTGTACTGTTTTATGTGTTTGTGTGTTTGAAGATTCTCTAAGAGCATCCACCAACCTTTAGGGGAAAGGCCAGGCGACAGGATCATGTGTAGATATTCCTACAAAAGTCCTTTTTTATACTGCAAGCCACCTTCTCAAGTTTGGCCCCCTTAGTTTATTACTCATCAGTGACTTGTTTGAGCTCTCTGTAGCTCATGATGAGGAGAAATGCTACTGTGCTAATCATAATGAGGCTGGTGCTAGCTTGTATGTCCCAGGGGGCCCGTGAGCTTCAGTTTGGGGAAACAAAGACATCAATATCTGAGGCTCCCTGTGGAGGATTTCAGTGCTCAGTTTATGCCCACTGTACACAGTGTCCTCTTTAGATAACCAAGTACCATATTATCTGTTATCGCCCCACCGGCCACTTTTGAATTTTCATTTCTTTCCCGATGGAAATTTGGACTGTCATTTACAAGTTCTCATTTAAAGCAGGAAGGGTTTTTGAGATAAAGTTTACGTGATGTACATAGGTCATGATAACGACGTTTTAGTATTTGAGTAATAATTACACATCCACAACACATGCAGTGCACCTACACACATGTCATTTAGGCTTTGTAAACAAAAGTTGCACAAGGCAGAATGACTTAAATATACAAACAAATCACCGAGGATGACCAAGGTATCAACAGATGTTAAGTGTCTCGACATGAAGGGGTGCAACAAGATGACGTCATTAAAAGAGTATCAGTCAAATCTCAAATGGTGCGACAGACATATGAGAGTGTTAGCTTCATCCAGCTGTTTCCATTCAGCCGAATGAAAACCATTACCACAATTATACAAAATAATTGCAGTTAGCTAGATGTTGTTGATTGTTGTGATGAGGTAATTATGTAGTAATTGTGACAGACCTAGATGTACGTAACTTTGAAGAAATTCTGTCTAACTGTTTTTTTTTACTAGTGGCTTCTTGAAATTCCTCTGTGCTTTTATACATGGAAACAAAGAGTGCAAATTGGGTTTGTGTGTTTTCCTTGAGTGTAATTGGTGTGGTTGAGCTGTCATCTTGCCACACCAGACAACTTACAGGAAAGGATGTGGTCCTTGAGGGTGACTTGTTCTCTCTTTGTCTCTCTCTTTAAACCTTGCTCTCATGTTTGGTTTTATATTAACATCTTATTAGAGTTTTTTTTTTTTCTCCACCAACGTTCTTAGCAGTAAAACAAGTTGCAGTGAAAGTATTTGGAAAGAACTTAATGCTGATCTGCAAAATGCTGTAGGCAAGCCCTGAGATTAGGCCAATTTCTGCAAACATTAATGCAAGCATAAATCACAGTGTAGGTGT
>JAPQRN010000025.1:11462485-11480498 GCA_037367275.1 Coranthus polyacanthus | reverse complement strand
TGTGTGTGTGTGTGTGTGTGTGTGTGTGTGTGTGTGTATGTGTGTTTATTAAACAGTTAGCACCTTTGTAATGACTGGATGTCAGAAATGGTAACACTTTTCCGTGGAGTGTTATGCTGTGGCACAGAATCAGTTCATCAGCTGCTTGTTACTCGTCTCATTAATAACGTCACATTGACTGTGTTTACCCAACAAGCTTTGGTGTTGCAATATGATAGTTTAGCACTGCTTTTAACAGTGGGTATTTTATATTTTATCTCACCCTTTACTATCTGTCTTCCTATGATGTGGAAAACACATATCTATCCCGCAGTGTAAGCTAACTGCAACATGTTTAGAGAGTACAGCAATACACCATAGTTAGCTGGTTTTGTTGGCTTGCTGATATTTTGATATTGATGTGTATTCTCAAAATTGTATGGCTTTTTTCACTCCCCTTCTTTTATTTGTTTGCTTTGAAAATGTTTTGTTTGTTTGTTTGTTTGTTTGTTTGTTTTTTTTACATATTATGAAATCTTTAAAAAAAAAAAAAAAAAGTCTGAAAAAATTTGTAGACCACAAAAAAACATTGTAGGCCTATGTGTCGGCATACACTGTTATTTTATCCATTTTGATGATGCACATAAATTGAGCTTTTTCAGTACATGATGACAAACACATTGAGAGAGTCCTTTATTATTATCTATTCAATATGGGACAACAAGGCATATGTATGTGTGTTTGTTTCTGTATTTAGTGCACTTACTATACCATGAAATAGGCTTGAAATAGGAGTGTTGTTGGAGCTTTCTAGTTACCTGGACTGTGTGTGGTGTGACTTTTGTACCTGGGGAAACAGCAGGCTCAAAGTGTCTTCCCTTTGTCAGTAATGTTATCTCCAAAACCAAGGTTAATCTTTCGAAATCCCCGTAGACAGCCTGAGAATTTTACCCTTTTTATTTGGACAACAGTGGATTATTTTGTATGCAGGAAGTGGCATCCAGCTCTGTTGTCGGGGCCATTGTGATGAAACTGTTGGGACAGTTTTAAGAAATTATGTTGTAGCACCTAACTGATTGTGATATATAAGTAACAGGTGAAATGAGACTAATGATAAACTGAAGATTTCCATATCTGAAATTAAGTTGTATAGTACCTAACATTGGAGGTTTAACCTCCTTTGAGTCTGAACTGTTACAATTTTTCCCAAACTTGTTGTATTACCTGTGCATTAGTATCCCTCAACTAATTAATAAAAGTTTGTTGACTAATTTGTGTGTATTTCTTTAATCGTGTCGCACATATCAAATACATCACACGTGGCCCGTTGAACCTCACCCACTGCCAGCGCTGGGAAAGGCCTTGTGTATGATTATAATACTATGATACAGATCCAAAGAACGGCACCAGTGCATTCTGGGACTTGACGTCGTTTTGGGTCTGGCGCTGCTGTACCCTTAACGGAAGTAAAATGTAATTCGACTACAAGCCCCATGATGCTTCGAAGCTAACTGTACTCCCCACACCTGATTGTCAATAGAGCAGCAATATCTGCTGTTAGCATAGAAGAAAGGCACCCAAAGATGGAGAACGAAGAAAAAACTTCGTCTGTATCCAACAGGTAACACGGTTTGGCTTTTGGGTTTTACTCAGAGACCGCTGAAATGTCGTAACAAATTTGGGTCGATTGAAATTCACCGGTAGATTTGTCAAGCATCTTTACGGAAGCACGACTTGTCACAAAGTGTTCCTTCACAGGCTCTGTCACTGCACTTTGAATAAAAGTCATTAGTCGCCGTAATTGACGCCAAGAAAACACAGTACACGGAAAACAACCGTTTAATACAGACGTCAAAATGGACTACTTTATGTCTGCCGTTTTGTCGGCTCTGTTACGTGGTTATTACAGTTATCTTGACCAGATACTGACACGAGGCACCCTCTTAACATACAGTCATGTTTTTTTTTTTTTTACATCGAAACAAGCCATTTTAAAACACGTCCCCTAACACAATGACGCCATCGTACTTAACGCGTGAGGGTATAGCCTTACATGTACTAGCAATAGCTCGTTTGGAATAAAAGCAGAGGAAGTGAAGCGATACTGCTTTCTATTAGCATTAGAGGAAAACAGCATGGCATGGTCCTGATGGCATGTTGGCACTGCACGGGTCGCTTCAGATGTTCACGCTCCACTCACGACAAATACAAGTCGACAGAAAGGAACGATGACTGATTAAAATGACTACTGTTGTGGCAGAATATACATTTGTCGCATTGATCCAGTTTAGTCAGCCGTCTGCGAGCACATACAGGTAAACCAACCTTCAACTGAGCCACAAGAGGGTGTTACTGCATTGGTCTATAACATATCCACTAAGGTTGTGTTACTACTTGGCATTAGTAAAGGTGCTCATTGCTCCTAAAAGACAAAAAAAAAAAAAAAAACAACCCCAAAAGCAACAGGTATTTTATTTTATCCAGTGAGGTCAGTTAGGATATTTTAACTAAGTGGAGAGTAAAGTATATTTTGATCTCAACAAATATAGCAGAAAAATTCCAAACACAACCTTTAAGCCAAACTGGAAGTGATTACATAAGACCTCAAAAATGTTATCACCTTTACAAAACTCTTTGAACACAATTAAATTATATCATGCTGTGCAAAAGTAATATTTAGTCATAGAGTTATGGTATTACATAAATTTGCCTTGCCTTGCCTATTGAATTGTGTTATATTTGACAAGTGTTCTGGTTATTTTGTCCTCACTTTGTGACTGTTTCTACTTACATAATTATGTCCTACTTTCTAAAATAGATTAGTAGAAAGTGTTTGGAATTTGGGTCATATTGAGAGTTTGTATACCTTTATTTATAGCTTTCCTTAAACATGACTTCAATTTTTCCACTTTCTTGTCTTTACATTGGAGAGTTGGATTTGTTCTGTTATAGGTTGTAATGAATAAATACAAAAGTCGGACACTTTTCTCACTGCACTTGTTGCACAGTAACTCCAGGTTTTACTTCAGCTGAGGCCTGTAACCCTGCCGCTGTGTGTCTCTGTAGTCACAGAGCGGTAGCCGAATGTTTGGCATAGCAACCAGTTCAGGCTTCTTGTTTCGAAGTGGCTTTCTTGCTTCGCAGCTGTCTTCTGACTGCAATTTAAAGCAACAGTTACAGTCCAAAAAACTATACCGAAGATGAAAGACAAACACTCATTCCCTTGTGTCCCTCCCCTGTTGTTTTAAAGAGGAAGTAGACAGAAACGAGGTCTTGTCAAATTCGTACATTCAGAAATATTTGGAAATGCTAAAATGTTGGCTTAAATCAAATTCTCTAAATGGTGCGGTTCCTAAGCAGCATCCTGCACAGTTCTTGGGTTTGTTTTTGCTGCACTGGAAAACAATTAGTCTGTCTCTTCTGATCTCTGAGAATAATGATTTGTTTGTCTGTGCAAGTGGTGACCCAGGAGGAGTGTCAGTGTGTGTGTGTATGTGTGAGTGTTTATATGTTGGTGTCTCAGCAAGATTGTGCGCTTTGCCCAGGGCTGTTCCTCAGACTGTCAGCTGATAAAGCACTAGTGTTAGGTT
Organism: Coranthus polyacanthus; assembly: GCA_037367275.1. Lineage (NCBI taxonomy): Eukaryota > Metazoa > Chordata > Actinopteri > Kurtiformes > Apogonidae > Coranthus > Coranthus polyacanthus. Next base: position 11,476,929 of record JAPQRN010000025.1, on the reverse strand, counting down.
TCATCATGCTGTTTATTCCCCACTCTTCACTGTGACTGAAGCTAGGCTTGGGACATTGCTGTGTGTGTGTGTTTATGTGGGTGTGTTTGCTGCTGTGTTGACGTCTCCAGACTCTGGTGTAAGGCACATAGAGACATGTCGAGTCCCTGCAGGGGAATAGCAAATCGCCTCCCCTCTGCCCTTCCCCTCTGTCGTCTTTTCTCTCACTCCCTTCTTTTCTTCTCAACACAGCCCGAAGCCTCTCTGTTGTGAATTTAGACAACTGCGTCAACAGAGTAGAATAAAAACTGCCTGTTTGTCTATTGCTCCTTTTCCCAGTTTTTTTCCCCTCTGCCTGTTTCTTGTTGCCTGTGTGGCTCTCCTCTTTTCCCTCGTTCACCTCCAGTGACATATTGCGACACTGGCTGTCAAAGACAGATGACCCAAGCTTGGCATGTGTATGTGTGTGTTTATGAATGTGTATGTGCCCGGAGTGGGAAGGTCTGGCTCTAACCTGATGCTATTAATACCACCTAATGAACATAATCTGGAGGGTAGGTTATCCTCTTACATTTGTTGGCTGGACGACTAAGGGGAGGAGTGGAGAGTGAACGAAAGAGGAGGGAAAAGCTGTGCTGTAGTTAGACAGTGAGTGTACTCGCTACCAAGCCGCACTGCCTCTCCCTCTCTCTATTTCTCTACTGAATGGAAGAAACAGAAAACAAAACTGATGTTAAAAGTTTCGTTTCTCATCCAAGCTGACTCCCCTCTATATTGCCCACTTTCTGTCTCTCTCTCTCTGTGGATGTGTTGCACCAGAGGGCATTCCTGCTAAGTGCTTTATTGTGGTTGAGTGTATATATCCTAACTATACTTTGTGGCAGTAATATAAGATAAAATACACAATTTGAGTACACACAGGAGAAGCCTCCATTATATTTTTTCTCCAGTTATGAGCTCTCTACCGGGTTACTCAGGAGCTAGAATATCTGGCTGTTGGACACTAAGATCTGATGGCAGGTAAGTGCATTATTTTTCTTTCTTTATAGTTACCTTGGTTGCGCTACACAATCCGGTTTGTGTACTTCCACCTTGTGAGTGGTTAAAAGATTTTAAATGTGCATGAACAGGACTGACTACAATTTCTACCTCTGGAATATTGTCTCCTGGTTGTGACTGACATGCAAATTTGTGCTTTGGTGTGAATCACTACTGTAATGTTGTGTTTAAATGTACAGCTGAGCGACAGCTTATCATTTTTGACTGACTTTAGCTGGATTCACATATCATGTAATGTTATCGTTTAGAAAATTTTGTTGTCCAACTTTTCGGAAACCATAACTAAACGACAGCAAAAGAGATTATTGTCTTGTTTAAGTGTCTGAAGAGTTTTTTTCGGGTAGTTTATGTAGATGAATGGTTCGTCTTGTTTTTATTTTATTGATTTAACCAGGAAGGGACTCATTGAGATTAAAAATCTCTTTTTCAAGAGCGTTCTGGGCTTGTTGTAGTTCCTATGAATTTATGATTGAGTTATGATCTATTATGTAAAGAATGTGCATCTGTCTGTGTTGTTTTGGGGTTTTTTCATGTAATAATGACCTTTCACAAAGTCACAGTTTTCTAAGTAGGGTAAAAGAAAATCTGTAGATCTGCTCTATAAGAGTCTTTTTGCAGTGCTGTGTCAGGTACCCTACACTGTGACCTCTTGCCAGGCTTTTTTCACAGACTTGCATTCATAGATCATTGTGTGTAATGTTTAGGGGGGCTGAGTGCTGTGACTCTAAGAACTGAACAAGGGCATGATTCAGCACAGTCAACTCCACTAATCTTTTATGGCACCCTGGTTTGGTTTTAACTGATAACTCAGCTGCTCAGTGCTTCTTACATGGACTATGTGTTTTCTCAGTCTCTGCCCTCTCCCTAGCTCCATCCAGGCTCAGGTAGCCCCTGAGTGATAAGATAAATCTTTGCTCTCTCTTTTGTGTTTGCTTCACCTCTTACCCTTTAACCTGGAAAGGTTCATGGCCTACATACATAAAGATGTGGAGAGCAAGACTCACTGAAATACCAGATAAATAGACAGAGGAACATCTGCCACTGTGCCTTTAGCTTGTGATAGAAATGGCATCTGGATTTTTACAGTCCTCGTTGGGTGAAGTGTGGATGTCTCGTATAATGCAGTAAGTGTTGCTAGCAACTGTTACCTGACCAGGATAATAACTTTAAGAAACGTAACACATTTGTTTTGGTGATATTTAGTATTTTTCGCACGAGCAAATTGAATGTTTTTGCCTCAGTAATGATGTCCAACTTGTTTTTTGTGTGATAATTGGTTTGAGTGTTCACCGACAATCCTTTAAACTTAGTCAGACTGCAGTCATCTATTCTCATTACTCAGCTAGGTGTTTGACCAGTTTTTTGTTGTTTGTTTGGCCTGAAGCATTATCTAAATTCCCATGTTCTTTCTTGTGTTCACACACAATTAAACTCCTAACAGACTTAGTTTAATATGGTTATAAAAGTTAGAGAAAAGTTGTCGGAGGAGTGAACATTTCAACATTTTTATGTTGAAATACAAGGCAGAAATTTCTCCAGTTGGTCGTGTTGTCAGTTTTGCACAACAGTGACTGACTCATGTGTAGTTTGAATACTGATGCAAATTCTGTCTGAAAGTATTTTGAATGAACTTGTTTATGAGGACCTTATACAGCTTTTGGTCTTACATGCACAAAGTTAGAGTATCTACAATAAGACATTAATCTGATAACATCCTCAATATATGGCATATACATGTGACTCAGTTGCACAAGGAGGATTGTGTAAGATGGTAGTCAGGTTTCCACTGTAAAAAAAATCTTTACTGTACTTTGGCACTTGCAGCAGTTATACAGAACAATACTGGATAAAGTGAAGATGTAAACATTAACTCCTGATAGGAGGTAACCCAGTTCTAGCACAGTTTACATACTGTTAGTTAACAGAGCCATACTTCTTTTAGGCTTTGTAATACTGTCCGTTGTTACACACCCAAAGGGATTTCTGTTTGTGTGTCTCTGTTGTGAAAACACTGTGCAACAGTGCAAAAACGGGAAGGAACCTAACTCCATTTGACACTTACATTTTCTGCCTTGTTGTCATGAATGTTATTACCATGTCTTATCATCTTTGAACAGCTTGTATTTATTATCTCCACCACCAAGGTTAAGTATTCACTCCTGTTGGTCTGTCAGCAGGATTACGCAAAAACCACTGCACCAATTTTCATGAAATTTGATGGATGGGCATGAACCTCTTAAATTTAGGAGCAGATCCATTAAAAGGGTACAGGGGCTGGCAGTACCTTTCAGTTTCCTTAACATTGAAGAGCCCCAAGCTAACAGCAAAGAGGTGAAAGTCCTGTGCTTTTTTGCATGACCCTGTTCTATATTAACTACAATATATTAACACTTAGTTACTGTCAATGTAAGTTCTTTGGTACTAGTAACATAAATAAATAAATAAATAAACACACCACCAACCGGCACGAACTGACGAATTGGAGCTAAGACCTTGGTTACCATGGTAACATTCTGTTACACTAATCAGCGGCGCCAACTGACGAAAAGGAGGAAAACATAGGTCATGATTTATGGGTATTTAATGTGCGGTTTAATCATAGTATGGAAGGAGAAGAAAAGTGAACTTTTGGCCTTGGTGGAGGTCTGCGTCCCCTGAGTCCCCTTATAGAAGGCCTATATTTGCACATTCATACCTCTTGACACAAACAAACACACACAGCGGTTATACTACAGCTTTGTGCAGTTTATAAGTACAATGTGTAGCACTTTCAAATACCTCTAAGGATTTGTTTCATATTCGACTTAAATATTGGTCCTATAGTTTGTACCAGGGGAAAACCGACTGTGATGGCCTTTTCTGTCATGTGCTTTTCTCTTTACAGTGGAGGTGGTGAGGGATCGCTGGACCGGCTCCTTCCCTCGGTAAGCACAGGCCTTTCTCCAAGGAAAAGGACCACCAGTCAGTGTAAGTCTGAGCCTCCACTCCTACGCACCTCCAAGAGAACCATCTACACCGCTGGACGCCCACCCTGGTACAATGAACATGGAACGCAGTCCAAAGAGGCCTTTGTCATCGGTAGGTCATTTCAAAGCAATGCAGGCTGTAACGTAATAGCCCTAATATCTTTTCTCCATCTTGATTTCATATATTTGCTTCGTTTAATGCTTTTTCTCCCATTTCGCAGTATTTTAGTAATGTTGTCCCTTAATATGTGAACCTATAGTACAACAAAAATGAAAAATATTTCTTACATTACTACTTTTAATTTTTTTTATTACCATATTTGTTCACCTCACTAACATGTATTTGAATTCCTGCCTGCCCTTCTCAAATACAAATGTTTTACACATTTGTATAACAATTTAAATGTAACCTTAGGTCAAGATATAAAATAACGTGAACCAAAAACACTTAGATCTTATAGACATTTAGGACAAATAAAGTTACCTGATACCCCGTTTTCATTTTCAAGTGTCTTTTCCACAAATCAGTGATCACCACTTTTACTTGTAATGGATATTGACAAGCCCATTATGTGTCGCTACTGGCCTTTTGTGCTTTGACACATTTGTGGTGGCTTACATTTGCTGTTGAGGAGTAGGAGTAGGAGACAAGTGTGTTAGTGCTAGAACTAAGGATTACCTTAAAATACCCTCAAATGCTATTGGGGCTGTTTAACTATAGAAAAGCCCGGCCTCTGTTTCTACCTGCCCCTACAGGTGCAAATGACAGGCTTGAACAAAGTTGGTACTTGCTTCACTTGCCACATGAGTGTTTTCGTCCAATCTAAGGTATTTTAAGGTTGTGTTGATGCGATTTGAATATGTACGAACCACTGAATGTGTTCATGTTTATTCTGTAACAGGTCTGTGTGGTGGCAGTGCTTCAGGAAAGACAACAGTAGCCAGGAAAATCATCGAAGCTCTTGATGTTCCATGGGTTGTTCTGCTTTCAATGGACTCTTTTTACAAGGTGTGCATGTGTGTGTGCGGTATGTGTGGTATTGATGGAGTATATCCATTTTTATGCAACCACTCACCTGTTTTTTTTTTTTTTTCATATGAGAGTCGACAACCATTACTTACTGCCTAATATATTTTTAACATGCCTCTACACGTCTTCACTTTCCTCCAACTAATTTTTTTAGTGATACGAATCTTAATGAGATAAGGTGAAGCAATCATTTGTTCCCTTTATTATTACTTCATCTCTGTCTGGTCTGGCTGCTAACCCTCCAGTGGCCTCAAGGCAGGGTAGGAACGAGCGAGACAGAGTGCAGATGACAAAGCGAAAGAGAGAAAATAGGATTCCCTTTGGATCCCAGAGGGAAAGTGAGGATAAGAGCAGCAACTAAAAGGAAAGGAAAGGGATAAAATATTAGAAGACAGATGAGTCAAAAAGGAAGCACATTGGAGAACGAAATGGGGAGAGATAAAGAGTGGAGGAAAGCAGTCAAGCAAAAGCCATCATTCTTGCCCGTCTATACCTCCACCCACTCTCTTATGTTATGTAATCCCGTCACAGTCTGACAGCAGCGATTCAGACTGTGCAGAGTGGGAGGGATTTACCAGTGACCAGTGTTACTGTGGCCCCTCAGCAAGTGGCAGTTTGCACACTCCGGTAGCAGAGGTTGGCGTTCACCACACTGCCACTGGAATTTGTCTCTTTTAAAATTCATATCACCTCTTCTCCTGCGGTTAAACCATGTATATATCATCTTAAATATTTAGGCGTGATGAGTGGGTTCACCTCGTATTCACACGCAGCCTCCAGAAAGCCTCCAACTCCAGTTTATCACATTAATCAGTTCACTTGAGAAGGGGGTGTTGCTTTTCTGAAACTGCCAAGTGCCAGTCTGGAGTTTTAATGCTCGACCACCCTACGGGCCCTCCAGACACACACACCACCTGGTACAGACGTCACAGTGGCGCATGATGTTCCTAAATTTAGGTTGCCTAACTTCAATTGCTCTTGAATAGTTGTATCTGTATGCTTAGCCATTATTTTACCATGTCTGCTTCATTTTTAGTAGCTTTTTTTATTTTCTGCTAATTTAAGTTCCTGATGTGCAAATTAACAAATACAATGAAGAAGAGTTAAGACACATGTTTTGCTCAGGAAACTGTGTAGTGTGTGGAAGGCATCGTTGTTCACTCTGACAGTGTTACGATGGTTGTCCTCAGGTCCTGTCCTCAGAAGAGCAGACTCTGGCAGCTAGCAACGACTACAACTTTGACCACCCTGACGCCTTCGATTTCAATTTGCTGACACACACTCTGCGTAAACTCAAACAAGGAAAGAGCGTGAAAATCCCTGTGTATGACTTCACAACTCATGGCAGACAGAAGGAGTGGGTAAGGCCGACTGCACACATACAAACACGTGGCAGTGTATCTTTAACTTAATAGCATTTCAGTTACTGCAATACAATCTCAGTTTCTCAATTACCTAAGAGGCTTTTAATCTCCCTCACTAGAGGTTTACAGTCACACTGCAAATCTGCAACTCCAGATGGTCACTCATAGACCATAATTGTCATTTCTGTCCATTTTAATGTCCATCTACTCACCAGTATCACACATTAATTAATTATATATAGGAGTGTGGAAACAGAAAAGAGAGTATAGAAAAATATTTGTGTTTTCACACTATTTTCCCTATTCTGTTTTTTCTTGTGCATAAAATTCAGAATGTCTAAAATTGATCCTACAAGCAGAGTGTTTTCTATTTTTTGGAGCAGACGGCCAGTGCAGCCACCAAGCTACAATCTTCCTGCAGTTTTTTGGCAATATAATCCATCATTAGAATGTAACATACAGGTACATTAACTGTTGTATTTTAAAGCAATTTATTTACATAATACATTTCTAGCTATTTCTACTCGTGTTAAATATTGTTTTAAAAAATCTATGGAGAAAATCATGTAATTTGAGTCTGGAAAACGGAAATTTTGGAAGGAAAATAGGAACCCTCGTGCATACTGTATATATTTCCGTGCACGCTATGGATTGTATGTACATTACACTCTACCGTAATACTCAATGCATGTGTCCACTACAGAAAACTGTGTATGGAGCCAGCGTTATCATCTTTGAGGGAATCATGTCCTTTGCAGATAAAGAGCTCCTCCAGGTAGGGCGATGGAAGCTGCTCACACTGTCACAACGTCACATTTTTATCAGTGCATGTGGTCAAACGTGATGAGAATCATAAGATACCAGTTTTTCACCTACTGCTTACAACTGTTTGTTACTGCATTAGTGTGCACCATGTGGCCATACCTGCCATTTACAGTGCATAAATGTACAATATAAATATGAACATAAAAAACACTTACCAAAAAAAGACAAAAAAAGGTGCATCATTCATAAGGTTCTGGAAAGCTTTAAATAAGAAAAACTAATATAGCATTTCAGCATTTCACAAGTTAAACTGCCCTTGTCACTAGTTATTTTTGCATTAATCATCATCAAACTATTAGCTCGCTTATCATTTTCTGATGTATTTGTGTGTGAATATGTGTGCAACATTATGCTCAGTATAATATTTCCTCTCTCACAGTTATTGGACATGAAGATCTTTGTGGACACAGACTCTGACATCCGGCTGGTGCGGCGCCTGAGGAGAGACATTACGGAAAGGGGACGGGACATTGAGGGTGTCATCAAACAGTACAACAAGTTTGTTAAACCAGCCTTTGAGCAGTATATCGAACCCACCATGCGCCTGGCTGACATTGTGGTGCCACGTGGTGTGTGCTCACTTACACGCTCATATTTTACTTACTGTATGCAGGCTCATTATGTTACTACTGGTGTAATCCTAGCTAATTTTCAATATTTGTTCATTTTAGTGCAACAGCATTTACTGTATTTATGTATGCTGTGTTTTTTTGTTTCAGTTGTCTCATATTATACTGCCTTTGAGCTGAATAACGCTATTATTTATTACTTCCATATGCTAACGGTGTCACTTTTTGTCTCTGTTTTCCATCATAACAGGTGGTGGCAACATGGTGGCCATTGATTTGATTGTGCAGCATGTCCACAGTCAACTGGAAGAGGTAAGAGGTCACACCTGTAGTATTTACTGTACACACACAAACACAGTCATAAGCAGAGGATGTATTAGTTTTATGTTTGAAATGAAAAGATATTTGTACAATATAGAGCTGATGTACAGTGAGAAGTTTATAGCTGGAACTGACTGCTGTTTTTGTCAGATTACAAGCCCCAACACCCCCTCTAGTGGATATGTAACGCTCTGCATGCACGTGAATGTGCATTATTTCTAGGAACTTCATTAAACTTAGACATTAAAGGTGAAAATCATAAAACGCGATAATATTGCAAAATATTGTGACAGTTATGACTTGTTTTATATATTGTATATATATATATATATTTCATACTTATATTTTTGTAATTTATACCTGAATGTGTTTATTGATCTGTCTATAGTTAAACAAATTACACAAATAGATATAAATCTTTCTGTCACCATCTTATTGTGATACTTTTTAAAATATTGACTGCATTATTACTTATGGAGGCAGCTACAGGCTTAAGGGAAACATTAATCAGATCAGATATTTTTAGTTTTTTTGTATTTTCGGAAAAGTAGAAAATTTGAGATTCACTTTTAACTAGGGCTGGGCAATAAAACAATACTGATAATTATTCTAATTTTACACCATTATAGTTATCATTATCATGATACACATTTTTCTTTTGTATTTTCTGTTTTAGGTAAAACACAAGTGTGTCAGTGTTTTGCTGTTTTCTTAATTTTACTCCTATTGTATACTCTGATGTTTAACAAACATCTGATCATTTTATTACGTTCTGTCTCTAGTTTTTGGAAATGTTCTGCGAGTGTTTGTGACGTTCTGACCATAAAGAATAGTTTAAAACCTCAAATAACCATTTGGTTCCTTTAACTTTCACTCAAGACCAAAAATCAGTCTTTAAACTTGAAAAAAAAATAATGCTTTGACATTAATTTTGCTAATTATCGATGCTGATTAATATGAACATTTTTAGCATAATAACAGCCCCAGCCCTACTTTTAAGACCAAAATGTGTAGCTTAACCAGAAAGAAGTAAGTAAATGAAAATGTCATATACAATTACACAGGAAATGCTGTTAATTATGCAGCACCAATTGAAATCATTTGATTTGAAGCCATGATTCTTCAGAATAAGCCTGTCAATACTTAAACAGTGTGCTGGATTATACTGCGACACCCACTAATTGTCACTAAATGCACATCTCTGCCCGTGGGGAGGACTTTGTACCACAGCACCGTTTACTTTGTTTCTTCCACTGTACACAAGACACAGTAACACACACACATACTCTGCTGATGGACTGCTCTCTCACTCTCTCCCCACCCTCCCCTCCACCTCAAAACCGTCCATGGCTCACAGCGCGAGCTCAGCGTCAGGTAGAGTGGCCTTTATCCTGTCTATTATTCTCTCCTCACCATCTGCCTAGTTCCTGAACCGTTCCAGCTTCTTACCTGGAGGGAGAGAAAAAGGGGACAGCAAAACCAACCTCTACCTTCCACTGATCTGCTGGCTGCCATGGGGCATCACCAGGCGGCACTCTTGTCTCTGTAGTCTAAATACGGCTAATTAGAGATCACTCGCAACAGTTTGAGACTGTGCAAAAACATCATCAAGCTCTAGTTCACAGCAGCATGGAATAAAAATGAAAACTATAATGCTAATATTTGCGAGTCAAGCTTAGATCAAAAGTTTTGCAGTGCAGCCAGCATTTAACGCAAAGATGTTGGTTTTCCCTCTCTCTACCTTTTAGAGAAATGACAACTCACACTCTTCCTGCCTTCTGTGTCTAAAAATACACCAAAGAGTCAAGTCGCTGACCCCTCCTTTTGGCACCAACAAGAATGAGAGAGAGTGAATACAACAGAAAGCGAGCGAGAGGAAGCTCTTGCTACAGCTATTGTTGACTATCACATACTTTAGCCACAGAGAAAGTTTCCAATACCCTACTACAAAGCGCTGAGTTTTTCCATTGAATGTCGGCCACAGTATCTCAGACAGAACGAGAGAGAGAGAGAGAGAGGAAGTGAGCTTGGTGTCTGTCTTTAGACACAGGATGTGCTGAGGCCTGTGAGCTGAAATACCAACCTTTACTCTTCTACACATAACACAGTGAAAGAGTGACAGCCGCGCTATAGCTTGTGCACCTCCCACGCATACACCCAGTACACACAGTACACGCATAAGAGATGCATGCATATCTATTCAAAATTTAACCCAAAAAAACACAGAAAAGTTCTTTCTAGTGACCTAGCATCTGATCCTTCAAAGCATTTGCCTCTTACCCGTTTTCTCCTCAGTATAAACACGCAAAGTGATAACCAGAAAAAAACAAATTTTACTTTAAATGACATTACACTTCTGTGGTAAGCACATTTCTGAGACATTTGACATTTTCAAGTCTTAGCTGTCACCCTTTTCACTGTGTCTGATAATCCCTTCATCCACCCGATGTGTCTTGTGTCTTTTCTCATTTTTTTTCCTCCTCTTATCTGTTGTTTTTTGTCTTTCTGTGTCTCCTGTGTTGTGATTTTTGTTGCTGTTATTTGTGTCATCGAAAAACTCTCCCCATAGAGGAAACTTCGCTGGGATATGTGAGCAGATTTGCTATGATTTCTCTCTTTTTTTGCATCTGGCTAATGGGTATCTCAGTGACATTGTGTAGAAATGTTTGGACTCGTGATGCCAGTCAGTGTGACTGCATCCCTGAGCTTTGATAACAGTGTGTCTGTTTCTCTAAAGCCCAGGTTAGATCTACACTAACTAGTTGTATAAACCTAATGTGGATGCGTGCAATCCTGAGGAATTATTACAAGTAGTAGAGACCTCTTATGGAAAACAGCAATAATGTGGTTTCTAATATTTTCTTTATTTCAAATCACGCCTTTTGTCTTAATTGATGTATTTGTTTTTAATATTTCAAAGGATTTCTTTCCATCGTTATGGTCTCTGTGCTGTTGTAATGTTCCACTGAAATACTCAACACCGGCACTGTGTGTGTTTTATGCAACTTGTATTTACCTTTTTCTCAAACAGTCCCTTTTCTCTGTTTGCACTCTTTCCATTTTCAACTTTGGTTTAACAACTACTGAAAATGATTTTTTGATTTTTTTGCACGCATTATGTACTTACATATCTTTGTGTGTGTGTGCGCTTTCTTCATATACATACAGTATATGTGGGCACGCTTGCGTGTGAGCTTGCACATACTGTACACATGCGTGCAGAGAAGTGTTAATTGCACTGCTTTTTATATATATATTCATTTGTCCGTCCATCTTCCCTCTTTCTGCTCCTCTCACCCCGCACTACCCCCGCTCTATTATTTGTTGCCGTGGTTACAGGGCTGCCCTGGCTTCAGCACACCAAGCTCAACCCCTCCCCCAGACCCTCAGCGTTCTGGAGAGCACACCCCAAGTGAAGGGCATGCACACCATCATCAGGTAATATCCAACATGGTACACAGACAACTATGATTTCTATGAAAATATAAGCATGTAGCATAAAGTACAAACTAAATAATCCAGCTATTATCTGTCTATCTATATAAACCATATTTAGAAACAAGGAAACCAGCCGCGATGAGTTCATCTTCTACTCCAAGAGGCTGATGCGTCTGTTGATTGAGCGAGCTCTGTCCTTCCTCCCCTCACAGGTGCTAAACACTGACACACAGTCAGTTCATTCACAGAATTGCACGGAGGTTCTGTAATCCTTTGTATTAAGTAGGACATTGACTCTGAATCATGAGATACCTGGGCGTTTATGGAGACATGTGTAGGAGAAAGAAAGTGTGAGATTACCAGTGGATATACGTACATATACTGAAACAGTAAAACAGGATGGCCTTGAATTATGGAAAGAGTATTAAAAGATAAATGAATGGAAAAAGAATAAGTGTATGATTATGCTAAAGAAAGAATCAGACAGACACACGCATAGTTGCCTGCAGCATGAGTATGGAAACTTATGAAGCTACCACAATGGAAAGTTTTATACCTAAAACATGACAGGGTGACGCTGTTTTATGTAGCTGGTCACAGTTTTCCTGTCTTCTATATTATAGCAAAGCACTGTGTTCAGCTTTGTGCTCACAATATGCTCATGATTTTTAATAATATCTAATAATAATAACATCTCAGGTCCACATAGTCCAGACGCCCCAGGGAGAGGATTATGAAGGCAGGACTTTCCACGGGAAGAGGGTGAGTGAACTCTATTTGCTTCCTTACTTCTTCTTAACTCCTTTTTTTTTGCTTGTTTTTAAGACCATTCAGATGGGTTTGGTATCTTCTTAAATTTTAAACTCATTCAATTAACTTTCATTGAACTTTTTTTTGTGTAGATCACAGGTGTGTCCATCCTGCGGGCCGGGGAGACCATGGAGCCGGCTCTGAGGGCTGTTTGCAAAGATGTCCGTATCGGCAAGATCCTCATCCAGACCAACCAGGATACAGGAGAACCAGAGGTATATTTTGTGATGGATTGAAACTTAGAACATTTACTCGAGTACTGTACTTCGTGACAACTTGTACATTATGTTTCTGTTTACCTCAGCGTTACAATGTGTCATTTCTGCGTAATGTCATCCGTGACACAAGGTAGCTACAGGATATAAGTGCTGGTCACACGTGTGATACGTTGGTATTAAACCACATCCTGTTGTCTTTTCTTTTTCCTCTCACTTTAACTACTGTCAGCTCCACTACTTGCGCCTACCAAAAGACATTAGTGAAGATCACGTGATCCTGATGGACTGCACGGTGTCCACTGGAGCTGCTGCGATGATGGCCGTACGAGTCCTACTGGTGGGTACACCTCATGGTTCACAGCTCCGCACTGCAGGTACATCCCACATGTGGCTCGCTGTATGTTCACCGGGATGTTTTCATTTTCAGGACCATGACGTTCAGGAGGAGAAGATCTTGCTGGTGTCCTTGCTCATGGCCGAAATGGGAGTTCATTCGGTGGCCTACGCATTCCCACAGGTCAAGATTATCACCACAGCTGTGGACAAGAAGGTCAATGATCTCTTCCACATCATACCTGGCATAGGTGAGTAACGCTGATAGAAGAAAGTCTTCAAAGTTGTAAAACATGCTCTTTTGTGCATACCAATCACAGCAGTTTTTTATGAGGTGTGCTTGATATTGGTGCAACGTACTTGAACTATGATTCTTACTGTTGTTAATGATGTTTATATTCATGTTTTGTAGGAAACTTCGGGGATCGCTACTTTGGAACGGATGCACCTCCTGACTGGAGCGACGAAGAGATGGATGAGCCCAGTTACTGAATAAAAATGGAAGTGCACTAACTTAACAGTATGGAGCTATTCAGGGCTTCAGGACAATGAGGACATACCGTGTGTCCCCTGGTTTCAAAGACCAAAAGAAGACGCCCTGAAAAATAAACTGAGAACAGGACAAATCATTTACATACAATGTACATTCACTGCATTTAAATTATAATATTTTATCTTATATGGTATATTTGCTGTTGTGGAAAATTGTATGAATCTGAAATATTTTTATATGTACAGTTATTATGTCAAAATGTTTTATTTTGCTTTTAAAATTGTGACAATCGTACAGCTGAATTTGCAGATATGTTGTTTTGAAAAGACCTATCTTGCCTTAAGCCATGTACTGTGGATGACACAACTGAATGTGAATTTGCACGTGCCGTTAAAGACAAAAAAAGATGAAGCTTTTACCGCATACCTTTCTCACAACTTTCACAAAAGTCAAATCTGAACACGAACTCGCGTTGCTCAACTTCCATCGCCATGAGCACTTTCTGAAGGACCATTCAATCGGAAAATGTGTAGGTGTATCTGTCTTTTTTTAGCTTTCTGGTTCACCCTTTTCCTACTCTGTGGATGCTGACCTTACCAGTTATAAAGGGTGTTAAAAACCATTTTTATTATACAGCCTAAAGTATGCACTTGTGGTGTATATTTATGCAGCATATCCTTCATTTACATATTTTCTACTATGGATAGACCTGACCAGGCAACAGGCAAGTCATACATCTTTTTGCCGTGGTGAAAATGGGTCATCTGCATTTAACAAACAATACAGAAAAGTGTTTACGTCAGCCTGACACGTCCAGATGCATGCATCGGTTTTAACTGCAGTGTATTGCATTGTGTATACAGGCCGAGGCGCTGTGGATACTGATGAGGTCAGACCATTTACACGTCAAAGATTATCAGCACTGAAATTTACGAGCATCCACCATCAAGTTGGTGCCTTGTAGAGAAAGTGTGACTGTTTGCCAGACTCGGGTTGGGCTCTGCTGTGTTCATCCAAAAGGGTTTATTGACATGAAAAG
>JAPQRN010000025.1:11448186-11462385 GCA_037367275.1 Coranthus polyacanthus | reverse complement strand
AGAGAAAGTGTGACTGTTTGCCAGACTCGGGTTGGGCTCTGCTGTGTTCATCCAAAAGGGTTTATTGACATGAAAAGTAAACAAACGGACATGCACACCTTCATTATTACATATTATTTAAATGAAAATGAGTTCATTTTAATTCACAAGAGAAGGAAATGTACAAAAAAAACCATAATGACTTGAACATTTGAATGCAGCCTGTAGTCAGTGATACTGTTACTTCACGGTTTCCTCACTTTTACTTTTTATTTTTTCCATGAAGTCACCTGCTGCTGTATAGCGTGTGCTTACTGCTGAATACAACCATTAGCGAGTCACTCTGTTCTGCAAAATCCAATGATTGTGTTCACAGCCTCAGTGTTTGACTGTGCGCTGTTTTGTGTTTACCACTCCTGCTGCATGTTTTTATATATTTAATAAAAGTGCAATAGAGCTCATAGTGCATTATTTCTTGTGTTTGAAATATAAGATCCAGCTGCAGTTAAACAAGCCATATCTCAGGCACAGGGCCAGCTCGCCAACAAAATACCTTAAAACGAATCATTTCAAAATTATTAAGCATAAATCACGTCACATTGAGAATCTGCAAGTCTCTGCTGGTTTTATCAAACATTTCAAGACAGGGAGAAGCTTTACTTACACTTTGAAAATGAACAGGAAGGATATTGTGGTTGTCCTCTTCTCATGGAAAGTAACCTTGATATCTTCCATCACTTTCCATAATTATCATACTGACAGCTGTCAAGATGTCAGCCTCGGCAAAGTTTGATTGACACACATTTGATGATGCTGATGGACAATTACAGACCAGCAGCCTATTAGGCAGATATTGACCCACAACAGGAATCGCTATCTGAGAGAGGAGGTGTAAGAAGGACGGTCAAAAGACGTGCAAGAGCTAAGAATATCACGAAGCTCAGCTGCAACGCTTGTATTGTCGTACTGCTCTGTTCATCTCGTTTTTTTTTGCATGCAAGCTGGCATAGATTTGAAAGGGTTTTTGTATGGTTTGAAATCATCGAGTGAGTTCGTTTAATTTGCTGAACGTGTGTTTTACTGGAGTGTTGCAGGTTTTATCAAGCATCAGTTTAATGTTCATGTCACATTTTTTTTGGTCCGTACTTACAGGACATGCACACAAGATTTCTCTCCTTCGCTGACCTGAGTTGAGTTTTTTTTTTTTTTTATTTATTCAGTGCAAATGAGAAAATGCATTTATTCTCATATTGGCCCCTGAATGGAGATGTCGGTGGAAAGTTTACCACCAGCACTGACAAACAGGAAGGTAGTGTGTGTGTGTGTGTGTGTGTGTGTGTGTGTCTCTGTGTGTGTGTGTGTGTCTCTGTGTGTGAGTTACATCCCCATTGGTAGTAAAGAGCACGATGAGGTCACAGCTCAGCACAGACAGCAGGAGTGGCCGTTATAACTCAGAGACCTGTGTGCGTTTTTTTTTTTTCATCCTCATGTCACCAGCTTGGTTCCAGGTTGCTGCGCTGTCTTCCTGTCTCTTGGTCTTGACTTCTTACATGATGAAGATGTTTCCCTGTCTGACTCGTCTGGGGCTGAAGGAGTCACAGGGTCTGCCATGTGGGTAAGAATTACACAAAGGAGACTTTCAAAGCTCTTAGACTGGAGGAGACTTTAAAACTTGCCGCAGTCTTCCATTATTATAATGATTTTTTTGTTTTTTTTTTGAAAGATGAAAGGGAATGTAACTGCATATTTACGGTTGTTATTTGTTTGGTTAATGTGCTATCTGAGTGTGTCTGGATTGTCAATGTGAAGTGATGGCGTAAGTCGGCCAACGCAGTAGCTTAATGCAGATAGTTCAGGATGAATAATTCAGATGCTGAAGTATTTCTGAATCATGTGAAGAGGCTGGGGAGTAGTACGTTGAAGTGGGTGAAGTATTGTATCTCCCTTTCTTTGCCTCCTTCTCCTTTCACTCTCTCTTTCTGCATGTGCGAGTGTGTGTTGTTCTCTCGAGCTGCTCCATCTGCATAGTTTATCATGAGAATTAAAATTCTGAGAGACTGGATCGTCCTCATAAAGTCAGGCCAAGGTGATTTAGATGTTTTTAGCGTGAGATGCAGTTTGTGCATTAGGCTCCATTGGCTGAGTGTTTAATTGCTCTCTGAGTGGTTTATAATGCAGGTTAGCTCACAACAGGGAGCCAGACGTGGTGTTCACCTTCGTATATTGAGTTTACTGAATGAGAAAGCTTGCACAAATATGAGCCAAATATGTTGTTTAAATACATTTAATTCTGTCTGTTTGTTTAGTCTTTGAACAAAATCCTCAGTTTTACTGAAATTACTTCAGAACTGCAGGCACGTCTGCGTCCTTCTACTGCTAGAAAACCTAAAACCCTTTTTGTTTCCTTTTTTCACAAGAGCAAGTAAAACTAAATTGCTGCAGTTCCATGAATTGGGATGAATTAAAAGAAAGATTTCTTTGTATTTTACATGGATTTGTGAATGCTGTTTCTGGCGGCAAAATCCAAGCATCTATAATGATGCGCGCACACGCAATCCAAAGCATTTTACCATGGAGATGACATTTGATCCATTAACACCAAAATACCTTGATGGTGCAAAAAGAAAAACCAATAACCATGTAGTTTAAGATTAGGGATTAAGATTAGAGATTGGCTATCACTTAAAAAGAATACAACTTTCTGCCTATGGTGATATTACTAATGACAGTGTCATCACATTAAAAATGTGATAATTCTGTGTTCAACATAGACATAAAGCACATTTTGATTTGCCTAAAAAAAACGCAGATGACAGTAACGCCTGTATTTGTGGCACCCAAATGTTCAAATTTGCAGACACAAAATTCGTATCCGTTTTACAATGCAAATCTTTTTCTTGTTTTAAAAAAAGTTTTTTTGTCAAGGCAGTTCGTTTGGTGTTTTCTCACGCGCGTACTGAAGGTCATGGAGTGGCCTGAACAGAACATGCAGTCCTGCTTTAACCTCTGAGTGGTGCTTTCTAGGACTGTCCAACCTGAGAATGGTGATTTCAGGCTCAATCTCAGGTTCGTCAGCCCATGAAACGCTAACTCACCTCAGCAGATTATGAGGAGGAACACCACCCGAAAAAAAACAAAAAAAAAACCTGCCTGCGCTGACCTGATATGACGGTCAATATTCAGACAGAATTGTTTTTTTATTGACGACTACACAAACACACAAAGCGTTTTTAATTATTTCATCGATTGCGTATTCAAAGGAATCATGCATATTTTATTTTATGAGCCCGACCGCAGCTCTATTTATTGCCTAAACATACTTTAGATCATTCTGTAATATTACACTAATCAGGTTGCATATTTTATGACAGCACGGTGGAGAAAACAGGCACAATTTATTACAGAAACAACCTTCCACCGAGTTTGGTTCTCATCACTTGTGCTGTGATAATGTTGAGCTAAAGGGAGCAACAGTTTCCTCCATTAAAACTCTGCCTCTGTACCAGTAGAGGGAGCAACGTACACACTTTCCAGACACGCCACTGCCGCTTGAGGAAATTAATGTCATCATTTTTTGTTATTTTCAACAGCAAAACTTTTGAATAAACCATTCATTAATACTGTACAAACCATTTAAAAATAAGTGGCAACTTTAGCCTTCATCACTGAAAAGAGACTTCTTAATGGTCGCTCGTATGCTTTCATGCTGCTTTCGCATTGTAACAACTGTCATTACTCACACACCTGTCATGAATAAAATGTGATATTATTTTATTTAATATTAAAAACAGTGAAAGTACTGGGGGTTTTTTTGTCCATGGTGTACTTATCCACTCTTACCAGCTGTTGTTTGATGGTATTTAGATATTAATTTACAGTGTGAAGATTCATAATGTGCAGAACTGATACGACAGCATGTTCATACGGAGTTTATATATTAAAAATTAGTTTGCTTTCTTGTATGGGATGCATAAACAAGAATTCATTGTACTACCTATTTTTTTTTTTATATATATATATATAAATCCTAATTTTATATATGCACCTACTTCTGCTCAGGAAATACAATTTTCCGTCTTGATCTTTTTGATTTTGCGATACGTGTGTGTATGTCGTTTTTACAACAGCCAACACTGTTTGTGTAGATCTTTAATCAGATTATGGCCTCAAAATCTGGCTTTCAATCAATAATTTTTTCCTGTAAAAAATGTTTCCTTTCAAAATAGAAGTAGAGCAGTAAAGTAAAAAGTAAAAAAAAATAAGTACATTTTTGATATTTTCATATCAAGAATGGACGACAACAAAAATATCAATACTGCATTTGGATTGGTACAGGGAAAACATTATTGAATAGAAATACCATCGCTGAAATTTGCCCACAGGTCATGCTTTTTAATGCATTGCAAATGCAACATTCAGAAATTGTACAGATGTAATATTGCTTCTACGCTCCTTCTGTTCAATGAGAGAAAACTATTCTGGGTGCTTATGTTGTCACCCTGGGAGATTCATCGCATATGACATCCTCTCTCTCTCCTCTCACCGAACTGTCAGATAAATAAAAAAATAATAATCCATGGAAATACATTTTTACGAAGGTTTTTTTTTTTTTTCTTGGTAAAAAATGTATGTCCATGTGATTTCTCTATTTATCTTGAATGGAGACTCCGCAGCCGCAGGAAAGACATTTTGAAAATTTGCTTTTCAAGTTATTTTTGGTGAGTTCTGCACAGTGGCTTGTGCACAAGCTTTCAGGAGGAGAAAATACAATATTCCTCTACATTCTGACCTCTCACTGATATTAATGTGTAATTCAATCTAAAAATCAGAGGTATAAAATGAAGCGCAAGATGAAACTGAAGTACTTTGATTCCCCCGATTGGATCTTTTCAAAATCATTTTATATTTCTGAAGTTTCCAGTTCTGTTTTTCCACTGACTATTTGCTCGAGTGTTTCCGTACTAGCTAAGAAATGACTCACTTTGCTAAAATTAAGTTAGCCAACACAGAGTTACAAGAAAATCATAGAGTAAAATAAATTGATTCTCAATGCACACTGGACGGTTTCCTTTTTTTTTTATCAACAGAGCTTTGTAAAGCAGGTATTTTATAGCGAAGGTGGAACATAAGAACATAAGAACATTGATGTTGCATTAAAAACACACTGCATCCTGTATGCTGCTGCAGAGAAATAAGACTTTAATACCTTTTTGGTTTGGGTGTGTCCTGTAAATAACCTTTATATTACTTCTAGGATTCTTTTAACTAACAGATAGTCAGTGCAAGTGCATCTTCTTTACTATATCTTGGCGTTGTACTCTGAAAAGGGAAACTGGCAGGTGTACCTGCCATTATTTAAAGGGACAATGAACCTTATTATTTTTGTATACCCTAATTCTGAGGTGAAGTAATTGTATCAGGACAAACGTGTAACAATAAAACGTATTCACATCCGCTTTCTCTCACCCATGAAAACTGATTTAACAAACACCCTTTCAGAGGATAATGAATGCATAGAAAATAGACCAGAGGAGTGTGTGACCCCAGTGACCTTTGTTTCAGTGGGGTTAAGGGTCAGATCGGGATCCAGCTCTCTGTGGAGAGATTAAACCCGGTCACCAAGGTAACATTATGTGCAACCAGGCTGACTAGGGTCAAACTGGTGAACGGTGATATTACATTACATACAGGCTATTGTCTTGTTGTTGAATGTTTGAATATGTGTAAATATATCATCTGTCCACTTGTTTATCATTGTTTATATCAAAATGAATAAAACTATTTAAAAAATACAACTCAAAACTTACAGTGAAATAAAAGTGTCATTTTGTGAGATTTCCTGCCATAAATGCAGCGGTAAGCACGTATTACATTTGTGTGTGTTTAGCTCTGCTCGCTGTAACCTCTGTTGCCTCACAGCTCTGAGTCTGCAAGACGGTCGTCCGGCTTTGAAGGGTCTGAGCCATGTTGCCTGGGGTCAGCTGTCTGTGAATGAATGAACTGAATGAACACACGTGTGTGTGCTCTGAAAAGCCAGATCATGGTGGACAAGTGTGAGCCGAGGTGATGCAGTCTAGGGGTCAGCCAGAAAGTCGGCTTACAAATCAGCTTATGACACGGAAGACGCGGAACGAGACGGCGCCTGACGAAAAACACAGAGTGGAAATGAAGGGTTCCTACATTTACATATATACCCATTTACACGCATATATGTATTTGCTTTTTTCACAACACATAAAAAGTAGTATTTTTAAACTATTGTCATAAAGGTAACAATCAGTTAATTTCATGTTGCTGATGAATTTTAAGAGCTATGCCAGTAGTTGCATGTAAGTGAATGTGTAGATCATTCTCTATAAATGCAACTTAAATAATTATTTGTACATATGTATATATATTTTTATTTTTTTTTATTTATTTTTTATTTTTTGCTTCTTGTTTTTGGGAAGCTGAGATGGTTTCTTAGTCAAAATAAGTATTTAATTATGTCACAGTTCATGGTGGAAAGCAAGCTTTTTAATGCAAACAGGCAGCCAAAGTCAAATTTTCCTTTTAAAATTGTCCAAAATGTCCATTAGCAAGTCTGACTACATTTCAGCTGTGAGAGTGTTCGTGATAATGAACAAGAAGACAGACCAGATCATTTAGATTTCATACTGTTCCACTGCACACATAGAGTGGGTGGAAAGTCAATCTAAATGTTTCAGACAGCGGAGAGCTATAATGTGAAGATCATTGGATTTAGCGGAAAAGGGTCTGTTCTTAAAAATGGACATATAGTGACAAGCTTTAAGAAATCTAACTGAATGAGGTACGGCCAGAGCAGGCATCTGCAAAGATAGATGACAAATAGGTGTGCGATGACGAACGTGTCCTTCGGCAATCCTGTTTATATGAGCGAGTGGCCATGCATCATCTATCTATCATCTGTGCATGTGCGTGAGGGTTAAAGGTGTGGTGGGAGCAGTTAGCTGAGGTCAGTCAGTTCCAGGCCCGAGGAGAGCGCTGCCACGGCCTTGGAACAGTGTGGGGGTGGTTCACTTCCCCTTTCCCTGCCTCACGGCTTCCTGTGAGTGCTATAACCGTTAACCACACCCTCCTCCCCTGGCCTACACCCCCTCACACCACCACGAAGCAACACCACACACCGAGCCCTAGAAAATATTCTACTCATACACCAACTCTCCCCTCTTACTCCTTTATTCTCCAGCCAATGAACACACACATGCACACACTCCAACAATAGCCCTCTTCCCTCGTACTAGTCACACCTCTGCTCGCTCTCATCCTCTCTCTGCCCTGACAAGCAATTCTTAGTTTGCCTGACCCTTGCCAGCTAATTATAAGGATATGTTAATGCTGTTGTACAACAGTGTTAATGCTGTTGTACGTAGGTTGCACATATGTTTGAGTTCGACCCTCTGTGGCTCCGCAGGTAGGTTTGAACTCATGATAGGTTCACAACATTATTCACAATGGCAGTTTCTCATCATGCCATGAACCACGTGTATCTCCTTGAAAGACATTCTAAAGATCTTCCCTGTGCTTAGCAACAGCTGAGTAAGAAGTTAAAGAGGCTAGTGAGGAGATGAAATGTACATGTATTGATCACGTTTTTATTTCCAATGTGTGAATGGATCATAAAATAAGTTAAAAAAAGGGCACCTTCCCCCGACTGTATCGATTGCCTACGTCCATGATAGTATCCAGAGTTTTTCAGTGTCTCTCTTCTGCTCCTCTACAGCAGCATCGCTGTGCAGCAACTGAGTCCGCCATCGTCAAAAAAAAACACCGGCCCCCAGCACAATACAAACTCCAACACAAACTTCACGTAAGCACACGAACACACATGAACGTTACCTAATGCACCTTTAAAAATATAGCCACAAGTGACACTTTGCAGGTATCAAACCGTTTAGCACTCAACAGAAGAAAGCAGCTCAATCACCCAAAATTAAAGCCCTGAGCAGCAACAGGCAGGTTTCAGGGTTGACAAAGTAAAGCAAAGTCACTTATGTTAGTTTAATTCTGCTTAAAGAAGGACTAGGACCAATCACACAATTGTTTCAACGTAATGTATCCAGAAAAAATTATACATTTGACAAAATGTTGATGTAAATAACATTTTATCTTGTCTACCATATATATATATATATATATATGCATTAAGCTCATTGAGGGCAAAAAAAATCATTTTTCTCCTAAAGGAATTGCACATGCAAAAGTAGATTCTTTGACTGGAGCTAATGACAGGCTTATGAAAAGAGAAAAAGGGCAATGCAATGAAATGTGCCGTTGTGATGCTAAGCTGTTTTTTGCCCTGTTCCCGCTGCAGTTTGATCCTACTTGAGTGGCATGATTGGTTTATAGCTATTTTCACAAGTGTATTACTTAAGTATTTAAGGTCAAGGGATTGGAAAAATAAGCTGAAATGCAGAAACTTAACTTAAACCGCAGTTGGGTGGTAGGATAATGGGTCTATGTAGCTTCTGAAAACTGTGTAAATTGTGTACAATATGACTTTGATATGAAGTGGCTGCTAGAGTGAGAAATATTAAGGTGTAATGAAACGGCAGGTCAGCTTGAACTCTGAGATGTGAAGTCATTAAAGCCTTGACAGGTTTGATATGACTGACAATAATAATAATAATGATGAACCGGATTAACTCAAAAGCACAAACAGGTAAAGAACGGCCCTGCATTCATCTGATTACTGGCCACATCTTGCATTGGCATACATCACACCTACAATACCAGCATTCCTACAGACATTATGCTGCAGAATGGGAGAATTCTGAACGAGATCCTCTGTGTCAGTGTGTATGCGAGTGGGCGTAAAGCCTGTGGTCTGTGGAAGGACAGTAGATGTGTTGGAAAGTGTGCGCGTGTAGGGAGGTGTGTGTGTGTGTGTGTGTGTGTGTGTGTGTGTGTATACGTTTATACGAACACAGTGGTGGTGGTGATGGGGGTTAGGTCTACTCCTCTGAAGGGAGTGCTGTTCCCGTAGGGGAGAGGAGGAGTGGGGTGGAGTGCATGGAGTGAGTGTATGTGGGGGAGTGAGTGTGGGGGCAGCTAGGCCATCTGGACTGCGAGGAGCCTGAAGAAAGGGAGAGTGTGTGTGTGTGTGTGTGTGTGCGTTCGTGAGAGAAAGACAGAACGCAAGAAGAAGGAGGGAGTATAGGGATGAGAGAAGAGAAGGAAGGAAGGAGGGTATTGCCGAAATCAAGGGTGTGGGAGAAAAGGATGGAGGGACATGAAGAGGGAGGAATGTTGCTCGTGGTCATAACACATTTCAACAGTAATGTTTAATATCCTGCAAATGTATTGATTTTACTTGTAAGAGTGTGAATGTGCAGCAGTGTGAGGACGGGATAAGGAAAGGAGCATTTGTGTTTCACATTCTCCACTTATACTTTCATCAAAATCATTCTCTCAGTCAGTATTGACTGTATGAGAAATTTTACCACAAAAGAAATTACTGGTCTGTGTTAGTATAGCAAAGCAAACCCAAGCACTACTTTTTTGTGTCTCACGGCATCATTTTAAGTCATCTGTACAGTAAATGAAAACTGTTTCCTTTTGTACCCAAATTAACGTGAAAGATTCAAGTGTTTACCTGATGTGTATAACGCCACGTATCCAAATGCACACCAGAAGGATTTTTTTTTTTTTTTTTAATTGTGATGTATTTTCTAAAAGTAATTTGGTTATTCTCTTGTGAAGTAATTGTGCATGTATTGAATGATGAAATCTAATGTCCCGTGATTGTACGTGTATTTTATTGAACTGCAGAACCCAGTGAAGATGCAGATTTACTCAAATAGAAACGAAAATATCAAATACACAGCGTTGTTCAATCTTTACGTCTCTTGAGCCTTACAAAAACAAGGCAGATGTTTTGGAAATATTGTCAAATCTGCACAAATCTGATGACCAAACATGACCAGACCAACCTGTTATTTCACTTTCAGTTTACCTGGAAGTACATACCTGACACGTCTGAAACCTTTGTTTCCCCGGAGTCCTGGAGCTTTGCGCTTGGTTGCTCTTCTTGCCCAGTTGATAATTCAGTCTGTACAGTGGATGATGGTAGTTGGCACATGATTAATGAGAGCCAATCTATTAATTTGCCACTGCATATTAGGTTACATTGTGGAATAATTTGAGAGTCACTTGGCAATCAAACAACACTGTCAAATTGCAGAAATAGTCTTCTTCTTCTTCACACTGACACATGAATGATTCCTCCGTCCATAGTGTTGCTGTGAACAACACAGATCACGTGGAATCCGATCTTTTAAATTCTCATTTGAGCCGCTGAAGTCATACTTTTCAATACTTTTATAACATTCTGCACATTTTTGCATTGTAGCCCCTGACATTCTGAAATTTTGAATGAAATCTCTTTCAGTGGAGACATTCACGATCCCGTCATTCCTGGCTCTGACTTTGCATTCATGCACATATTTGCACAGAAGTAAGAGTCATTGCTACACAGACACACAAAAAAGAACATAAAAATTCCTCCTCATCCTTGTCCTCCTCATCTGCTCATGAATTTGCTGCCTATCACTGCAGCAAAGTTTGATCAGTTTATAAATGAAACCATAAACGCTGACTTCTGCAGTCTCCATGTTGGCTCGCATACAACACTGTGCTGTGTGTGACGTCTTTGTTGTGGTTCTTTTGTGCATATGGGTCAGTCCAGGACCGTGATCAGTTCACAGTGGAATTTGACATTGACTACATTCAAAACATAGTGTAAATATCCACAAAACAAGCCAACAACAACAACAACAATAAAAAAAAACCCAGATCTGAGCAATAAATCTGAACTGATCACCAGGGTGGACAGTGTGAGCATAGTCAACGTGAGTTAAATCAATCCTGTCGCCAGAATAAAATCGTACGTTCCTGCAAACTACAAATACATACAATATCAATATTTTTGGACTAAAAATCTGTCTCAAAACAACATCTCTAGGTATGTGTATATCAACGTTATATTGTTTCAATGACTTATGGCACTTAACAACCATCTATAACATAAATTTATAGACTTGGTTTAATACAGAAAAAGTCCACAAAGATGTGTTTTTAAAAAAAATGACTCACAATGTTTAGTAATATTTAACCACAAAGTTTTCCTGACCCTGAACAAAGTGCTTTCATTGCCTAAACCTAAAAATGTATTGGTTTAATACAGAAAAAAATCCTCATATATGAGGAAAAAATGATTCACAATGTCTTTAGTAATATTTAAACCAAACTACAATGTTTTCGTAACTCGAACCAAAGTGCTTTTCTTGCCGAAACCTAAAAACCTACGGGACTCGTGATGCGATATCCTGTCTCTTTTGCCCATTGAGGAAAGACAAAACTGCAGCAGATCCTTTGATGACGAATTATGTTCCCATCATGTGTATTTACAGAAACATACATACACCAGGTTGGTTAAATTTGACCGCTATTTGTTCTCTGGTTTGACTGTGAGGAGCAAAGACCTCTTTACTATCGCTGGATGGTCAGACGACGACCCCCCCCCCCTCCCACTCGTCCAACTCCTCTGACCCCTCTACCTCACTCCTCCTCCTCAACCTCCTTCAACGCTCTGTGCTCCATCCCCCGTCTGTTGGTCACATCAATAACGCTACCTCCCTGACCAAACCTCCCCTAAGACCTCCCCCCCCTCCTCTCCCCTCTCCCCTCTCCATCTCGTCCCCTCCTGGCTGAAGGGTCAGCAGGGGTCGGGAGCTCGTGACTCCCTCGTTTATGCTCTTTCCTCTCTCTTCTGACCCCACTCTTGTTCTGTCAGCCCTGTCCCTCTCTCCCTCCATCTTTTTCTCTCCCTGTCCTCGGCGCACTCATCCTTTCGTTCCGTTATTTGACCCACTTTCCTTCTCTCCATCTCTTTCTCTATTTCTCTGTTCCCTTCCTTCACTGGCTCAAGCTGTTCTTGGATGCTGTATTGATTGGGGTTTCTATTTACCTTCACTCACATCCTCTCTTTCTCCGTTTCTCTCTCTCTATTCTTTTTGTTCCCTAGTGTACTGTAATGCTCAAACCTCTTTGATCTGTGTGTTTGTGTCTGTCTATCTACTGCTTTTCTAAATGTCTCCATTTACTGTAAGCTCTACCACCACGCTGGGCTCAGTTTATCTCTTCCACCGACACACACACACACACACACACACACACAACATTTTCCTGTTGATATTTGAAAAATCTTGTGTGTCTCAAATATGTAACAAAATAAGTCTACAGTTGTGACTTGTGGATCACATTTAACACATTTGTGTGGCCTTCTTTTCTTATTGTGTGTTGTGTATTGTGTGTGTATATGTACACATGACATCAACCAACATGTTTCTCTGCTTGTTAACAGTGTGAGTGGTACATGGGGCTTGTTTTCCCAAAGGCCATCCATGTTAAATCATCATTTTGAAGGAAGAAACCTTGGGTAGTTTAGGGGATTTACATGCATGTGAGTGCGCTCATACGCACGCACGCACACACACATACACATGCAGCTAGAGCAAACACAAACACAGCCAAGAGGAGGAGCCATACTTTACCCCCACATAGCTGAAGGGAGAGGAGATGAGGTACAGGAAAAAAAAATTAGAAACCAAATTAGAGGAGCTGGTCAGGCGAGGAGGAGAGGCAGAGAGAGGAGTTGGAGGGGAGGGGGTTCGAAGGGAAGGAGGGCTAGGACAAACAGAGCCAGTGACCTGAGGAGGGAGTGTCTCAGAACCTACCCAGCATGCATCAACAAGAAGGGCTGCTGAGAGGACAGAAATGTGAGTTAAAAAAAAAAGGCAAGAGCAGAGTGAGCTTACAATGTCCAACGTGTGTGTTGGTGTGAATCTTTTTTGTCAAGCCGTCACCCTCTGACCCTTCCCTTGTGTTTGCGTGTGTCTCTATTTTTCACGGTAGCCTTAAATGCTCTGAACAAAAGCCTTTTTTGTGTCCACCCTTATCACTCCCTGCCCCCATGCTAACCCTCAAACACACGTCACCATCACCCCCTCACACCTCTCTCGTCACCGGGAAACAAACACAGGCCTCAACACACGAAACCCTGACAGCAAGATGGGATTTTGAAATTCGCACAACACATCCCGACCCTCGACTCCCCCCTCCCAGTGAAACCATCTCCTGACTGCTGCATCCCACGCCTTCCCAGTCAACCTCTCCTTCTCAGAGAGTTAAAAATTTTGGGAAATGTTTTAGCTCTGAGAAAAGAAGAGTCAGAAGGGTGGGGCGAGAGGAAAGGACTTATCATATTATCATCCTGGCTCTGCCTCTTTCCGTTTGTCAATGCAGCATCTAATCGTCACGCTCAGATACATGACAGACACTCAAACTCCACCAACATAATGAATGCTGAATATCCCAACAACCCCTCCTCGGTGTGAAGACAGTCAAACTGGGATACTTACACATTACAACCTCCTACAACTGTGACCTCCGCCCCCATCCTCTTCTAACTCTCTCCCTTTCTCCCTCTCTCATCCTTTCTGCAGTTCCTTCTCCCTTTCTCTCTCCCTGTCTTTTATTGCCTCATCTCTTTCTCTTGTTGGTGTAAGTAAGCAGCTTAAACACCTACAGGGTGTGACATCGGGGCCCCACGCGCCTCCGAATGCAGTCAGTGCGGGCGGGTGAAGGCAGCACTGAAAAAGAGAGCGTTTCATCCATCTATTCTCTCCACCCCGCTCTGCCTGGCATCGACGGTGCGAGTGTGGTTAAGGCAAAGCCAAGGCTGTCCCCTCACATTAGCCGGGGCTGAGCCAGACAAGCCGTCATCCCCCCCGCAAGACTGTCCTCCACTGCTCATCTCGACACTGCACCCCCTCCTTTCTCTCTCTCATCCTCTTTCCTTCCTCTCCTCCGCTCATCTCTGCCATGGGCACCGGTCCCCAATCTCCAAGGTGATTATGACAAAAACGAACGACCCCCAAGAGACGGGGCCAGCAGAGATAAGACAGAAGAGGATGGCAGAGGGAGAGAACGAGGAGGAGGAGGAAGGGATTGGAGATGGATGATGTAACAGGGAATTTTGGCTGTGCATTATGATTTAGGTTGAGAGTTTCAGAAGGAGCAGTTCATACCAGCCCATATCTATCTATATCTCTGTCTTTCTACCACATTCACATAGATAGATAGATAGATAGATAGATAGATAGATAGATAGATAGATAGATAGATAGATAGATAGAT
>JAPQRN010000025.1:11416823-11436843 GCA_037367275.1 Coranthus polyacanthus | reverse complement strand
GGACTCAATTAATCTGTTTTAAACAAAAATCTAAAAACAACAGAAGATAACAGACGGGGTGGGTGGGTGATGAAACAGACATCCGCTCCAAAAGAGTTCTAGCCCTTGTTATTCTGTCGCTTTTTTGTGCAGCACAGTTTAGTCTGTGTGTGTCAGCGCTGTCTGTCTCAATCTAAACTCCTGCATAAAAAAAACACACAGAAGGAAGGTTGGAAAGATTCAAATACAAACCAACACCTTTCTCTTCTCTGTACCACACAAATACTGTCTCTACAACCTTATGTTGACTGGTACTGACCGCAGAAACAGTGTGTGGAGCAGAAAATGGTTTTCTCCCACTAATACTGTATAACATCTGACCTGTGAGTTTCTGCCAATATTTGGATCCCTGTTTAATGTTATTACTGAAGCATAAAACCATCATTTTCCCTGGAAATATTTTTCTTCTTTAGCTATAAGTATCAGACCTGACCCCATGGAATTGATGGCGACACTCTAATTAATGGATAGAGTTTTTGTTTCGTGCTCACACAGATGTGTGTGCGTGTGTGTTTTTTTTTTTTTTTTTTTTTGACGAACATTATCCTGCTTTGTAGAGTTTTGTAATCCAGCCATGGACTCGGGCTAGAGTGCTAAAGTGCTGCTAACAAGGCCTGTTTAATATTCTCTCCCCTGTTCAACATACAATTATTCCACTTCGCTGCCATTAACATGTACAGTAGGACTTGGCTTTTAATTGGCCTGATATGACTAATGCCAGATCAACTTGGATTTGCTAATTAGTTTTTGCTTTAAAAGTGCCATCAGGACATGAAATATTCATTGATGTGAGGTGGAGCGAGGACTGTGGGTGGTATTAGTGGGATATTAGTGGTATAGGCAGGCTGCTCGAATGTTCTGGTAGAAGAGATTGAACCTACATTGGCCTATTGTGGTCGGTTATTCATACTTTGGGTGAGGTGTTAGTTTTTCGTCATAATTTCAGACACCCACACGCACACCAAGAGACACACACACATTCATCCATGCGCGCATACCACCTCCATTCTCAGCTTTACAAGGCCACCTCTTCTTGTTCTTCTTCTTCTTCTTCAGCCCCCACCTCGCCTCTCTTTTCTCTCCTGCTCTCACCTCCCCCTCTGCCCTTCTCCCCCTTCCCATTATTTCAACTGTTCGTTTTTTCATGCCTCCTCATCTCACATCCTTTTCTCTCCCCTCACCTTTTCCCGTTCCTTCACTTCACCTTAGCCCCTGTTCTCCCTCTGCCCTCTGCTCTGGCCCAGCTGCATCTCCCTCGCTTTTTCTCCTCCTCCTCCTCCTCCTCCTCTCACTCATCTTCTCCCTCCTCCACCTTCTTCTTCTCTTTTTTCCCTCCCACTCCTTAATCTTCCACCTCTCCTCCTCCACCACCCCCTCCTCTGCTGTAAGTGGGCCAGGTGCCTCCTGTGGCCTCCCCTACTCCATTTCTCATTTTTACCCTTCCTCTACTCCCTTTCTCATTTTTACCCTTTCCCTGTTCCCTTTCTCATTTTTATCCTTCCCCCTGACCCTAGCTCATATTTATACATCCCTTTAATGCAACAGCTAGCAATAACAAATGCAGGGTTCAGTTTTTTTTTTTCCGAATACACAAATGTGTATTTGACCCGTTGCAGTTCAAGATTCATCCAAGCAACTTCTTTCTTTGGGTTAGAAGGTGATTTCTCAAGTGAAAAGGGAGTTATTTTGATTTATAAAGGCTTTTTTAGCACTAAAAGAGCGATCCTGTGAGTGTTATTATATGAACTTTATAAATCTGTGAGGAAAGTGCAGCTCTGTCTTTGTTGCTGGACATTTTATGAGCTCTCCAGTGTCAGTCTAGTTCCCTTTATGAACACAGGAGGTAAGGCCAATCCAAATGTGAACAGAAGTGAGTAGGTTCACATCCCCTTTTCAGTGGTGGAGGGCAAACGCCCCCAACGGCCGTCTCGCTGCTTCTCCTAACATGCATTCGCAATGCAAGCACAAACACACTGTGAAATATGCATATATGGAAGTCTCATTGTTGCCATCTTTTTTGTTCTGTCCTTTGAATGTGCAGGGCGAGCTGGCGATGCGCTTTCACCTCATCTCATCCTCTCTGTTACCTTTTTTTTCCCCCCAACACTCTTCCTCTTTTCACTCATTGTCATTCTCTCTGCCTTTGTCTCTGGCTAGCTCTTCTCCCTTGCCCTCTTCTTGTTACTCTCTCTTTCTCACCCCCGCACCCCTCTCTCTCCCCATACCTCCCTCCCTTCTATCTCACCTCCCCTCTTCTTTTTTTTTTTTTTTTTTTGTTTGGTGTGTGCGCTGGTGTGTCACGAACGGGGTGGCACTTGATTGGTGGTTGGTGGTTTGGACGGACACCTGATACTGGCACTGCCTCACAATGTGGGAATGTGTGACTTCTTCAAAATTAGGTTTCCAAGGTGGGTGTTGTCCTTCGCGATGGTGAGCATGATCATGGGAGTTTACACAGTGGTCCTTTTGTCTCTCCCTCTCTCTTTGTCTCATATGTCTTGTTATTCTGTACATGAATTCGCAGTTCTTTCCATTGCTTTTGGAGGAAAAAAAAAAAAAATCGGCAGTACTTCCAAATGCCTGCAAGCTATGGCAGCCGTTCATGTTAGTCAACAGGTGACAGTCAAATGTCAAACCGCATTTGGGTAAAAATGCTGGGAGTGAAAAGACAGACAGACAGATAAGGAAGAGATGACAGAAGAGGAGAGGACAGGAAAGTGAAGATCCAGGTGAGGCATTTGTCCGGTCGAAATCCCATTTTGTCAATCACAGTGGACATGTTAGCCCCAAGCCTTACCACTGCCCATACAAAATTTCTTTAAATAGTCCTTGTTTTAGGCGTTGGAGCAAAAGAAAAAGTTAACTTAAAATGTGACATTTCTTTGTCTCCTTCAGTAGCATGCAACAAATAAGAAACAGAGGGACACTGTTAAATTACAGCGCCTCCTCTATGAATGGCCAATCATGGCACAGCGCAGACACAAAGAAGACTAAAAATGTAAATGATTGAAAAGATTTGGCAACTTCACTGATTATGTACGGCAATTACACCAGTTTGTGTTGAAACTGCTGAAAAGATCAGTGAAGGGGCAGACCCTCTGTATCAATACTACTTATTGATACACGTCTCTGGTGATACACTGTGCAGCCTATTGAACTCTTCCTGACAAACTGAGTGTCTGTGTGTCCCATGTCCAGTTCTCCAGCAGTCAACTAAGCAATGCTACAGTAGATAAGAAACCTACCGAGGTTCTGCAGCCATCGATCTTGCACTGTACTGACTCCGTTTCATGGTCTTCTTTTTCAACCGCCACCACTACTTCTCCTCCATTTCCATTGCTTTTGCCTTTGTTCCTCATCTCTCCGTCCCTCTCCCTTTCTTACAACTTGCATCTCCTGTCTCCCTCCCTCTTTCTTACCCTTCACCGTTTCTTTTCTGACTCCAAAATCTGAGTCTCTCTATATTTAGATGTTCTTCTCCTCTCCCCTTGATTTCTCTCCCTTTATCTCACTACCTTTTTTTTTTTTTTCTACTGTTGAAGGACAGATTCGCAAAAGCGCTCTGAGATTCATCAGTGTTGTATAGTAGCTGCTTTTTGATCAACTTGATGAGTGACAAAGCAGCCTCAGGCGATAATATACAAATGTTTTTATAAACACTTCTCTATCTGTATGTAAATGACTGTGCTGCTCAGTTATGGCTGTAGACTGTGGGTACATTAGTTAGATGTAAATGATTGTATGTTGAGGAGCTAACTTAATATAGTAAAATAATGTTTTTCCTGTTTGTGTGTGCTTTGGAGTGTTTGTGAATTAGATTAGCTGGGAGTGAAGTCTCTTTTAATATTTGCTCAGGGGGAAGGAGGGTGTGCCTGTTGAACTTGTGAGTACACACTTAATCTGCAGCTTTTTTGCTCCCCTCTTTGCGTGAGCTCATTGTAAGCTGCAGCCCAGTGTGGATTTGAGAAAGATGCCTCTGTTTGCTGTCTGACAGAGCGACAGTCACACCAAGTTACCCTTACACACACAGACACACTATGTGGACACCCGCCTCGGCACCAGATAGCGACTGGCCACCAGCGGTGAGTCATCATCATTCAGTCATTCACTTGCACATTCAAAAACCACACATTTTAACAAACAACAATTAGCTTTCAGTCCTCACTCCTGCTCCGTGCTTGGGCATTTTTTTTTCCTCCTTCAGGACTGGGATTGTTGTACCATAAGTTCATTTTTTTTTAACGTTCTCTTTCTCCTTTGTTTCATTTCCTCCATACTTTACACTTGCTCTATGTGTGTGTGTGTGTGTGTGTGTATGTGTGAGAGACCTTTGGTGGCTGCAGTGACTGTTTTAACAGCTCGGGAACAGGCTGCTTGTGTTCTGTGTGGTACAGCCATGTACAGTCGTGTCTAGCTGAGTCGTGACAGGTTGCTTTTTTGCTGTGACAGGTTTTGTGTTAAGACCTATGAGAGGGTCTGGACAACCACACACACACGCGCACGCGCACGCACAGACACACACAGACACACTGAGTTCCTTTCTGGCAGAGCGAGACCAGGGTGGGTGTTAAATGTGAGTTTTGAGCCGCTCCGAAGCTGTATATTGTCATCATCATTGTAGCCACAAAGCCATTTGGTGCTTTTCAAAACAGAACTGAGATTTGCCAAGTAACAGAAGGTGAGTGAAACTGGTGGAAGAACAGCAAAGGGAGGTAAACCGACTGAGGATAAGGGCAGTATTAAAGGATATTCTGTCTTTTACAACCTCTTTTCTGTCATAATGCTCACTGAGGATAAAAACTGGTCAGATGATCATACAAAGCCTCAGTTTTCCAAAATTGCTAAGCTGGTTATTTGGTCAAACTGAAAGTGAGTGCAAAAAATGTTTTAGTTCCTTGTTGTGTGTGTATATATACAGTGCTTAACAGATTTATTAGACCACCACCCAATGTACGGTTTATGCCACAGCTGCCCTAAATTAACAGCATAATTACTAAAATCATGTTTTATGTTTCTGTATGTAGAAGCTCTTTAACCGAAATGATATTTTTAATGCTAAAATATAATCATCATTGTTATCCATGAATTTTCAAATTTACTGTTCACATTACAAAGCACATTGTTATTTCTTGATTTGGTCAAATTATAGTTATTTACTTGCATTCCTGAACAGACAAATTAGTTTTAGTGGTTGAATGTCATGCTTGATTAAAGTGTGACTTCTCAGTGAGCTCAAAGTTGGGAATAAAAAGGTGAATTCAGTTTGGAATTCCTCATTCCTGTTCAAAATGGAAAAAAACGTCGAGAGGTCACTGAAGATGAAAGAGTCTGCATTAAATCACTTCATGATGCTGATATGTTTTCTCGTTTTTATGACAGGTGGTCTAATAGATTTGACTGTATATGTGTGTATATATATATATATATATATAAATGTTGGTGAACTCTATGGCCTAAAGGATGTAGAGGGCCCTGTCCACATACAGTGCGTTTTTTTTTTAGATCTATAGGTCTGTGGCTGTGACATGGTTTGTTTTTACATCCTTTGATCCAATGTAAGGTGAAGTAAGTGATTCCTAAAAAAGACTGTTGATATTTAACTCAAGCAGAGCGAACGCCGTCCTCCCTTCAGGGTTGCTTCAGAAACCCCACCCCTCAAATTCAAATTCCCCCTGTCCTGTGTACAAGCACGAACACAGGGGACATATTTCGGTCTGGATTAGCGTTGTGTCGATTGGTCCAATTCACTTTGTTGTTTTTTTTCCCCCATTTACAGAGCCACTGGGTTTTTTTTTTTCAGCACGCACTGTTGGAGCATTATAACGTATCAAGGTTTGCAGTGATATGAAAATTGATGCTTATCATACCATGTCCTAACATTTCCTTATCGTACAATATTGAAAGAAAAGCAACTGAATGGAGAATCTCACCTGCGCATCTGCTTTCCTCCTCAGAGGAACAGAATCAACGCTTGTGATTTTTTGCAGTGAAACGTTTGGTGGTTGTATTGAAAGTATTATGATTGGATGTCAATAATGTAATTTAAAATCGATTAATTTTTATTACATCACAGCAAAATCTACCAGATCCTTGCAGCATAATTTAACAGTTGCCTTCTTTTCTTCTGCAAATGGCCTTCAGTACTTGGACATTGAAATAATACATTTACATGGTTTGAATAGTTCATTGACTACACACCTGACCTTGCTTAAAAAAGCAAAATGAAATAAACATGATGCATGTGTGACCAGAAAAAAAAAAACCCTTACGCAACACACACACACACAGTTCCCAGAAGTCAGCAACTAATTCCGCAATTAGACACACCTTCAAATTTCAACTCCCCTAAATTCCCTCGTGATATCTGGGGTTTGTACGTCACAAGACGCGCCTTGATGAAACTGGGTTTTTCACCAGGAGAACACACAAGGTGATGTGGTCATTGTTACACGTGATCCCCCCCCCCCCTCCTTCACCACATCCCCTGCAACCAAATACACCAGTCTCCTCCACACTACAAAACCAAACACAGACATTTCCTGCAGGTGATTTCACTTCTCTCTATCACTTAGATACATTTTCATGAAAGTAGCCATCTCCTACTTCAAAATTACACCTGACTAGATATAGAGCCAGTGCGGATTTGGTGTAAAGAGGTGATTTAATTGAAGGCCAGTGAAGTTAACAAGTTTAACTTGCTGTGTAATTACCCTCAGGGGGGTATACAAATTATCAATCGACATACAAACAAGTACACACCAACCTCATATTCTTTTGAGGCTTTTATGAGAAGCTTACACCAAACTTTAGTACAATGTGGGAGATTTCAGTGCTGCTTGTTTGACATTTGTATGACACCTCCTACCTCACAGCTTAGTTCATTGGGGCTTCGGGCCTGTTTGTGTAGGTGGCCAATCCTGGCTACTCTCTATGTTAATGGCAACACATATCAAACAAAAGCCTCACTGTCTGGTTATCTGTTCCCGTCCTTTCACCTCTCCTACCCCCCCCTTCCGCCTTTCACATCCTCCATTCCTTTTTCTTCTCCCATCCGTTCCTCTTCTCGTTCCACTCCTTTATTTCCGGCTCTCGCTCTCGTTTCTTCTGTCCTCTCACCTTCCCTCCGTCTGCTGTATAGCCCTCTTTCTCCTGCTACTTTGTCGTCTTACAGTAGCCCTCCTCATCCGCCCCTCTCCGCTCCTCCCTCCCGCTCTCCCCCCTCCTTTCATTTTGGGTTCTCCGACAGTGGTAATGAGATGTTTCATTATTTGCATTTCACAGCTTTTAATAGAGAGAGAATTTAGGCTAAGCCCCGGGTCGTCAGTCAGGGAGTTACCATGGGAGACATAGCAGGCTTAGGGGCCTAGAGAGAAAGATAGCCCAGAAACTACACACATAAAGGAGTGCAAAGGAGAGATAGACACAGAAGAAGAGACACAAAAAGACAAACAAAGGTGGCGATTTATAACTTCTCACTCTTTTTTATGTTCCCGTTAGATCAAATACTGTATCACTGACACTTTGTGGGTCAGTGGATGAGCTTTAGGTGAAGTTGAAACTCAGCCAGTAGTGTTCCAGCTAAAGGACATCAACATCTTAGTGTCACATCTTTTTTCCGGTCACTCTGGGATGATCCTTAGTACATCCTTACTGTGGTTGGATTTCCATGAGATCCCTCCAGGCTTAACACCTGTGTGGCTGAAGGTGAGGAGAGAGGGAGGAAGCTGCTGAAGCTACACATTCAGGCTTTTACAGGCAGTTCTTTTGGCAGGTGCACTGAATTTGAAAGAGGTAAAAAAAAAAAAAAAAAAGCAGAATTTGGATAGTGGGGATCTCTTTAGGTATAAATGAGGAGGGTCCAGGTATTGTTTTTGGGTGTTACGTGCATGGGCTGGGTGGGACCGAAAAGGGGGAGTGCGGGATGAAGGGAGCAGCTCTAAGTCCCCTAAGCCTCCTGGATCCTCTTTGGTCCCTCTCCACATGACATGGCTATCCTTCTTTGAGTCAATCTCTTCCTCCACCTTGGCTACTTGGATGCCAGCCAAGGAGAGCGGACAGAGAAAGGGGGAGCGAGGTAGAGGTGCAAAATGTGGCATGATTAGAGCTGGTGGGGAAGGTGGTGAAAATAAAGGTGGACAGATGGAGGGTGTGTGATAAAAGAAACAAGGGGAAACAAGGGAAACAGACAACGTGAACATGTACAGTCAGTTAAAAAAAAAAAAAGAAGAAGAAAAGAAAAAAAAGTTGGACGAAGATGGAGAAGGAGATAAAATGAAAGATGAACAGTAGCTCATTTTTATATTTTCAACAACACAAAGACTCCGAAGGAAGCATTCGCAGTTAATAGCTGTGTTGTGTGTTATTTTGCAGCTTTTCTAATTGCAGCTTTGCATGCCTGCCCGTGTCTGGATGTGTGTGCATGTATGTTATTTTTGTCCATGCCTGCCTTGTTGATGGGCTGCCACCCTGGCTTGTCCCGGAAGGCTGCCAGCTCCGTCGGATTGGGGATTAACCCCGGGATAATGGCCTTGATGCCCAGTTGAGTGGAAGCAAAGCTGTTTAAAAATATTGGCTGCCTGAGTCACTCGCCCCGCTCTTCCTGTCTCCCCCTCTTTCTATCTTCTGTCTCTATCTATCCAGCCTCTGCTCTCTCGTTGCTTCTGCTCTATCTTTTTTCTCTCTGTTTTTCACTGTTCTTTATCTTTCTCATTCTCCGTCTCTATACCTTTTTCTTCTCCTTATTGGCTTTTAACCTTGGTTCATTTCTATGTAACTTCATCTTGCGTCGCCTTTCACACTCCTCGTGTCTTTCAGTGTCAGCATCTATAATAGGTTTTCACACTTTTCCATTTACGTTGCGGATTTAACAAAGCATAACAACATGCTTTACATGAGGTAGCTGATTTTATTTTGGTAAGTAATGATTGTCTTCCGTCGTAGCGCCATGCGTTTGAAGAGCAGTGCCTCTGTTGTCCAGCAGAAAATCATTTTAATTTCACTTATGCTGCAGGTGTTTTTTTTTTCACAATATCCTTTCTCATATGGAGAAAGAGTCCACTTGAAAGCAAACCAATTCTTTCTTCCTGTATCTTAATTTTTCATCGATATTAGCATAAAACACCAGAGATCCTCCTAATATCTTTTTCTTGGGGCTAACATCATTTATTTCACTTTGTTTTGAAAGCTTTACATAATACATAATTCATTTAGTGCAGACCTGCCAACCTGTTTGCTTTTTCCACAGAAACTGCCTGCTATGATATGATAGTGTGCTGGTACAACTTGCTACTGGAAAATATGCAAAAAGCACCATGTTGCTTTTCAGTCTAACTGATGAAATTTTGTAGCTGAGGCATGAAGCTGGGATGGTTGACAGCAAAAATGCCAAATCTTGGCTACTGAATCTTAACTTGATGTCCCCTCCTCCTTCCTCCACACATTCATTCACTTCTTCAATCTTTTTGGCCTGTTTTCACCACGTCCTCCCTGCTGATTATTAACTTAAGAGCCAGCAGTAAAAGTAAGGATGTGAAAAGGATGAAATTGCTAATAGTTGACCTTTGAAAAGTAACCTGAAACCAATCATGACAAAGAACAGAAGACGATACTCTAAAACTCTGAACTCACAGTAAAACTTGAGTTCTTGTTTTTGTTTTTCTTTATTTGAGTACACGTGAACTGTTTTATGATCAGTAGAAGTAACACAAACGCACACGTGTTTGGCAGTTTCTGTAGAAAACATGCGATTTCTGGTGCCGTGTAGAATACACATTTTAAATGATTTTAGATTTATTTTTGAGTCTTTATTCAAAAGTGACTAGCACAGAAGTGACGGGAAATAAGGGCAGAGAGAGAAAAGAAGGATGAGCAACAAATGTCAAACGGCCTTGGTATTAATTGGCTTTGGTTTCCTACATTTTTTGACCTGCAGGGAATAATTAGAATTAGAATAATTAGCTGAGGGTATGGCTGGGTGATATGGCAAAAATGTTATCCCAATCAATTTTTAGATCAGTAGATACCAATAATTATTGCAATAAATGTCAAATCCTTATTTCTTTAATATTTAAAAGTTGATTTATGCTCCTGAGTGAAAGAAACCAGCTGCTTAATTGTGGTTTTAACTCTTCTTTATAGTCACAATATGACAAACACTTTGCCAAATAGTTGACATTTCACCAGCGTGAGGTAGAACCGTCCGGTCAGGTCGTCTTCTTCTTCTTTGTGGGTTAGAGCAGACTGTTGCCACTCTCTACAGACCATGTGTTACAGATCAGGTTTCTAAGCATTGGAATTATATCATATATTTCAAACATTTGTCATATTGATATTGAGGAAAATTCTTGGGCAATAATTGTCGTTTTATTGCCCTGCCCTGTAGCTAAGAGTGACATTTTGGTAGGCGCACTTAATGAGGATTTGCTGTGAATATTCCTTCATACAAAATAAAAATAATTGCAAGTATAAGAATCTCCTTGGACTGTGCTGTGAAGAAACTTGCAGCCAGTTAAATCTTCAACCTGGTAATTAGGATGTGAAAATTTCACAACATTTTCCCAACCAAAAGAATTTGTGCTGTGGGAACGTTTTGCCTGAAATTTCACTCTGTAATCATGTTTAACCACATGTGTGGCCACTGGATGCGCGGCAGATCCAACATATTTATACCGTGTGATACCTGAATGCACAGCGTGAGCCCTGTTTGAAAGCTCTCTGCTCTAAACCCCATTCAAACAAAGTATCGCTTTGCCTTTGATCCAGAAGGACCTTGCGCTTTGCCTCCCCTCAGTCCTGTGCGGTCAAGGAGGCAGAGAAGTGGCTCCGAGGGACAGGCTGCATTAAGACAAAAACACAAGAAGGAGGAAGCCCCATTCTCTCACTCCATCACACGTCTCATCTCTTTAGTCGTCTGGCTGGGGCCTAAAGTGACTTTGCTGTGATGTGACCAGGACAAACCGGGTGTGATGCCATGACGGCTCCACTAAGCGTGTGAACTTGTGTGTTTTCAGTACTCTCATGTGTTTGTGTGTTAAGGGACATGAGCTGGATGCAGGGAAGGGGGCTGCTGATTGTGTGTGTGTGCGCGCACACATGTTTTTGTGTGAAGGAAGGAGGGGCGTTAAGGACGACAGTCACTTTTGATTTGGTCTCAGAAGGGTGACAGGGATTTGGAGCTCTGGCGGCATGCTTTACCGAAACAATCGTCTCTGACCACAAATAAGCGCGCACAGACTGTCAGCCAGCCACTTGATGACTTTTTCCTTGCTTTTTTTTTTCAGTGAAATTTCATAGAGGGATGAAAAGCTTTTTTCTGCTCTGTGACATTCTGAAAGCAGGCTTTAGTTTCTGTAGCCTTGGTGAGACTGCTAATGCTTTGGATGAGACACAAAAGTCTCTGCCTCTCTCTAGTTGATTGTCTGACAAGTTCATTTTACCTTACTTTCCCCTCTTGTGTCAAGTGTATATTTGGAAAAAATGTGCGCCATAAATCAAGGCTGTACTCACATGGTGGAGGCAGCGACTTTTGGTCCTGATGATAGTCTAAGCTTCTGGGGTAAGATGGAGAGTCTTTCTGAGGAAATGAAAAGCCAGGATGAACACTCTAAAGGTGGTTTTAGGTGTTTATTTACTGTAGAGCGGGTAGCACTGGGATTGGTTCCTCTGGAAAAAGGGGTCTGACTGGAGGAAATTGGACATGCGGAAATTAAACAAGCCAATTAGGCAAGCAAGGAGTTTAGAGGTCAAAGCACACTCCATTAATGTTCCTCCTCTCTGCCTAACAACTAGTTCAGTATGTCTCTGATTCTGTTGAAGCTATAAATTTCATTAGACCTTTCCCTGTTTTTTTTTTTGTCTTTCTCCCAGTTTGACGCTATTGTTTTACCCTCCACTGATCATTGTTTTTGTTCAATTTGAGGCATTATTTAACGTGCCACGGGGTGAACTCCTCGCCGCATGTCACGCCACAATCACACACATTTGCTGAACGTTGCCGATACTCCCATAGATACAAGGCCCTCTGTATCAGACTACACGCTGACATTATCATTAGCTCTTTAGTCATGCACGACCACACAGAATGAAAAGTTGTACTGATGAACTTCAGTCGTAGTTTGCAGACTCACGTGTTGCAGTCCAAGTTCAGATAAGATCCCCACGGAAAAAAAAAAAACACTTGTCCACACTCTGTCGCCGTGTAGAAAAATGTGATTTTATTACAGTAACGGTAGGGGGAATTTTTCTTTGGAACTGAAGTAATAGCTTCTTGAATGTGGTCACCCAGCCAGTATTTCTGGAAAGTAATACTGCTTTTGTACTTCTTGAATTTTCAGTGCTATAATCACCACAAATAAAATTCTGTTCATGCTCATTTAACTGGAGTGTAGAAAGAGCGCCAATGACAAATTTCTTATATAAATACCGCTGGAGCTAATTGAATAAATAGGTGCTTTTATCATTTTTGTTGAACGAACCCTTCAAAGTTACTATGGTGTTTCAGTTCTTCTACAGTCATTAGCATTTTTCTCGTTCGCTTCATTGTTCTCGTCACGTTCATTGTTCTATTCTTGGACTTTCTAAGTTCAAAAATTCTAACACTGATGGAAACAGAGAGCTGGAGGAACCTAAACTCAACATTTAATCTGGTTTTCTTTCACTGCTTCCTCTAACCTTCCAGTAGATACAAATAGGGTTGCTGCATCTGCTGTGATGTGACCCTGTGTTTCGCCGTCCACGTTTGCTGGGAAAAAAAAAAAAAAGAAGAGGAATAGCAGGGTATTGAGATATTTCGCAGTGAATAAATGACTTTTTCTATGTTTTATGTGACTCTGAGAGGAAGCCTATCTTATAGACAGGGCTATACAACTGCAGTGGCCCTGAGAGAAGAAGAGCAGAGAGAGGAGGAGGGAGCTGCTGTGTCTTTAAAGCACCTCGGTTTGTCTCAAAAGGTTAGAGGTGAGGACTCTCAATACCTCCATCAGGGCAACATATAAAGGAAAGAATATCTCAAGGTTATGCTGCCAATAGATTTTTCTAAGAAACGTGTGAGCCAGAGGATAAAAACACTTGCGTCAAAACTTGTCTTTTGAGACACTGAGGGACACTGTTTTTTTCTGCATTCAGCTCCAAGTTTATTGCCTCTCATACATCTTTCACTTTCTATGGCTTAAAGAACACCAATCAAAGTGAAAAGTTGCTGCCATGCATTGATCAGACCCAGAACTTTTTCTCTCTCTCTCTCTCTCTCTCTCTCTCTCTCTCTTTTTTTTTTTTTTTTTTTTTAGAGAAAGCAAGGTTTCAGTCAGCAGTTGTCACCATCACTCCATCCACTCATCCACTGCTGTTCATTGGAGGTGTGTTTGTCCAAGTGGACGTGGGAGACACTGTGGATTTATCTGATCTTACAAGCCATCAGGATGAGCAGAGCTTTGCTAAACATGACCTGAAGTGTGCCGGCCCCCGAGCAAACGCTGCTGTCACCTTGACCAACCCGAGCTGTCATCTCTCGGAATGGCCCACGAGAGCTGACAGCTGTGGCGTTCCCAAAACAAATCACTGCTGCGTTTGGTAACACTCTGCGTCCCCGCGATTTAGCCCTCGCCGAGACGAGAGCAGGAGCGGCGGCTGCTAATGCTCCGGCTAATGCACTGCCTGAGTGTGTGTGTGTGTGTGCGCGTGTCTTCTTCTCTGTGTGTTTATGTGTTTGCTGGGGCTTATGCGCTTCCTCTTTGTTTTTCTACCACCTCATTGAATGGTTCAACATAGCGATGCGCACGTCTCCTCCCGTCTCCTCCGGCTCTCTCCTCTTAGCGGCCTTCACCTGTACCCATTCTGCTTTGTGAGCTTCAAATGCCTCTGGTGTGTCGTCTAACCTGTACGCAGCAGAAAAGAAACAAAGCGATAATGTTTGGATGTTTTATCTACGCTCAAGCAAAAATCCACATGCATCTTAGATCAATATTTGTGAGCAGAGCCTAATCCCCTTAGCCAGAAGGAGAGAAGCTTTATGGGCTAATAGGCTGTAAAAAATCATATCTCAAACATTTTTATGGCTTTTTTTTTCTCTTTTTCTTTTTTTTTTTGCATGAGAAACAATAAAATATGTCAGTATCCCTATAACATCACTATGAATACTCGAAAATTTGGCCCCTCGTTCACTGACAGTGGAGCAGCTCCGCAAATTGTCATTAAGGGTCTATTTTCTTTAGTTCTCGGAAACACTTTGTGTTCACCACCCTCAACTGAACTGTAGGAGATAAGAGACACCGAGGTGAAGGTTCAAGAGAAAAATTTCGTCTTAACTAGACAGCTGATTGAATATTCAGAGTCAAAAGAGAGACAAAAAAAATAACAAGAAACTGAGGCTTTGTTTATTGATAAATTTAATGGTAAAGTGGACTGTACTAAATGAGGTGTTTTTCTCACTCTCAACTGTTTTGTGAAAGTGTTATGCTTTTTAACTGACATTTTTAATGAGCTTAGAGACACACACACACACACACACACACACACACACTTCCACACAAATGAACCTGTCAGACACAGTTTAAGCACCGAGATTTTTGACTATTTGTTACTGGGCTGTTTTTAGACATCAAACTACAGCACTTGAGATGTGGCTTCTATTGATGTATTGTTTCTATGTCACCGTCATTACTGAGATATCCGTAGCCTTGCTGTTCTTTAAAGAATTACTTCAGCTAAATTCGATTATTTCCCCCCTTTACATTAAAATAAAACTAACCTTCTAGGCAAAGGTTTTTGTTTAAAGCTGTGATCCTCAACCATACACAGTAATGCCAGCCTAGATAAATACCTGAATATTAAGCCAAAATCCTCTCTTTTTTTGCATAATTACTTGGCTTTAATGCTGTATTCTTGATTTTTCTGCTTTGTAAAGATCTGTCACATTTCAGCGTTTACGGTACGTTATTTTCATACATATTTCATGTTAGGTTAATTTCTTGCATCTCTTGTATTTCCCAGCAGACGGTTTGGAGGAGAGGCTTTTGTTCAGCTACACAGATGAACAACAGGAAGGAGGACATGGAGATCTCCTCTCACTACCGTCAGCTCCTCAGAGAGCTCAACGAGCAGAGGCAGCACGGCATCCTCTGCGATGCCTGTGTCATTGTGGATGGAAAGATCTTCAAGGCCCATAAGAATGTCCTCCTGGGCTCCTCGCGCTACTTCAAGACTCTTTACTGCCAGGTAAGGGACTGCTACACTTGGGGAGATGGGTCAGGGGAGTCTGTAAAGTGCTTGTTTTTCTCTCACATCCATCAGTTTTATCCTGTGCATTCTCCACTTGATATAGCAATATCAGAGGTGGGCTTAAAAAAAAGTTTACTCATCCTGAAATAGATAAAATAGTCAAGAAATGCTCTGTTTTCTTCTCACTGCTTAGGTTAAAAAAGGGGCAGAGCCTCACCACCAGACTACTGT
Organism: Coranthus polyacanthus; assembly: GCA_037367275.1. Taxonomy (NCBI): domain Eukaryota; kingdom Metazoa; phylum Chordata; class Actinopteri; order Kurtiformes; family Apogonidae; genus Coranthus; species Coranthus polyacanthus. Next base: position 11,421,360 of record JAPQRN010000025.1, on the reverse strand, counting down.
CACTCACCTGGATATCGTCACGGCGACAGGCTTCAAAGCCATCTTGGACTTCATGTACTCAGCGCACCTTGCCCTCACCAGTAAGAATGTGATTGAGGTGATGTCAGCTGCCAGCTACCTGCAGATGACAGACATCGTCCAGGCCTGCCACAGTTTCATCAAGGCTGCACTGGACATTAGCATCCGCTCTGAGATGGCTGACGAACTGGCAGACTTTGAAATGGGTGCTGTCGCTGCAGCCGGTATAGGCGGAGGTGGAGGAGTTGGAGTGGGAGGAGGGGGAGTGGGCATAGCAGGAGCAGGAGGTGTTGCAGGAGCGGGTTTAGGAGGAGCAGGAGGCGGGATAGTAGGCATGGCTTCAGAAGCCCTGGCCTCCATCATGTCTGGTCGCAGCACCTCCCCTTGGCTGGCCCGCCGTACCAGCCCGGCCAACTCCTCTGGGGACTCGGCCATCGCCAGCTGCCACGAGGGAGGCAGCACGTACGGCAAAGAGGACCAAGAACCACCGAAAAGCCATGAGAGCCAGGAAGAAGCATGCCATGACTCCCAGCCCGCCTGGCCACACGACTATAGGCCCGTCACTGTCAAAGAGGAACAGGTCTCCCCAGCCTCCTCCTCTCATCCCCGGGACACTCCCAGGGGAGCAGCCCAGAGCCAGGGGGAGCAAGGGACTGGGGGTGCTGGTGGAGGAAATGGTGATGGGCCCTGGCAGCCATTACCAGGGTCAGGGCGGAGGAAGAATAGGAAGAACAAGGACACTGTCAGACATATTACCCAGCAGGCAGAGAGGGCCTGGGATAGAGAGCGGGACAGGGAGAGAGACCGGGACAGTAGGCCTGGATCTCCTCTGCCCTCCATGCTAGCTGTGGCTGGATGGAACTACAATGGACAGGACATCCCAGGTAAGACTGATAAATCTGCTCCTTACTGTGTTTTTGCTGTCTAAAGAAGAAAGTCCATCCATATTCTTCCGCTTTAAAGGAGTCATATCGAAAACAAAAGCCTGGAGCAGATTGATCGAACAACAACCATGAAAGCAAGCCTTGTGTTTTCAGGTCCAAATAGCCTTTTAACAGTAGAGTTCTTGGTTCGATTATTAGTTTAGTTTCCCAAGAGCAGGTTGGATCATTTTGGATGGGCTCTCAAAATTGGTAAGATGGATGCAGGCCAAAGGAAAGCAGATCTGCACTTAATTCTTGGAAGAGACTTTGCGGTGCTGTTTTGATAACTCTAAGACTTTCTGAGAGTTACGGTACTTCTGTAAAGTTGTCTCCTACTTAGTTAGTTATCCAGTCATGTGATTAGTGACTGACTGGTGAGATAATGAGATTAGGTTAAATAATTAGGCGCGACTTTATCTCAACACCCAACAAGAGTAGAATATTATTTAGCTCTTTTAAGAGACACTTGTGTGCAAATGATCCGACTGCCGCTCTGCGAACTTGTGTTGAACTCAAGGTTGCATGAGATTTTCTAGTGCATTTTCTAGCGCAATATACATACATACATATTGATTAGTTAATTTTATGTTCATTATGTTTATTATTTTATTATTACTTTCTGTCCATTTACTGATATAAAATAACCTCTTTTCCTCCTTGGTGGTAGAGATTAGTGAGTTTCTACTGTAACGTGTTTAGTCCTAAAATGATTATCTAAAATCTTGGAGGTGTAAGGTAAAGCTTGTATAAATGCAGGTGGATAATACAATCCTCTTCTTACAACAGTTTATATAACACACACTCCCACTTAAACAAGTGAATGCATACACAACCACAGTCAAACACACATATTTATTTTGAGAAAGCTGCTCTTGATCCTCAGTCTAACAGAATTGTTTAGTGAATTCCTTTACACTTAAACGAATACATATAAATTCGTACCTGTGTGTGTGTGTGTGTGTGTGTGTGTGTGTGTGTGTGTGTGTGTGTGTGTGTGTGTGCGCACCATGGGGCCCAAGGCGTCGATAGGTAGATCATTAAAAGTAAGAGAAGCTAATCCTGGGCGCATTAAGGGAGTTGGCTGTGAAATGGGCACACGCGTCGTGCAGCGAAAGAAAACAGGATAATTGAATTGACCTGGGTCACTGCACGGATTACCAGCGCGTCCTCACCATCCCAGGCTCCTCCCCTTCTCTCTGGGGTTTAGGGAAGGACCTCTGGAAAGGGCAAGAGGAGGGAAACGGAAGAGAGGGGTAATGAGAGAGAGAGAAAAATCAGAGAAACAAAAAAAGCGCACAGAAAGATGGAGATAACTGAGCATCTGAACAGCCTTATGAGGGTTTGCTTATCTTTTAAATGTCCTAAGTTTTGTGTCCTGCAGTCAGAACCTTATTACGGTGTCCAACTACATCTCGTGTTGAGCTTCAGAGTTGCGCGTGCTTAAACTGAATACATAAAGTAAATGGCACCATTAAGCCAGCTGGCCAGTCCAACGTACCGAGGTAGAAGGCAGAGTGAGTGTCTGGCTGTGGTGAAGTAGCCATTACCAAGAGAGGTGTTTTCTCACCTAAAGGTTAGAGGAAGTTTTGTGTTGCCACTGGTGTGGTGTTAGCCAAAAAAAGAAACTATTTGGTTCCACTTTTACCTGGGTTACATGACTGGACTCACTGTGGGTCCAGTGGTGGGAAAGTGGAAATGAAAATCATGACATAATCAACTATTTGATTCTCCTTCAGAGGGCTGGCCTTGCCATTCGCTAGTAAAATATTATGTTACCAGAGGGTTCACATGATGTTTAAGAGTGGTAGTGTATGACTCAGGTTGTCCCTTATCCTGACAGTCAGGATACATTTCACTATTGTGTGCTCAGTCCGTTTGCAGGAGGTGGTTTCTGTGTATTTAAGGAAGGTTTGGGGCATTGTTGAACAGGTTTAGTGAGGTCATTACTAGTTCGGGATCCTGCGCTGTTGGTGCTGTGATGTTTTGGTTATGGGTGTGGTTTTGCACCTGTATCGCCGTGACACCTCAGAGATTTAACTTTGGGAAAAAAAAAACCTTCAAGATGAGGACATTTGGTTTGTTTCCACTTTGACTAAGTCAGGGTTGAAATGCACAGGATCTATAAGGGCTTATTTTGTGAGAGTAAGTATGGTTTGTCTACTTAACTCCCTAAGATGCCTTAAGTCCCGGATTTTGTCACCTGCAGCAGAAAATCCAAATCGGATGTATGGACATATGGAAGGGGCAGGGAATTAGATGCTTCTATTTAGAGTTTGAATTTACCATATACGAGAAGCAACTCAAAGCTAAAGTAAAGCAAAGAGTGTTTAGCTTTTTCCTGATATAGGCTAAAACATGGTTTAATCAATTACTTTATATGGCTTTGTACACCTTCTGTTTTAAGTGTTGGAAGGGTTCGTTTTGTTGGCTACTCAAAAGACAAGACAACACTCACTATGACTAACTGCATGTGTCAGTATGTGTGTGGCGTGTCTGTTGATCCAATATGTCTAGTTGTTGGTTTCCATGAAGGGGTATGCTAGGTATAAAAGGAGAAAGGGCACCTTCAGTCTGAGATTAGCTTAATTGCTTCATTCCTTATTGATGAGAAGTCTCTCTCTCTCTCTTTCTCTTTCTCTCTGTCTCTCATTAATCTGCGATCATTGTCCATGCTTTACTAGTAGAAGTGCTAACATTGAATACAACACAGGGGCTGACTAACTGAGGATTTGACTGGATTTATTCTGTAATATAAGGATAATATATTACTGTGTAAAGGCTCAATGTATTAGCAGAGAGCAATTTCAAAGCCTTGAACTGAAAATGTCGTGTGCCCGTGTTGACACAAACAGCTGCAGGAATTAGGATTTGTATTCTTTGGATTCCTAACATCTGCTGTGTTCATTTGATGTCTTTACTGAGGCGACTAAGCATTCAACTTCCTCCTCTCTCTCTCTCTCTCTCTCTCTCTCTCTCTCTCTCTCTCTCTCTCTCTCTCTCTCGTTAACACTTGATCTCACTCTTTCACACGCTCACCTTGTCTCTTGACACAAATATTTGATATCCTTCCGTGTGAATTAAAGAAAAGAATGATCTATGATCTACGCCTATGTGTATATCTTTCTGCACAATCCTATATTGGAAGTGACAATTTTGCAGAGGAGAGTTTTAAATAGTCTCTACTTATGCCTGGTTATGTCTTACACCTTTGAATAATTACTTAAAATTATTTTTAGTTTGGCCCCCGCTGCCTCTTGCAGAGCTGGATTAAAAAGCATCTGCAAATCAAAGGCGTTTTGAGAAATGGCAGCCATGCTTTAAAAAAAATATTTGAGTATATTCACCTTTGATGCATCTTATATCAGCCTCTCTTCTCCCGATCCATGTAGAGCTGAATCATGAAAAGTTGATAGGAAGAAATTTTGTATTATTTTTTATTAACTTAAGCCATTTATCAATAAATGTGTGAATGTTAGTTCCAGATTCTACAGTGTGAGGATTCTCTCCTCCTTGTATCATCAGAAATTGAATATGTTTGCGGGGGGGGGGGGGGGGGGGGGGGGGGGGGGGGGGGGGGGGGGGGGGGGGGGGGGGGG
>JAPQRN010000025.1:11337281-11396104 GCA_037367275.1 Coranthus polyacanthus | reverse complement strand
ATATCTCACTCAGATCTCTACACCTTTAAGATCTAAGCATGTTTGCGCAACTGTGCATGCAGAATGTGTATCCATCCATTTGATCTGTGATCATTTGTCTATACTGAGCATGAAAAATTACTGTGTGTGTGAGAGAGAGAGAGAGGGAGGGAGGGAGAGAGAGGGAGAGTGGTCAGTGTTGACCCAGTAGGCTGTGAAGAGGCTGTATACCCATCGGTATTCCAGACGTAGAGGCAAACTACTGTCTCTGTCACCTTGACTCCCCTGCAGCAGACGAGCACTGGGCTGCACAGGAAATACTTAGCACTACCTGACTGTAGTTACAATGGACAATAGGGCTATTTTGTTCTCTTGCCCCCCTTTTATTTTTCCACTCCTCTCCCTACTCCTCTTTTCCGCATGCTTCTGTTTTCTGCACCCCCGCATCACCCCTGTTTCTGTCTCACTTTGTTTATTCCCCATTAGCTTTAAATGTGATTTCAGCTGTCACTGTGCTTTGTGGAACGGTAGACGTATATATTAGGATGTCAGAAGGTTTCTGTCCAGAACAATCACACATAATTATGCACACACCCCCTTAAGGCAACTTGCAAGTCTGCATTAACGTTCAGAACTATGTGTGTTTGTTTTAGGTGTAGACAAGCTATTCTTTGAAAGTCTCTAAGCCAGTGGTGTGTATTTTTGTCTAAGTCTTTGTTAGAGAAAGCAACCTGTCATCAGTTAAATGTCAATTAGGAGGCAATGAAAGTGTGTTTTTGTCTTCGTATTTGCCTGTGTATGTTTGTCCGTGCCTGTCTGCGTAAGAGTGTCGAGTGGGGCTGTCGTCAGCCATGTGGTCTGACAGTCTTGTAGATCTACAGTGGAACCTCCAGCGACATGTCTACTGCTGACAGCTTCTCTACACACTCTGCTTTCAACGATACACACACACACGTATAAACAGAAATAACGCACACACCACGTCTGTGTCTGCTTTCTTCTTTCTCACTGTCTCTTTATGATCTCCCTGTATTTTGGTGACTGGTGATGATGAGGTATGTTAGGGAGTTGAGGAGAGAGAGAGAGAGAGAGAGAGAGAGAGAGAGAGATGAATCAGAGCGGTGATGTGTTGGTAGTCGCTACCGAAAACACAGGGTGTAAACGATGACTCGGCTGAGAGGTTTGAAAGAATCGGTTTAATATGACGTTTTTTTGTGTTTTCACTCAAGGTGTTATCGCTGTCGGGTGAAACCCTTAAATCGACAAACTGACAACTGCTACAATATTAACTTTTTTTCCTTCACTTCTGTTGACGACCATCCCTTTGTGTACGGCAGTATTTTGAAAGGGGTTCACATCATTTCCAGTCTATAAAGAAGCATGTAATGTCGCAATTAAAAGTTAAAATAAGACTGTCTGAAATGTTCAAGGCATTACCCATGGCCACCTGCTTGATTTTCCCTGTTTTTATTATGTGTTGTCATGAAAATAATTAAAATGTCCTAGATGATAGCTGCAGAAGGACAGCCGAGCCTCACCCACCTTCTGCCTGTTTTCAGGGGCAGACGTGACTGAACCCAACAGCTCAGACAGCCGTGGCGAACGTCTCGACTTCTTCCTCAAACAGGAAGAGGCTCTGACCACAGAGCCGGGCTTCCTGGGTCCCAACGAATCAGAGGAGGCCGGTGCAGGAGCTGGCGGCGGAACCATCTCCTCCGTAGCCAATCTGAAGGCAGCGCTGATGAGTAAGAACAGCCTGCTGTCATTGCGGGCTGAGATGATGGGCGATGATAACCCCTTGCTGTACGAGTACCTGCCCAAAGGAGGACACTCCCTGTCTTGTAAGTCACTGTTCAAGTAACACTGTGCTCACACTGATCATTACATGAACACACGAGCAGACACACACCTCATTAACCCTAATTCTAACGTACAACTCGGGTATGCACAAATTTAAATATAATAGTGCATTTTTGAGCACCTGCTGGTCATCTGTGAGAAATAAAACATACAGGCTTGACCGCTTTTGACATGAGTGTCCTCTGCTGCAGAGTATTTTCCATCATCAGCCTGTATTTGGATAACTTTGAATGTGATGTGTGTGTTGCCACTTCAGTGCATCACAGGTTTGTGTGGCAATGCCAGTGATGACTAGTCAGCAGTGACTCAGTGAGAGGAACATTTTGCTGGGATCGCTCTCACCGTCGTGAGAAAATTTGTTTGGCTTTATGTGACAATTTCTTTGTGCGTATCAGAGGGTGTATGGCTATATTTCACAGCAGCAAACTAACACAACAGAACTGCAGTGTTATTTACTTACTTTATTTCTGCACCAAAAATTATGAAACGCTTTGCTCTCCTGAACTACGGCAGCAAACCGTCGCATCCAAGATGAAGAGTACATCGACTATTTGTCGAGTGTGTGAGATTAAATAAATAAAATCAGTTTTAGATATGTGAAAATGAAAGCTGTATTTGAGTCTTCAAATGCAACCTACTGTATGTTTATGTGATATGTATGCCGTAGACCTTCTACACACACACACACACACATCAGCAGCAAAAAAAATATTTTATATTGGAATGAATGTTCCAACCAATGTCTTTAGGTTTTTTTTAGAGTAAACAAATTTTTAATTACATCAATCGTAGATCAGTAATATCGCTATTTGTGCTAAAGGGAGTTTTTCAATCAGCTATTTGCCTTCCAGGCAGGGTGTTAAACTGTCAGTGTGTCTACATGTGTGTATCTGTATCTGTGTGTGTGTACTAGCGTATATTTGTTTGAATCCATGTCCGCGTGGGCACATTTATGTGTGTGTGTGTGTGTGTGTGTGACTCGTGTGTGTTTGTGTTTCTTTGCTTTTACTGGCTAGTAATTGGATCTTTTGTCCCGAGTTCTGCTGTCTTTGTGAGCGGAAGAAAAGGAAGGAAGGGTACAACTCCAAGCCTAGTCATGCCTTTTGAGCTGAGCCCCACTCACCTACAAAATAAAAGACAGGGCCAAGACTGAATAGACTGAAATGCATGTTCACTGTGGCACAAACGTGCACACGCTTGCACATCACATCACCCCTTTTGTGTAAGTGTTAAGTGTGTGGGATTGAGATGTTTCTGTTGGCTTAAAGAGGAGAATCAGATGCTGTCACAGCACAGATAGACAGCCTCACAAGCTGCAGGAAAGAGAAGAAGAGGCTTTTTGATACACACTCAGACTTTACAGATACACTCAGCCTTGACTATATGAATAGAAGATTTGGAGAATTCAGAGAATGTTAATCATTTGCTCCCTTCACAGAAAAAAACATGTTGAATAAGTCTTATAGCTGTATTTCAGTTGTCACTAAAGAAACCTCGGGGAGGTTTTTGGTTAGCCAAACCCTATTTTAAAGTTTCTACACAATGGGGTTGGGGAAATGGGCTTGTCTGGATAGCCAACAACCTCCCCTCCCTCCTCGGGTTTGTCCCTGTGTCTAAATGAGGACAGAAAATAAACAAACACTGTACCTCAGATTACTGGGCGGAGGATAAGTCAGCCTGGTTTGACAAATCACTGCTCCCTGCCTCCCTCCCTCCATTCAGCCCTCTTTCCCCTCCTCCTGTTCTCCTCCCTACTTCTCCTTCACCCCTGCTTAACATCCTTCCTGTCCTTTTTTTTCCCTCTCGTACTCCCCTCCACACAATCCCTCCCTCCATCTTTTCTCCTTCACCCCTCCTTAACACTCATCTCTCACACTCTTCCTTGCTCCCTCCCATTCTGGACAGCTCCTGCAGTTCCTCCTTATTTGTCTTACTCCTGTCTCTTTCCCCCTCTTTTACCTCAGCTGTGGAGCATCAAAGTATGTTGGTTTAAAATCCTGGGAAAGTATTGATCTAGGCAGAGAGGAGGTAGAGCAAGGTCACCTGGCCTAATTCAAGAGAGACCAGTGAATATCAGCAAAAGGCCTTGACATACAGCTTCTGTCTCTCCCTCAATCTTTCATTCTCTCTGCTTCTCTCTTCCTGTATAATTGACTGTTTAATGAAACGTTTTCCCAAAGATTCATACATCCAAAACAGGCCAAACTGAGAATCAATGTTGTGCGCTTTAAGTGCAGAATTCCTTTTTCTCTTTACATTTAGTAATTCACCCATTTCCTCATCTTGTTGACAAGGCATGCCTGCAGAGTGTAATTCATATGCGCAGATACTCCGTTTGCATGGTTCATGGGCATCCTGCTAGCATGTGGAATGCCAAAATAAAGTGGAATAAGTCTGTATGTCAATCAGCCTCCTGAATCCAATTAGGATCATTGGGATTTGGCCCCACTACCCCTCTTGTGCGTCAGACAATCAATGCCAGACAATGGATTTTGCCGGACCATCCCTGCGCACCTGTCCACAGCCATGGCCACCACGTACTTACTGTAAAGAACATCCAATTAACTACGGGGATCATACTGACATTATTGAACTTTTCTTTCCACTGCCTGGTCTCATCACTTCACATCTACTTTTGAAAATTGACTCTCCACGTAGCTCCCAGTGGATTCATAGCAACTCCCCAGAGGTTTAATCTTTATATATGATTGTAGCAGTAATTTTATCATGTCAGGGTCCAGACTCAAAATGGGGATCTGTAGAGTAATGGTCATAGCCTTCTGCGTCTGTGAAGGGGGATATTGATAAACAGGATAATCCCCATTAAATGTAGATTTGATTGTTTTTAAAGAATCTTGAAACTGCAGTAAACTGCAATAAAGCATCTGAAATGCGCAACAAGGAAATACACAACCCCTTATTGTTTAGAATTGCATGAATTTGCTTAGTTTGGTCTGCTTATCAACAAACAGCTCACTTAATGAGCGCTTAAGCACTGACAGCAGCATTACACAACTAGCAGTAAGCTATCACTACATAGCCAACTTACCAGTCTAGAAGAAATGTTGCGAGTTCAGTATCAAACGTTATGTATCAAACTTGGCCTTTACTCGCCAAGAGCTGTCTCCAGCGGTGGATGCTACAGTAACTTACGATGTCTCTTAAGCTACAAAATTAGACAGGACGAGACAGGACGGGCTGAGACTAGACAGTTAGCATGTTAACTTCAGTAGACACATCTGCCAAACAATACCCTGGTGTCTTCGGCGTAGCGTAAAAACTGTTATTTCTTCACACTCTGTTAATAATGTTCATATTTTAATGTAGATTAAAAAGATTACAGACTTAAGTAAGTAATTGCTTCACTACAGTGTGTAAACGATGCAGGCTGTAATTTAGTTCCTCCGCTGTCCTTCTGTGTTAGCATATGTAATTCAGTGATTCTCCATCAATATACAATGCATAGTGTTTTCCTTCTCTCTGTTCGTTTTGTTGCTTTGCAGTGAGTCAACCTGCTGTTATTTGTATACAGTACATTACAGCTCGCCAGACTTGACTGCATTATTAACCAAGTGAGACAAGATTGAAAAAATATCTAGTTTTGTCTTTTGGATTTCATCAAAGGGCTTTAGTTCACTCTGTGTATATATATTCCATGTTAGTTCTTTCCTGGGAAGTTTCTACTGCCAGAACTCCATTTGTTAATGAGCTGCTCCCTCTCACCTGTAGCTCATCCCTTTACTCTCTGTCTCCATTTCTTCCTCCCTCTTAATGTTGTTCTTCCCATCACTGCCAGGGTTGGGGAAGAAATGGGGAGTTAAGCATTTGTGTGTGTTCTCAGTAAGTGGGAGTGAGGAGTGTCGGGCGCGGTAGTTTAACATTCCAGGAATCCGTCCATGGTCAAGCCTCATGGTTGTGTGATTCTGTCTGTTGTGCAGAGGAGGGCAATGAATGGCTAACCCACTGCATAACTCTGGAGACATTCCCCGAAATGCTGCCCACATGCACTCATACCCGCACAGACAATCACAAATAACCTGCAATACATTTGGTCTGATAAATACGCACTTTAAGAAAAAGAGATGCACATTGGTACCAGCTAATGGTGATATTAATGTAGCAGAAAAAGCCTCTGCATGAACAGTGATAGAGCTGAAGAAATCTGAATTTTTTTTTTTTTACCCAGCGCGCCTTAACTTGTTGCTGGTAAATATCTTACATAGTTGATATAGTCGTCCTTTACCCTGTGTGTACAGAAAGTCTTCACTTGAGCTGCAAGATGGCTCCTCTCCAAAACAATCTCCCTCCACGCTACAGAGGATCCTCAAGCCCTCTCCTTATATGCATTTACTCACTCACACAACACATGCACGTTTTCTCACAAAACACACACACATGCTGCCATCCTCTGTGCACGCATGTGGGTGGTAGGAGAAGGAGAGCAGAGGAGCGAAAGAAACAGAGAGAGAAAGAGAGAAGAGAAGCCCTAACCCTTTCCCCTCGGCTGGTGGAAAGTGAAACTTCAGAGTTTTTCTTCCTCCCCCTCTCCATAGTGTTTGATAGTGTAGCACTGGCAGCCTCTGTGTGCCCCCCTGCCCACTCTCTCCCGTTGTGTTCTGGTGGCCAGCTGCTAGCAGAGTTGCAGTTGTACGTGAGTGGGTGGGTGAGACTCGTTTCCTGTGCTCCTCAGGGCTCTGCTCCAACAACTACTGCAGCACACTCCGGCCAGGGGCCACGGGGGCCACTATTCATAACAAACAGGGGGCTGGCTCCTCGCCTCCTCCTCCTCCTACTCCTCTTCCTCTTCTTCCTCCACATCTTCCACCGTCACCATCACCACTACTGCCATCATCATCAACATCAGCATACAGCCCACCCACTCCACCCACGCCACTGCACCCCTCTGAGCCCCGGCCCCTGGAGGGCCCCGGTCTGCGGGCTGGGGCACCCCTACTGCGTTCAGAGGAGTTGGACATGGAAGTGGATGAGGCTCCTGAGGGCCCAGAGCCCTCCTCCTTGCTTGAGGTAAGCACACCGGGCCTGGCTTAGCTTGCGGGCAGAGGCTGCTCTCTGGGTGTCAAATACGAGTTTCATGTAAGACAGAGAGGGGATGAGCATCCAAAGAGCAGCTTCACCCTGTTTCTGCAAATACTGAGGGGTTGAGTGGTGACAGGATAGAAAGCACTGTAGTGGGGAGTGAGGCTGAGGGGAAATGGGGTTAATGGGGTTATTTTTCATCATTGGAAAGTCTTTACTACACACAAGCACATCATCGCTCAACCCCTCTCAGTATCTCCTTTTCACTATCTCTTGCTACACTGGGGAAGAAACGCTGTCTCGTTTTGTCTTTTGTTTGTCTTTCTTTTCTGTATGTTTGTTTGTTTGTTTGTTTGCGTTCTCTTCCTTCTTCCTTCTTGATTTACAATTCTTCACCTTTGTCTCCTTTTTCATACAATATGATAATAAAACTAGACCCGTATTCACTTCAAGCAACGAGTCGTGGCTCAGCATTAGCAGTAATGTAGTTTATAGTGGTAACATTAGAGATGACACATCCAGTCACAATGGCAGCGTGCGCTAAGAGATGGCAGATAACGGGCAAGGTAGAGATGAGACTGAGTAGAATCAATACTAGTAGACAATGAGAGGTTTGCTCTCGCAGCCCAGGAAATTGTTTGTTCTGTTCAGTGTGTATGTGTGTGTGTGAGAGAGTGTGGGCGTGTGTGTGTGAGTATGGCAGTATGAGCATGTGTGGATGTGAGTTTTGTGCCAGTCTGTGTGTGTGTGTGTGTGTGTGTGTGTTTGTGTGTGTGTGTGTGTGTGTGTGTGTGCGTAAGCTGTGTGTGCGGGTGAGCATTTAGGAGCAGCATTTGATTTCAGTGGACCTGCCTCCCAACAAGCCTTCCTATCTCTACGGACAAGCCATCTGTTTGCCCAGTGCATGGTGTTCTGTTCTTAGAGAAGAGGAGGAGGAGGAGGAGGAGGAGGAGGAGTGTAGGGGCAGAGGAAATGGGTGGGGGGTGAAGGAATGGCAGGAGGATGGAATAGATGGAGGATGGATAGAGTTCAGAAAAGAGGACTGGCTTTGATGCACCTTGCTAACACTTAAAGGGATGCAGCCTAGGTGAGGGTTAATTGTACAAGACTATCAGGCAGATCATATTAATATTGCTGTAACTGATTATTGTGTATCTTATGGAACATCTACTAATTTGTATCAATAAAACCATTTTGTCTCTTCTGTATTTTCTGTATCATTTGTGCCTTAAAATCACCTTAACCTATCGTTTCAGTTCAGTTTCATGTTCTTCTTTTCTTTGTTGTGTGTATTTCTTATATACGTGAAAAAAGGTTGTCTTTACAGCGTCTCTCACCAACCTACCTGCTGCATGCCCAGACAATATTCCATACAGACTGTATCAGTGTGTCTATGTGACATAACGGGATGTTTTGTGCTTGCAGGAGGGTGAAGACAAAGAAGACATGAAAGAAAACGGCACAGGTATGGTTTAAGCTTCAAGTTCAAATATCTCCATGTCTAGATAGCTGAAGAAAGAGGTTCCTTTGTACCTTATCTATTTTTTCTCACTTTCACTCTCTTTTCACTATCTCAGCATTGGAAGGTGACCAGTCTCTTGTTGAGAGGGATCAGATGGCCGAGGGGAGCTGTGCTGGTGGCTTGACTGTGCCTGCGTCAGTGCCTGTGGCTGGATTTGGATCGAAAGGGGTGATGGCACTGGGTGGAGAGGCTGGATCAGGGGAGAGATTCCTGCCAGAACCTGGTGCCTGGCCCTCAAAGGGGTTCGCCTGCACCCTGTGCAAACGGCTGTTCAGCAGCCTTGAGCATCTCAGGGAACATGAGTATCGCCACACCCTGTCTCTAATGGCCTTGTCCCTAGACTGGCCAAGCATAAACCACCAAGCCACCCATCCTCATCATCAGCCACAATCCCAGCCTCAACACTTTCAACAGTCTTTCTACCGCCCAGCAGGGGCGGAGCCCACGCCAGCACGCTACTTCTGCTCCCAGTGCCCTGCCAGCTTTACCCTCAAATCCAACGCAGACCGTCACGAGAAGACCATCCACTTCAAGAAGAAGCTGATGCAGTGTGTGTACTGTCTGAAACACTTCAGAGATCGCACAGACCTGCACAGGCACCTGTCCTCTGTGCACTCTAAAGAGAGAGGGTACACCTGCCCTGCCTGTGCCAAGGCTTTTAGCACCCAGAAAAACCTGGCGACACATGTTAAAGTGTGCTGCCAGGTGGGGTCAGTGCCAGGGGGCTTGCCAGGGACAGTGATCGGACTGGGAGGCAGCACTGGGATGGAAATGTCTCAGGGCGGGGTTACAGAGTCACTGTGGCGGTTGTCTCGTGAGGTGAAAGTTGAAAGCCATAATCGCAGTATCAATGTTGAAAACTGAGGCTGGATCTACACACCGCAGACTTATGTTCGCACAATCATACCAGTCAGCAGCATATCATCACATGTTGTATGATCATGACAAATATGGTCTGTGTGGTAACTGAGCAGAGAAGGAAAGAATTCCTTCTGGATTTCTGTTGACATTTTTGTTTTTTTAAAACTTGTGAAATTTTATAAAATTATAATTTTTTAAGGATGATTTGACATGAGAACTTACATGTCAAAAAATGCACAGTTGCTATGCAAAATTGTGTTTGAACAAAACTTTGACTGAAATTATTAGTAGAAAGTTTTTTTTTTCTGGGTTTCTGAATAGTTTTAGAGAGCACTGACTTGACCCATAAACAATTACTTTCCACGGTGGAGCCAGGTTGAGAGATTGGGGGGGGGTTGTTTTTCCGCCTCCTCGACCTCAACCACTTGTCTGACTCTGTGTCGCCAGTCACCAGTCTGACTAACCTCTTCTCTCCTTTTTAGGCAGAGAGATCTTTATCTTTGTGTACACCCCTGCATTATGGGCACAAATGCACTCAGACACAGTTCAGATATACCTGACTTTACTGCAACTCACAGCCCACACAACCACACCACCTGCAGGAAATTCACAGTATTGCGACGTGAGGGGAGCAAAAAGACCCAAATCTGGTTAAAGGCTTTTTCATTTAGTGTTTTTTCTTTGCAAATATTTTGAATCAGCAAGAGAAAAGTCAAGTTTTCAAAAAAGGAAAATTTAGTCTTAATCAAACCCTAACCCTAAGACTTTCTACCACAGATCCACCTTTTGGTGTAGCCCCCCCCACAGAACATGTCGAAACCTGTCCCCAGTCCCCAGTATAACATGATTACCTTCAGTCAGTGCTGTCAGATCAGTGCAGATGGAGGGGATGTGCCGAACGAGACAAAGCATGCTAAAACAATAGGCCAGTGTGCTGCTGGGGGGGTTGGGTGGTGTCCTTTTCTCTGTTGTCGTCTGTGTCTGTCCACATCTGCGGGTTTTTCTAGTCGCTAAGTGTGGCTAGAACCGGACAATAATTGGTCCTTCATGACTCCGGCCCTTCTTAACCCCTGACCCCCTCATCTGAAGAAGTGGAGACCAGAGGACAGATACCCTTTAAACCAGATGAGCTACTGATATCAGTGCTGAAAACCTAATGTATAACGGTGTGGTAGTGTGTGCAGAGGACAAAATGGGGGACCAAGGGAGACAAGTAGGAAAATGCAGGGAATTAGAGAAGTAAGGTGGAAGCTGTTAGAGCTCGAACAGGCTGCGGGATATGGGAATCAGCATGAACACTGGCTTCGGAATCATTGCTAATGTAAATTCACACCAATGTCTGCCAAACATTGTCTCTGAGTTTACAGCAGGCTTTTACTCTGCAGCGCTATAATGCAAGATATTTTCTTTTCTCTTCAGTTATGGACATCTGTTCTTATTGTGTACACCCATAATGTGAATATTATACCCAAAGGGAAACCATCCACCTGTGTTTCCCCTCTCAATTCCTCAGTCACTCCAGCGGTTATGATAAAAACCTGTAATTTCTGTGTTTTCCGTAAAAGCAGAACTAGTGTCTGCTGGGAATCTGCCCCTACGCTGTTGTATATAACAGGGATCTCCCAAATGCCAAATCCTTTAATAAAAAATCCCATTTCTCAGGTAGCACACTCTGTCCTTGCCAGTAGCTGAAACAGACTGGCATGGAAGTCAGGAACTAATCAGGAACTCCAACGTCATCCTCTGAGGAGAAGTGGCTGTTGTGTGGTATTTTTAACTTTGAGTCTGTATTGTTGTAAGCAAGTTATTTCACTTTAGATTGTGTTTTTTTTCTTATTGGAAAAACCACACGTTGTACATCAATATGTACTTTTCTAAACAGAATGAGATTCTGCTTGTAGTTTCTAATCTGAAATTAAACTGTGATGAAAATGTGAAAAGTTTGCTGCAGTTTTCTCTTTTATCTAGGCGTCCCCGTCCTGTGCACAAATTTACACATCTAATATCCCGTTGTTTGTCTTTGCATTGTACATTTTCACACTAAACACTGGATAAGATGCATAGCCTCTTGTGCAGTTCATGTGTACTTGCATGCTTTTTTTGTTGATGTGCTGTCGAGTGTTTAATCAGAGCCGAAGTCGATTTGCAAATGGAGGTAATTATATTGTACCACCTACAACCCTTTACTGAGTTTTACCCCTCCTTTGTGTTCAGTAGATGTGCACAGTGAGTGTTTTGCTTGTGTACTCATAAATCCAGTCCTGATCTTTCTTGGCATACTGCATGCCTTGACTAAAGTTTCTTATTGACTACACATACACGCACACACGTCCACACAGCCAAACATTCAATCTGTTTATGTGAAAGGCCTTCACCTGGCTTAACTACCATTTAAGTGTAGACCTTGAGATAATTGGCTTACCAGACCTCTGCACAAGATTGGGATGTGGTATTAAGATGAGTAGTGTTTTTATTTCTTTTATTCCTTTGTGTGTGCGATTGTATTTCCCAGCCTTCAGCCCTCCTGCCAGTGTCTGTGTTTGTCTTTCTGTCTATGTTTTTGCTGTCCATAGCAGAGACCTTGTAGAACAACCAAGCAGATTGACTGTTGTGTCGGTGTTTATAGTATCTCTTTGCCTTTATTGCTTTAGTATGGAGGAAGAGCTGTTGCCAGGGCAACTGTAGCTTTGACTGGGATTGGGGTGGCCATGGGAATTGATGTTACATTTCTAGACCATGCCACTAATTAAATGTAATAACTGAAAAGTGACGTCTGGGTTTATTTAAAAGAGCTTCATTCAACGCTAATCTTTTTTTTTTCTTCCTCTTTTTCTCCCTCTCTCTTTTGCCTACAGTGAATGACTTCACGGTGATCCGTAAAAAGTTTAAGTGCCCCTACTGCAGTTTTTCTGCTATGCACCAGTGCATCCTGAAGAGGCACATGCGCTCCCACACTGGTGAGAGGCCCTACCCCTGTGAAATCTGTGGGAAGAAGTTCACCAGAAGAGAGCACATGAAGAGGCACACACTGGTGAGTGCTCTAGGGGGCAGTAAATCATACCTTAAAGTTAGAATACATAACTTTTCTGCATTAAAATATCACAAAAAATACTAGGCCTTTGTTATATATTTTATAGACTTGTGTACTTCCATCATTATTATGACATAACATGCGTATGCATCACTAAACGTGATGTGAATTAAGTATCAACTGACAGTAGATTTTTAAAGGCCAATATAATGACGATAATTTAGAGTCAGACCCAACACTGGCAGAAATCGGTCACTTTGAGAAAGAAAAGTCTTGGTGGGAATGACTTTTATTTTTTTCATTTTCCCTCAAAGTCTGTAATTCTAGTTGCGAAGCCTAATATTAGCCATTGGCCACTATTGGAGCCTAGTTCTGCCTGTACCAATCACAAACTACCAATAGTTTATAAAATGCTAATTAATCTCCAATGCGACTGCGAATGTGTGTTGAATCAAAGTGTGAATCAAAATTTTGAAATTATGTGTTTCCATTCAACAGGTTCACAGCAAAGACAAGAAGTACGTGTGTAAAGTGTGCAGCCGAGTGTTCATGTCAGCAGCAAGCGTCGGAATCAAACACGGCTCCCGTCGCCACGGCGTCTGCGCCGATTGCTCCGGCCGGGGCATGGCCGCTCTGCTAGACCACAATGGGGAAGCAGGTGGGGACATCTCTCCAGAGGAGGAGCTGTATCCCGGTGATCGTTTCCACGACGACCAGGCAGAGTGTGATGGCGACGGAGAGGGGGAGGAGGAGATGATGGTGGAGGGCGACGGGGAGATGATTGGAGAAGGGGAGGAGGAAGCGGGGAAGTGGAAGGACTCAGGGATGACCGGCGAGGCCCACAGAGCACTAGACAATGAGAAGGAGGAGAGTGACTCCTCCGCACAGGAGGGGGAGCAGCAGAACGGGAGCGAGAGGGACTTTGCCTGGATCTCCTAGGATCTGTCCAGCTCCTGTATGCGGCTTGTCGACCAATCTCTGAAGATCTCTTGCGATCTTTACGGCAGAATCATCTGCTTTCTTTACCCATTCGTCCCACTGTGGGCAGGCCTTCCTTTGGATGGAAATGCTGTAGGGTGATGCGCGACAATGATCTAAAACCATTATATTACATTATTAGGCTATTCGCAACCTTGATTGCCACTGTAGAAGAAGAGTGGTCAAGAGATGGTTCAAGTGAAAGGCTTTTTCTGCTTACCTCCTTTACTTCTGATGCAGTGTTTTTGTGTTTCCTTTTCTTGAGGGTTCAGGCCAGAGTCCAGTAGTTTTATACTCTGTCACAAAAGAAATCACCGAGGACGCTGCCAAGGACATGGCCAATGCTAGACTGCAACTTTGTATGTTTGCCATCACAATCACCATGGAAACCAAGGATAGTGTAGGGAAATGGCCAAGAGGGAGGTGTCGTGGTCCCACCTCGGCTGTAATGCTTCTGGGGAAAGTGTCTCTCGATGAGTGAAGGGTCTAAATCTATTGCAAAGCTATGTGTGTGTCAAAGGACCGGGCAGCCCGACGGCACACTGTTGATGCAGAGTCCTACTGCCACAGACTTGCACTTTAATGACAACTGACTCCTATTGAAGCCCTGAACCCGTGGTTTACATTTTTGATCTGATCTTTACTTACCTAAACAAATCGGTGACCGCACCTACCTTTAAGGATATACTTTATGTCCTCTTGACTGTTATCACGATATAGAAATCACTGAACCTTTGTGCAGATTGCTGTTTATATAGCCTATGCCTTTCAGTGGATTCCTTAATCTTTTCTTCGCTTACGTTTACCACATGGTTTCTATTGATCCATTCCAACAAATACTGGAGATTTGTCAAATGTACATAAAGGTTTTTGGGATTTAAAAGGGGAATGGCGTGTGTGTGTGAGGCAGAGAGAGACAGAGAGAGAATGTAGAAGACTTTTACAGTGTATGTAAGAGCTATCCTCTGAGATACAGAGTGGACATGTTTCCACTTACCTGATTGCAAAATGAACACAAGCACACATTGGATCCACATCAAACGACCAACACTATTAACTCTTTCTGTCTCTCTCGGCGCGTGTCTCTGTTTTTGGTTCAGTTTCTCTGACACTGGAGGTTGTGGTGATAGGACCTGAGGGCTCAGTCTCTCGCATCTGAGGAGGAGCTGCCTTTGTTGTAAAATCACTCTTTTCTTTTTCATTTTTATTTCGCCCTTCCCTTCGGTCAGTCGTGTAATTCCAATTTCCGAAAAACAAAATATGCAGACTCTTTCCATGGTTTATCTTTCTTTTGGTGATATTTTCTCCGAATTTGAAAGGTTAAAAGAAGAGGATCAAAATTGTGCTTGATATTCAGAGTTTGATATGTGTAGAGAGTGTAATAATCTTTTTCTTTTTTTTTTTTTTCTTCTTTTTTTTTTTTTTTAACAACTATTTATTGAAAACATGTTTGTGGATTTCTGAACTTTTGAGAAGTCATTCCCTCCTCTCTCTGTGTTGGGTGAAACAGGATGGGTGTTTGTATGCAAGAATGTTTGAGTGTCCAGTGTCAAAAAAGTCTATATTGATTTCTTAAGATTATTTCCATGTTTTTGGCAAAGTTATTGACAATTCAAGTGAGGCAGATGATATGTCTTATTATTATGATTATCAGAACTATGATTACTGTTGTTGATGTAACTATTATTAATTATTAAGTGCTGGATGCTAAGCTTTATTGTGTGTTCTTTTTTGATATTTTATATCTTGTATAAGAAAAAAAAAAAGCTTTTATACTTTGCCTTGTTGTGGACAGCAAGCCATGGGGCTTTTATCAACCTTTTATTGTGCCAGTTTACGCTTTTTCTGTCGTATTTGCTTTTTTTACCAAGGGAAAAACAAATTCACTGTCAAACTTCTCTGTTAGATATTTGATTGAAACATATATTTAGCACACGCTTTTGCATCAAAAATGTACACTAATTGATTAATATCAAACCAAAAACAATCTAGTACCTTGTATACATGAAGTGCTTTTGTTCCACAGTCTGTGTGTGCAGGTGCTTTTGGATTTATTGTTGTGGTTAACAGTTTTGTTGTTGGGTTGTTTTTATTTTGATTTTGATTTTTTTTTAAACCTGTCACTATTTGTCACAGTTTGAAAAGTGCACATGTTATGGTATTATTGTGTATATGAAGGGCTGTGTGAAAGGACCGGCAAAGCTTTTGAAGACTGCATTATAAAACCAGACTGATTATGTTTTCCTAGTTCCTACTGTCTCACGTCTCGCACGACACACAATCAAGTAGAAATATAGCACGCAGACAGAGCGCTACTCCCTTTATGATAGAAAAGAGGAGTGCGGTGGAGTCTACGTGCTGTATTTCTACCCGCCAGTGTTTTACTGGCTGCTTCGTTTAAATAAAGGGAAAGTGAGCGCCGCAGTAGTAACTCTGGGAAACTTTTCGTTGCCAATGCTGGTTGCACACGTGGCCTCTCTGCTAAAGGTGCCATGGACTGCACTTCTCATTAACCCCCAGTGAAAAACTGTCAGTACAACGTGATTTGTGATGCTTTCTTCGTTTCTGGCAAGTGTTTCTATTTAATTTGTATTATTTATTGAGTTTTTTGTTTGACCCTTTTATCGAATAGTTGTCATTTTTTGGGGGTGGAAGAAAACAAAAAAGTACAAAAAAAAAAAAAAGAAAAAAGAAAGAAAAAAAGACGAAAGACAATGGGTAGGATTTTAATGAATGTCAATGGTGGGTGTGGAAGGAGCCCATGATCAGTGACAAATCTCTGTCCTGTGGTGCTTTTGCGGCCACTGAAAGACATCTGGATGTATGCGTGACTCCCCGGCCCCCCGTGCTTTTCTCACAACCTGTACTGTATGTCTTCTTCCTCATACTGGGTTGTACTTCAGGAAAACGTCTGCCATCAACCCCTCAATATGTGCCTCAATAACATTTCGCCTGTGTGCTTGTGAGAGTGTTTGCCTCCATGATGAACAGCTGAATATTTGTGTCGACGGATAAGAGATTACTAAAACGTGACTGATCAGATTAGAGGTGCAAAACGTTAAACGTGGAAGATCAATTCAAAAGAGACAAATCAGACGGTTCTATTCTCCTTCCCACCGTGTGTTGATGACCTTTTGTGCCCTGATTCTGTGGTCTTAACTGCATGCCTGTGTTCATTTTGTCATACCAAAGTGATGTCTTCGGCATCTGCACACAACTGTCTCATTCCACTCGATGCAAAACTGGAACTGTTTGCTCTATTGCAGATGAATATGGGTATTCTTAGACGTGTACAAATTGCAATCCTCATTTAGCCTGTATAGCTTGACTCACACGTGCAAATCATGAAGCCATAGATATGGGTATATCTATATTATACTATATTTCAAAATTGGCGCTTTTTACTTTAGATTTTGTTCTTCTACTAAGAGTGATGTGTGTATACCTTCATATATATGAATTTATATTACTATTATATATTATTTATTTTCTCTCTCAAGTTTCAGAGGGTCTTTAATTTGTAAAAGGTCGCACTTGAAGCTTGACGTTTGTTTATTTTCATTGGGAATATTGTTCAATATGATACTGACTTTATATTGATGATTATCCTAAACCTGTGTTTGTAACAAAATGTGTTAAATAATCACAAAAAAAAAACCTGTCCTGTTTTTACACCTGTTTTGTTTTGGGCAGATTAAGTGCTCTTGTGCAGATATTTTTGGGTTTTTTTTGTTTTGTTTTGTTTTGTTTTTTTTTTGGTTGATAGTACTGATCACAAAAACATTTTTACAGTCAACCATGAGCCTCCTGTTTTGATGTTGGGGCTGGCCCACCTGCCGTCCAAGCCTCTTTCTAACTTCATGTTTAGTGGAAGAATTAGCTTGACTATTATTTGCAAAAACCAATCAGTCTCAATAAATTTTGAAATTGCTGCTGTAAAGAAGTGACCAATGCGTGCTGTGCTTTTTTGTTTTTCTTTTATTTATTTATTTATTTTATCACCACCTGAGGGTTGACAGACTGTCGTAACCACTGCCGTCCACTAGGGGGCAAAATAGATATGTCAAAGTATGCAAACAGGAACTAATGACTCCAGTTGACTGAAAACCTGGCATGGATCTGATAAAACATTACTTTAAACCCTAAACCCATTCTCTACTTATCAGAGGAAAACGTACTTTTTGCTCCACTATATGCATGTGACAATGCGACAATTTAAAAGACTGAAATTAATCCAAATGGAATCAAAAGTAAATGAAGACTAGCTGCCAGCATTTGGGTTTTGGACAAAAGCATTCAGAAGACAAAAACTATTTGCAAAAGAAAATTATTCCGATGTTCACTAATTTGTGATATGCTATAAACAGTTAAGTTGTTAAATCATCAGCAGATTTATCAGTCAACTGATTGCAGTCCTATATTTTTAAATTTCAGACTAATTACGTACATACAAAACAGTGACAGAATGTATTTTTATAGATCAGACAATGCAACAGTATATAGGTCACAGTAGAAGTGACTCTATCCCCACTTTATAACATGATATCACTTTGTAAAATGAGTACTTTTGCTGGATACTTCGGTGCATTTTTTTGCCTGTAATACTTACGATATATACTATATAGACTATATGACCAAAAGTTTGAGGGCAATTTAAAAAAACCATCCCATATGTAATTGCAGAACATGTCGTTCCAAACATCAGGAATGCTGTCGCTGCTGTTTAAGTGCCATCATTTCTGGTTCTGGCTTTTAAGAAGGTTTTGGAAACTGGCTCCAAGGATGTGCTCCCATTCAGCCACAAAATCCGCGTGACGCGTCCTGGCCTCCAGTCTGCATTCACGTTCATCCCAAAAGGTGTTGGATGGGGCTGAGGTCAGGGAGCTGTGAAGACCAGTTCAGTTTTTCCACCACACTGGGAAAACCAGTTCTTTTTTGATTGGCCTTCATGCATAGAGGCACTGGCATGTTGAAACAGGATCTTTCTCAGGATTTTTTTTTCTTTTTGTTTTTAAGCAAGATGTTGGGGCCACACTGTTGTCGTTACATGCTGCAGCCACTCAGACTTAAACATATTAAACCTAAAAAACAGCTGCACACCAATGCTACATACCACTTGGTCATATAGTGGACATGCAATAATGCGTAGCTTTTAAAAGGCATATTGAAAATAATCATAAATGGATTTTTGCCACATTTCTTTAATAACAGTGTTCTGTAGGGAGTGTCTTACCAATGT
Source organism: Coranthus polyacanthus (assembly GCA_037367275.1). NCBI lineage: Eukaryota > Metazoa > Chordata > Actinopteri > Kurtiformes > Apogonidae > Coranthus > Coranthus polyacanthus. Next base: position 11,377,597 of record JAPQRN010000025.1, on the reverse strand, counting down.
ACTTATTTAAAGGTTTTTAGAGAAATAAGACATTCAAACAGCAGACTTCTTCCATTCAGGTTTATTTTCTTTCTGTCACATTACATCACATAGATCACATTATCAACATCATACGTGGTCATCCATCTTTTCAAGCACTAGTCATAGGCTTGACATTCACACAAATACTCCTCAGAAAGTGCTTCCTCCGTGTGTGTGGGAAAGCTGATGAAGAACCAGAGGCTGAGCCCACACACAGGAGAAATCTTACCCTCCAGTGAAGACCCAAGGCTGACGTCATGTTTCCCTCAAGACACCTTTAACGTGTGTGTGTGTGTGTGTGTGTGTGTCAGGCTGCGCTAAGCATCTACGCACAAACTAAATCAGCCTTGGGTTATCAGTTACTGAAGGGGGACATCGAACACATAAAAACCCTTCAGTGTTGTATCTCCTGACAAAAAAACAGGAAAAAATGAGCGATGCAGACATGCAGAACAACCTCAAAACTCAACCAGACAATCAATCAATCAATCAATCAATCAATTAATCAATGAGAAAACAAAAAAAAGCAGGAGTCAGTTTTCACGCAGCCAGTGTCAGGCTCAGCAAAAACGTAACAGGAGAAAAAAAAAATGGTCATTGTATAAGACAGAGGGTAAAAGCTGAAGGCTGAACAAACGATAAGAGCACAGTAGAAGAAGAAGTAGAAGAAGAAGAAGAAGAAGAAGAAGAAGAAGAAGCAGAGAACTGAGTGGAGCTGCCATTACAATGCATTACATTTGATTTGGAAGAAGATCCGTATAATGCATTACATTTGATTTGGAAGAAGATCCATTGGCTTTGCTGTTGCTGGTTTACACACAACTGAAAACTGACATTCAAGAAAGCAGCGTGTCAATTTTGATTATTTGGGAAAATGAAGGCTTTTTGTTTTATGCACATTTCAAGGGTTTAGTTAGCTTAATATACTGGGTAAAGGCTTGGGAGGGACCACAGTAAAGCTGGAGAAAACATCCAAAGGAAACGGTGATCGGAGAAGAATCACTGTAGTGAAAAGGAAATGGGAGGGATATGTCTAATACGAATCAACTGGAAGACACTAAAGCGTGCTGTCTGTTGGAATGTGCAGGACAGGAGAAGAAATTTCCAACAAGGTTAAAAATCCTGCCTAGCAAAAATTTAACCACAAACGACAACAACAACGACGACAACAATAACCACACATATTCAGAAAAAAAAAGAAAAAAAAAGACTAATTTGGCAGGGAGAAAGACAAAAGATTAACAGCAACAGCGTGAGCGAGCAGCTCAGATGTCACCAAAAGCTCAAGTTAGTTCTTGTTCCATTATAAAGCATCTCATTGCACAAAGTAAGAAAGTAAAGCAATACTGCATGGTTGTGTTATTTGATATGATTTTAGCAGTGTGGCAACAGCTGTCTATGGGTGGATAAAAATTGAGATACTAAAGTCAGGACGTGCTACAGGTTCACTACAGGCAATAGCCTACAAACTAGCCAGCAATAAAAACAACAAAAAACAGACTTTTCTTTTTGTAGGTTTTACATTCAACAGGTTTTGTTTTTCTCCCCTTTGCCTCTATAAGCTACAATATACACTGAAACTTTACGTGTTATGTTCACTATAGCTTCTTGCTTTAAAAAAAAAAAGAAAGAAAGAAAGAAAGAAAAATATTCTGAGCAACTTTACTGTAAAAAAAGTTTCCTTTTCATATAACAGAGATACAACAACAGAGAAAACAACAATATATGAAAAAAAGCCTCACGTTTCTTTTTATGTTGCATATGTACAAGAAAGCCCTGAAACTGCAAATCCATCTATATCGTCACTGCGTGTCTCATGTCCGCATTCTTTTCTGCACACCCATTAACAGTCCATTTTACAGGTGAAAGTCGCAACTGTTGATCCTCTTGCAAAAAAAAAAAAAAAAAAAAAACCAAAGTGTGGATTTTTTTGATTTTTTTTTTTTTTTTTTTAAATCAAGGTAGCTCGGGCTAGGCCTTTGTCCAAGAATAACTTTGTACCCAGAATTCTATCTGGCCATGGTGACTCAAGTCTAATCAATAAAACAAGCTTCTAATGATACAGCCTTGGTTTTAATTGTCACATTGCCAATTTAGTGCAACTTGTAAATAGTTGGAATAGTGGCCGGCAAGAACAGAAACCTGTTAGCTAAACGTGGTTAACAGTCTGCCAGCAGAAACATCGGCCTCTAACCCTGCTGGTGGGATCTCAAAGTGCTTACACTGGGGATGGAGAGAGACCGTGTGGGGTGCATTTGACAATCTATCAAAGATAACCAGAGAGAACAGATCTCACAGTTATGCAGCAATGGTATCTACGCTATAACTACCTCAGCTCAGTAAAATGTAAAGAAGCAGAAACCTGTTTTAACTGAAGGAAAGGAAGCACAAAGATGAGCTTTATGCGAAAAATTGTAAGTACTGTGAAGAAAATCCTGGCTTTTAAACACTGTAAGAGAGGATAATGTTAAGCCACTGACTGAGACCGGTGTTTTCCCATCACTGAGACAAGGCAGCTGCTGCCTTCTGCCCTTGGCTCTCCTCCAAAGAAAGACAAAGTGACTGACTACCCAAGTACCACACTGTACTTCCCAGTACCACACTTCGAAAACCGCCAGCACCGCTTTGTTTAGTACAAGAAATCTGACACAGAGAGCAAGACATTAACTGTCAAGACAACTTTGCTAACAACGGGGGACCCCAGAGGTACAGAACCTCTATCCCTGACTCCCCATTGATTCTATCGGGCAGTGACGACGCCCCTCCCACCCCCTCGATAAAAGAAAATCCTTTCACTTCAAAATTTGTGTATATAAAATGTCCATGTATAAAAACATGTCTTTGCGCAGTGCAACGTAGTGCAATTTCATTAGGTCAGTATACCTTTCCTTTTTATGTTCTTTTCATTGGCACTTTGTGAAGTTTCTGACCAGAAGAGGCCTGTTAACTGCTCTCAAAACCTGAGAGAAGGGGAGACTTAGCTTATATGGGATTCCACTGGAATAAATGCTTTACAGGCTGGAGAATTAATCCAAAAACAGAACAACACGGTGGTTTAAAATCTCAGAATGAATGAGATATTACTGACTTCTATAGAGACTATATGATTTACCAAGTGAGGCTGATTAACAGTCAGGCATCTGCCTTCCAAGTTTCATCAAGTGATGACTTTTTGCTTACAGTCATCAGCAAACAGCAGGAGTGACCCTGTAGCCACAAAGCACAGCGCAGGTGTTTCTATGGCGACAGAGGTCTGAAGTCGTACTGTGTATCAGTCAAAGAAGGCCTGCTCACATAGGAGGGGACAGGCACTCTGTGTTTGTGTGTGTGCTTGTCATGTGTTGCTATGGTGACCCGGGTACGTCAGTGTCAGGAGCGCTTAGAGAGTAGAGGGCACGCAGTGGAATCTACATTCAAAAAGCTGGTAACAAACAGCACAAGGGTGAATCTCTTCAAAAATATACATCTACCATCATGATGGAGAAAAAAAAAAACAAGTTCTTTAGATCTGACGGGAAGCTAACATATTTTAGAAAACCAGCACTATCTTTTACAGAAGATGATCGAATCTAAAATTGTACTATCATGAAAAATGCCAGCTGCTGCACAAAAAAAACTACTGAGGGGAAAATTAAACAAAAACAAAAAAAAAAGGTATACATATTACTTTTTTTTCCATTAATGAACTACGCTTGCGTCTCAACTATGACTACAGATGTGTAGCTCTACCCTCTACTTTCATTATCAAAATAACAGACTATTACTAAGTTGTCAGTGTCATTAAGCCAATCACAAATCTATTTTACTCTGCGAGTGTTGTTACCTCTGAGTAACGTGTTCACCAGTTTTAATGCATTTGTCTTTTGTCGCAAACAGGTTTTTGTTGCAGAAGACCCTCCTTGAAAAAATTCTAGTAAAGAAAAAATTGTTTGAATGAAATGTTTATAGTGTGTTTGCTATCTTACCATTTCTTCTTTTCTTTTCTTTTTGTTTTGTTTTGTTTTGTTTTTTTTAAATCTTGGATAATTATAACAAATTCACACCAGGCAGCGATCAGGACTCTATAGTTTCTTAGAATATATAGTCCACTTTCTTAGATAAGCGAATATTGTTACAAATGTTTTTTTTTTAACCACACTGACAAAAGGGATACATCCAAAGATGTAAAATCTCCCTTATATTGTATCCACAGCTAAAAAGGGGTGGCTGACATTTTTATTTTAACCAAATCTTAACAGTAAAACTCCACTTTGGTAAACATTTCTAAACTCTGACTAAATCTTTGTGCATGGATCGTCGGTTTACAATCACCAACACAGCTGCTTTGCACCGACTGGATTTGATTCTCACTTTTCACATTTAAAATGTTACTCCAGACTAAAAGACAACGATGAACGGTTAAACACAACTATCTCTGATAAAGAGATGCATTGCTGGTTACGTGTAGTTATTCCAAAGGTAAAAGACGAAGTACCGCCTCCATATCAAACTGTAAGAAATGGATTACAATGCCTGACGTATTATCAGGTAGTGGTTGTTGGGTTACTTTCTTTATGTTGAACTACATACACAATACACGTCAGTCAGACTGTAAGTTAAAGTTTCAAAGGGCAGTTTCTCGTTCAATGGGGTAAACAATCTGTCTTTTAAAATGTCAACTGTTAAAGAAGAAAGCTGAGCCTTTTTCTGTCTGGACTCATCTTAATAACAATGACAACCTCAAAGAGAGAAAATATTAAGTGCCCTAATCCTGCTGATTGCACAGTGCACCTGCTAGATGCCTCAGCAAGTAATTGCTGAAAATAAACTCTATATAAGAAATACATATCCACTCTCTCAGGCATAGGATGTGGTTACAGTGATACTTCTAAAACACAACTTACTTCTTCAAGGTGCATACATCTATGGGTACAAGTATAGAAAACAAGAGAGGGATAATATTTCATATATTTTCATATATTGTTCATATATCTCTTGAAAATATTTTTGGAAAGTCGAGGGGAAACTGTGTACCACTTGGTGCGAGGGTTTTACCATCTCAGAAAAATCACAATATGAACAGCTGGTTGTATCAGTTTGCTAATACGTACTCAGACATACAGTTGAAATCCAGTAAGGCTGAAGAGGACAGTGATGTTAGAGCTTACTCTAAATGTTGGTGGAAACTGAACAGGCTTTCTGCCTTTGGTAGGTTAGCTGTCCCTTAAACAGTGACAATGAAAAAACGGATATGCTACAGAGGTCTTATCAAGCAAGTCTGGCATTAACCCCTGAACCTCCAAAGAGAGTTATGATCCACCCCAAAACATTAGCTTACATGATGCTCCTATGATGAACAACAAAGTATACCAAAAAGCTTATCTTCTGTCTTTGAACATTGCCTTGCTGTGAAACATGGCAAGTGAAAAATAAACATCAAATCAGAAGCTTCATTTAGAAACCAATTTACATGTTTTTTTTCTTCTTATTCGTGAACAGAGTAAAAATGTCTTGTCTTAGAAAAAGTCTCCAAACCTGCATAAAGTTCTTTTTTCTTGCTGATTTTTTTTTTTTATTATTGTTTTTACCCACCAGTTTTTATTTTCTCTTTGTGTTTGAATACGGAAAAGAGAGAAGATGAACCCCCCTGCTGGGCTGAAGGAAACAGCATTGAGAGCTCCATCGGGGAAAATCTCCCCTCATCCCCTCAGTGGAGGAGTCCACCTTGCTGTAGCTTGGGACGAGGAAGATATCATCTCTCAGAAATGGGATGGGGTGGTGGTCTGGATTAGTCAGTGAATCTCTGACAAGCTTTTTTCCAGCGACAGGCTGTGCACCACATGTCTTTCTTCTCCATGCCGTACACCTTTCGGCACTTCTTTGCCTCCCCACGGGGTTTCCTTGGTAACAGCAGATGTGACAACATTAGGACATGCACAAAGACATCTAGAAACACACGTGCAAAACAAAACAAAACAACAAAAAAAAAAACACACTCACACGCATGCATGTGCAATATGCTTAAAGGTACCTAGACGTGAACATGCCCCAGCAAGGGCATGATCAGACACACACGCATGTTCACAAAGGAGCACAGAAATAGGAAAAGCCTGTTTTTGAACAAGTCAATGTGTATGTGATTTATCTCTCAAGTATATGGTGCAAATGAAATACTTTTTTTTTTCCATCAGATAAGATATAATTCATTGCTATGAAAATATTGCAGGGCTTCATGTGTGAATTGTGTCCTTTTTGTGCCACTGATTGGACCGTTTTTTCTTTTTTTTTTTAACTCCATGCTCCCTTTAGAATCCATTAATCAAAGGCAAAGGATGTAACATTTTTCTTGAAAAACACTATATAGACTCTCTTCTGACCTTCTGTCAGTGTGTGATGGTGTATTTACTGTGCCCTCTTGCCCTGTATTTTCCATTTTCCTCTTGTTTTGCTTTGTTTAGGATGTTTCTGGGTGTCGACTTTCAGGCAGCGAGTTTTTACCTCCAACCAATCAGTAACAGCATCGCGCTGCGTGGGTCGGTGGAACTATATAAAAAACGAAGAAACTCTGGTTACAGAGCTCTCTCCTCTGTTCTTCTCACTGACTGCGCAGTTGTGTCTGAGAGACAAAACTCTGGGCAAAGCACACACAGCGTTTCCGCCTGTTGCCTCTAACAGACCTGTCAGACACACAGCAGAAATGAGAAAGCTTGTGCTTCAGCTTTTTTTTGCCTCTAGAACATTCCCATAGAGTTTTGCAAAAGTGTGGGTGTGTTTATTTGTGTTTTTAGAATATAACTCCTGTGACAAAATCAGGAAATAATGTTTTATTTTTCCATTTCACAGCTTTTTTTCTCGCTACACCGCTCACTCTCCCCATTTAATTTTGGTGTGTTCAAAAAGTTAGAAAATAATTGGATACCTCATGCGTATGTACAAACAGCAAGCAACACTTTGTGAATATAAATAAAGTGCCTGTGACGTATTGCAATTAATATCAATCACGTATTTTTTTATGTGTCACTCAAATGTGTTACACATGATCAGCTCAGTACTAGTAAATAATATTCTAAAGAGAAGTAAAAACAGACTACAGCTCATTGCAAACAATGTGTTTTCACAATGTTACAATCTGATCCACATGATCAAATTGAATAAATGCTTACCTCAGTGTCATATATTTGAATGACAACAGAATAATTGAACATGTATGTGGCAGCTGCGTACCTGGTTCCTGGTGTTGATTTAGGTGCTGGTGTTACTAAAGCATGGGTCTTGTTAACAGCGGTGTGTGTGCTGGATGCAGGCTGCCGCTTTTCACCGATGCTAACTGTGCGGATGTGATTCACAGGTCCCTGCAAAAGTTGAAGTGCTTCTTAAGTGCATTGTTCAATATACATGAATATAACAGAAAAGTCAACAAACAATACATCATTTTCAAACAGACACTATGTCAAAAAGGGAATACATAAAAATGCGATCTTGATTTGTACCTGTCAAAATAAATAAAAAACAGTTGTTGTTACAAGACAAACTTAACGCAAGCACTTCTGTCATAAGAATTTACATTTTGATATTATGTATAATAATTACTGCCATTATCACAATCACTAACAAACAACAGAAAGAACTCGCAGAGCAGAGACTTAGAAGACGTTAAAACGTGTATGGCTGATCATTTTCTGCAATACAACCCCTTTTACACAGATAAAGTGGCCAAATATAAAAAGTACTGCAAGAAAGTGACTGTTGCGGTGGCTCAGGCAAGAGCACACATTACATCAGGTTCTTGTCCCTGCAGTGGCTGCCTGTCAGTTTTATTATTGATTTTAGGATCGTTTTATTGGTGAATAAATCTTTAAACAGTTCTGTGCCAAAGTGAGTCTGCTGTGCTTTTAAGATACTGTATGTGGCCACTAGATCCCTCAGGTCCTTTGACTGTCTCCTGGCTGTCCCATGAGCCTGTCTGTGACTCATGGCGAGGCTGCCTTCTGTCATTATGGCCCTAGCCCTTCGAAAGCCAGTTACTAGAGGCCCTGGAGATGTTAGAGGGTAAACATTTGCTTCAGTATCTCTTCACTTTCTTTTATTTGATTCATACATGTCAAGTAAATAGCGATGATACTGTGAATACTATGCAAATACAACAAATTTCATGCTGTATATGCATGCACTTTGTTTGGGGGGTATACTTATATCGTTTAATATTTTTGATGCACTGACAAAACTGAACTGTATAAAAAAAAAGCATAGATAGTGGAGGAAGAGCAAGTAGAGAGAGAGAGCAGACGAAGCAGACGTTGTGGTGAAGATGAAAAGGCGTGAGACAAGGCCTCACTCACCGGGACACCTTTGAAAATGACAGGAGGGGACTGCCATGACACACTGATGCCATTCCCAGTGCCAGTTAAAGGCCCGGTCCCATTAGCATTGCCTAACCCAGCCAGCTCAGAAACCACTGGGATATTCACTGGAGCAGTGGCCTGGAACATGGACAGCCACCCCACCGCAGCCAGGACATGACAGAAAAAAGAAGTAAGAGTGCAACGAAACACACAAGGGAAGAAGAGAGAATACACACAAAAAGAGATCATAATTAGTAAGAAAGGCATTTCTCCAACTTGAGATTGAAAAAGCGCCTTCATATCAGCACCAATTATGTATCTGCCTATCAGCCTATCACAGGCATCTCACATTGATAAAAAAAAAAAAAATAGGGAGTAACACAGTGGTGCAAAACAGCATAGACTACAGCACAGGGCACATAATTCTAGCAGTACTGAAAAAGAAAGGGTGTTGTCGTGTCATTGCATATGCATATTTTACAGCAATTTTTATGTGCATTTTTTTCGTTGTCATGGCAACTGAAAGTTGAATACTACCTTGAACAACAGCGAAGGCCTGAATTCCATATTGGGGATTTTAAAGATTTATGCTTTCACCAAATGTGTTCTTCCAGCTGAAACCACCTCAACGTTACCTCTAAGGGCATGTTAGTGAGGAGTGAGTGTGAACAGGCTGAGTTAAGAGGAAGGTGAAGGAAGGAGGACGAGAAAAAGGCAGCTATCCTAGTAAATCCAAAGTAGTTAACAACACTTCTGAACAGAGAGCATTTTTCCCCAAATTGGTTCAAATAAAGTGCTGCAGAGACTAATTTTGGCAAAGGCACCTTATGACTAAAAATGTCCTGACCTCAAAAGTACTCTGAATGAATTCTTCTGGTGAACTTGTATTAATATTTGCAAAAAGTTTGTTCTCATCTTTCTGCTTTGTACTCCTACATTAGTGTGGGAGTTAAGTAATTCAGCCTGACCTCAAGAGCTTTTTTCTACACTGCTCTCAGAAACTGCCTTTGCAGATTCCATATAATGAATCTGAAACCTTGTGGCTTGGTTACATACTGACTCCCTAATATTCTGTCAATAGCATCATTGTTCAAACATTTAATTTTTTGTGCTTGTGTTGTGAAAACACACATTGTCTGAAAGCCTGCTTGAGATGTGTGAATTACCTGGTAGGCATGGTCAGTGCGGATGTGGCAGAGCGTGGATGGAGCTGATTGGCTGAGCAGTGTAGGAACATGGCTCTGAGACCCATTCATGTTGATATGTTCGGAGTGAGGGACATCAGTGAGCGGCGGAGGGAAGACAGGTGGAGGACCGGCCGTGGTGGGGGAGGTGGGCGTGAGGTTGGACAAGCCCTCCGTCAGGCTGTCCATGTTGACCTCAATCTCTGAGTAGTAAAAGTCCTCCTCTCCATCACTATAGTCCGAATCACTGTTCCGCCTGCACAAAGCAACAGCAGCTACTTAGACATCACAGAACCAAGGTTATTTCAACTCCATTCAAATTTCTTCTTTAGAAAGTGAAAAGCAAGGTCTTCTGCATTCTGTCAAACAGCTCCTTTTTGAAAGAGATATTTCACATAATCTGAAAGACCTTGGTGATTCAAACTATAAATCTACCCCTCTTTCCTTGTACTCCTTGCTAATTGATCTGTTCACAACAGCTTTATTGTTATACTGTGTTAAGCTCTGTTGGCATTCATGCTATTGAAGATCGATATTACAAAGACACATTTTCTTTGAACTCATCTCTATACAGACAAGTGTTTTTTTTATCTTGAGTTTTCTTTCTGATTTCAAAAAAGCTAATTTTTGTAACTCAAGTGCATGATGTCAAATATGTACACCTGAGAAGCATCAGCATAAAAGACTGGTGCCTGTTTTAGCTGATAAGGCATACGCTCTATTGTTCTTCAAGTCATTAGTGACAGTTCCACTCCATTCAGTGGTAAGACTTTTTTCTTGGTTGAGTATGACTTAGAGTTTTAAGTAAACTTTTTTAGCTTTTGGTTTATATCTGATATTTTTCCAAACACTTTGCCTAAATAAATATATTAACAAAATTAACTAATTTACAGTATATTTATCATTTTTAGATCGTATAAGATAATCAGTGAACAACCACAAGCAGAGCTATAACTGTCGGTTCAGAAACTAAGTACTTTCTTTAGTGGATGATGTTTCTGTTTTACCCTCTTGTCAGCACCAGGGGGCTGTAAAAGCCAGTGTGCTGCAGAGGTCCTCAAACTGAAACACTGATCATGAAATAGTAATTGTGAGCATGCCCGGCCTTCTGTATGGAGCAACAGTACGACAACTCTCTCTGCTTCCCATGAAACCTGCATAAATTCCTATTTACAAATAATAGTTGACAAACAATACCATCTACAAAAAATACAAATTTAATTTTACTAGGTAATAAATGTTATTTTATTTAACTTTAAAAATGTCTGCTGCATTGGGTAAAAGCAGCGGATGTCAAATAGTGGAGTATTGTTATAAAATAGACCACATTTTATACGTGATATGTTGCATATTTATATTACGTACTTTGTCGATCAAGAAACAGTATATTTTTTAACCAATGTGGTGCAAGAGTGTGTATTGCTGTTATGGATCAAGTTTCTCTTTTGTTGGAAAACGTTACATAAAGCACTTATATGCTGACACAGTAACACAAAAGCCAAGCTTGTCAGTTGTAATGACAGAGGATTCAAGTTGTGACAGATTTGTCATTTTCCTGTCTTACTACCCTATTTAAATCATAAAGGTGGTTACTACTACTCTGAAGTTGGACTGCGTAGGTGACGTTTATGTATCCTTAAAACAACAAACTACACCTAAGAGACTGATACTTTAAGATTATGCCATTTAAACATACAACATAAATATTTTTCTGCATATATACAGTACAAGAGGGTTAAACTGTGAGCATATTCAGTCAAACGTTTTTCCTAAATTAACTGTTAAAACCCAGGGGACAACAACTGAACAGTGTGTGTCTTTGCTTTTATGACTAGCAGCTCACCCCAGGTGAACGGTGCGGATGTGGCGCTGGATCCCTGAGGAGGTGCTGAGGACCTTTTCACAGTTCTTCCACAAGCACTTGAACATCACCTTCATGGAGTTCTGAAAGAGAGTTCAATCCCCACAAATTAATCAGGAAATAATTAATGCTCCCGTTTGAAACCTGTTGTGGGTGAAACATTTCCTCAACGGTGAAAAAACACATTTTGTGCAAAACACTGATGACTACTGCACAGGAAATAGAGGTTTATACAGCAAGTATTGTCACGTTTTCTCTCACTGGCAGCCTCAAAAGAAAGGCCTTCGTGGGGGATTGAGTGCCGCTCTACAAGGGGCCAAACTCTACACCTCATTAGAAAGCTATTAGAGCAGCAAGGCAATAAAAATAGAAACCTGATATGTGACAAGTTCAGACACATACAGAGTAAAAGAGAAAGAAAGAGACAGATAAAGATGAGGACAGAGAGGGGACAATGAAACTGTACCTCTGTCTGTGTACCTTGCAGTACTTTCACATCAGCTGACAGATTGATGGGCAGAATGGATGTTGTATTTTGACCCCTTCCTGCTGTCGGTGCAGCAGTGAAATATATTGCAGTGGAAAAAAGTTTATTGAGATGATTCAGCCTTGGGATGTCCTTAATGTTCAGTAAAGTGATAAATCAAGGCCCCTCACAATATGTACAGCATTCTAGGTACATACATGTATTCTACCTTCTCTGTCTATGCACAGGCGCACACACAAGCACACCTGTGAAACACTCACTGACCTCTTTTTAACCTCAGATTGAAAAAAGTTGTTAATCCTTCTCATACATCATTCTGTTTAAACCTTATTTTAAATAAAACCCAGAATAACCCTGGTTGCTTCATGCTGTAAGTAAGGCATGAAGAGATGGATGGATAAGAGTGGGTGTTTTTATTTCAATTCAGTTTCTCTTTCGTGTATCAGAGGCTGGCAGCTGTCTCATGAGCAGGCAGGGACCTGCATCGCTGCTAATGAAAGGCAGTGGGTGTGTACTCTCATTACCTTTCAACAGCCTTTGGAGAAAGAAGGGCAAGAAAAGAAGAGAGGGTGGGAGGAAGGGAGCAGTGTAGGCGGAAAGAGAAAACATCGCAAGAGAAGTGTGAGTGGAACAGGTTTTTATCAATGGTTATGTTAACTCTCTTCGACACTTTGTATTCCATCGGTTTTCATTCTGTTCGATGGCAACAGGACTTTAAAGTGCTTAAGTAATGGATGCCAGAATATATACATGTGCCCTGCCACTCTGTGTAAAACAATCCAATCTAAGAAAAATTACACAGCAAAAGCTAGTATTTAATCCCACAAACAATCACAAATCACTTAATGCCCTAAGAGATTTTCTTGCAACTTAACACTGTTACAGTAAGACTGGCGATTACCATGTTTAATAATCCTCTTAACTCACTGCTTGCACAAAATCAAATAGCCTACAAACGTGAGGAGCAGCTGCTAATAGCAGGTTTAAACGCTGTGCAGTTGTGGTTAGCATTAGCTCATGTTTTAGCCGTCTTCCAAACAATTCGTTTATCTGTATTCCTCCTATCATCATCCTACTTCATTTCCTGCCTGCTTATCTATAGTATGCCACTACTCTCTGAGGCAGCATCATCCTTGGAGTCTTTATGGTTTCATATATTCGGCAGCTCAATAATCTCCACTGCTGCACCGCTTCAGGGAGGTTGAATTGCAACTCCCACATATTGCATATGAGCTTTCCTCTGTCACTGTATAGCTATAAGAAATACTGAGATTCTTTTCTCCTGTATCTACCTTGAGACTCAATCCTCTTTTTCTTCTCAACATCCCTTGACTGTCCTTATTTTTATGCGCCCCTTAAACGTTTTTGTAGCTTCCTGCTGTGCATCCCTCCTCTGTCTGCCTCCTCTCCTTCGTTTTTACTTAATATACCCAGCTCTCCCATGAGCAAAGACTAAAAAAGAGGACAGGATTGAAGCATTTCGACATCTCAGACTTTTTCTGTAGTAAAAACCAGAGAAAAGAAAGGATAACATAATCCATCATCCACACCGGGCAGAGAGCTTAAACTGCGCGGTGCTTAGATGTTTCTGATGAATTTCTGGAGGTCTTTCCCTGCTACTGCTTTACAGAAACAGCCAGAGCATGTCAACGTTGTTTCTCTACAACTCTGGCCCTGAGGAGTGACTCAGTGTTTGGTTTAAGTTAAAAGTGGAATGGACAGTGCATAAAGCTGCTGCAATAACCACAAAACCACAGTTGGTGAAGTCGCTATAGGTGAAGTCAAGAACAGTAACTGCAGTGACAGCTTATCCTAAAGACACTGCGATACATGCTATGGAAAATGTAACAGTTCTGTCTATGTTTTTGTCTTTTATGTCATAAGCAGAAAACAAAGGCTTATTTTGTAGTCTTAATGCAGGAAATTCAAAAATACAATTGGCACTAGATTGGTGACAAATTAAGACTATACTGATGCTTTTGCAACAGAGCATGAATATCACTTTGAGCTCACCTTTCGCTTCCGAGGTATGGGGTCCTCAAACATGAAGTGCGTGCTCTCTGCGACATCCTCGCAGACGTCATCAGCCTGGGATGAGAGCAAGAAGTTCTTGTTGGTTTCATTGGAGAGAGGCGGGGACGGTGTTGAGGGCACTGATTGGTCGCTGGCATCCCAGCTCCAGTTGCCACTGGTCGAACTGCTGTAGCTGGCTGACAGCACCTCTTTCCAACCCCTGCTGGCTGGCTCTGGGACTGCAGTTAGAATATGACAGTAACCTTCAGATTAGCAAGACATGGTTAAAAATGTGGTTCTTGTTTGAAGACAGACAAATACAACTCTGGAAGAAATTAAGAAACCACTGGTTTTATTATTTATTTTATATAAGGATTGCTTTTTTTTTTGTCCAATTTAGATTTCTGATTTTTAAGTCTGACTGGCTGATTCCAATGTTGGTTGATTTCCATTTGTGTCTCTCTAACAACCATACTTGACCACATACACAAACATTTTTGTAACTTTTCTTTAATGAAAAATTCAATTCTGTGATGTTCCTAATTAAACAGACAATTAAATAACTGCAAAAGGTTACAGGACCTCCTCTCACTCTGTCTAAAAAAAAGTGCTCCGGGTTATAGAACGGGCCTTTTTTATAAATAAAATCCAACTGAATTGTATTGTAGTATGTCCCACTTCACCTAACATGTTACTGCTACATCAACACTGCAGCAGAAGCTGTTGATCGATTACTCATGGCTCAATTTAGCAGCCTGGCACTACCACAGAGACATGTGACGTTCATTTCACTTGGCAAGTAACCTCTAATAATTTTGTTCTTTGTGTCCTCTTCACCCACTGACGACATGTTCTTGTGTGTGTGCCTAGCTCTGGTGTTACTGTGTCTGTGTAACCATCGTGGAACTCATGTGTAGATTTGACCAGCACAAAATTGGATATATCTGACACCGATTAGCTGGTCACCAGTCATCACCGATCAAGCTGGAGACAGGCTGATTCTGGTCACTGGCTGCTCGATCGGTGAATGTCTGCTATTTGTGTTTGAGTAAAATTAATACTTTGTTTATTCTAGAAACTACTGACAATATTTCTCCCAAATTCAAAATAAAAATATTGTCATTTAGAGAGTCATTTATTTGCAGAAACTGGCAAATTGGTAAAATAAGAAAAATGCAGGGCAAAGAAAACAACTTCATATTCCATTTAAAACACCATAATACTAATGTTTGAACTTAGGATGACATTAGGTATTTGGTGGAATAACCCTGATTTTCAAACACAGCTTTAATGTGTCCTGGAATGTTCTCCACCAGTCTTTCACATGGCTGTTTGGTGCTTTATGCCACTCCTGGCACAAAAATGCAAGCAGTTCAGCTTTGTTGGATGGCTTGTGATGATCCATGTTCTTGCTGATCACACTCCATTTCAGAAATTTTGAGTGGTCTCTTATTTTTTTCCAGAGCTGTATCTACACTGCTCTAGATTCATTGGATTCTAGATTTAGTTTTCCTTTGTATAAATTGGTACAGGTCAAACAGCGTGTCCCTGGAGGTATGCAATGCTTTGCTACAAGCCGTCTAACTGACAGCAACAACAGTAGCCTTGGCTTAATGCTGAGCTAAAAAAAAAAAAAAACAGGACTTTGACCGTCTGGTGAGGTTGGCATAGTGATAGCAACCACAGCAATACTGGAAATAGCAAAAGGAGCTGTGATGATAGTGTCAAGGCTGAACAGTTGGCAATAACCATATACACATGTTTACCCTGGGCTTGAGTAAACATGCATGTATACAAACATAAGAGATTACATCCAATAATAACGTGGACTTCTTCTTTACCACTTTCTTTCTTCAGCTAACTGAGAGTGAGTAATCCTCAGGATGATTTCAATTATCCAGATGTGTTTAATGCAGTGGACTAGTCAGTATTTGATTTGTGCCGGTTAGTGTTACTAAACCCACTGTGTGTTACCTCACCTGTGGGTGCAGAGGAAGGGTGGAGCACCATCGGGGATGTGGACAGAGAGGTCAGGACGGTGGCAGCCATCACCTCCTTATCGGCATGGCCTGAGGGCTTCCTGCAAAATACACACAATAAAAAACAGAAATTGTCATGAGTGCTATTGTCTCCTATTTACAGGGAACACAACTTTTTTATTCTTATTTTTTTGAGAACTATTGCACATTTCTGAAGCCACCAAAAAATGATAGCGTTAGGACGGTATTTTGAATGACGCAGCAAATAAATTCTACAAAAGAGGAAGCAAAGTTATGAGAGGCATGCTTTTATGTCTAGCAAAACAGTTTACTGTTTGTGTGACTATGTGCATGTGTGTGTACATGAGTATGTAATGGAAAGCCTGTGGAGTGAAAAGCGTATTGTGGTGTGGTTCTGCACTGCTTGTGCAACCTCACTGAGAGGTAAAGGGAGAGATGCTAGTCCTGCTCAGTACACCCCATGCTGAGCAGTCCACGCTCAGCTTTAACCTTATTTATACTGCCCACTTGGACTGGCAGTGCACACATACCCAGCGCACACATTCGCAAACACATACACATCATCAGTGAGCAGATAAAGTGTGCTTAGGCATTTGAAAATCTAATAAAAATGTTATCCTGTGCAACAGTAATTTGGGTCATACTTATTCCTTCAATCTAGCCCACTGTTCATGTCTCTGTTAGAAGTGAAATGTGGGGAAAATTATGCGAAGCAGGCCAAAAACTCACCCATACACACATAAATATAGCTACATCCTCATGTAAAATCCTGAAAAAGCTAGAAATGTTAAATGTAGGAAAAATGTAAACTTGTACACATATACACACTAAAACAGGCACACACAAAGGCAAAGATATACACGGTCTGCAGCTTTAAGAGGTCCTTGTCCCGCCTCCAGACTTCTCCACTACACAACCAGAGTAAACTGGTTTGAGGCATTCTCTCAGCCAAGCCCTAAGCCCTGGCAGAGGTCCACTCACAGTCTCAGTGCAGACATACTCAATGCGAAAACTTTACTCTGGAGCCCACAATCATGCAGAGAAGTACGCTGTAAATCAGCAAGCATTCATGGACCCACTTACATACATACTTTCTTAGAAGTTTCTAGTTTCTAAAACATTTTACAAGTTCAAATGTGGCTGTGCTCCCACGCTGATGAAAATGTGTGCAAACAGATCACAGAGGAATGTACCAGATATGGAGGAATCTCTCTGTTAAAACTGCACACACACACACAAACTGTGTGAAGACTCCAGGCTGATGTTGACACAAAAGATGCTGATTTCGACATCTTGGGTGTGTATGTGTGTGTATGTGTATAGACTATGAACATGTGTGAGCTCTGAATACAGTGCAGGCTGTTGGCAAAACAGTTGTGAGTATGAAATACCAATATAGCCAAACCGTGCATAGAAATCAACACTATTAGCTTAAACACACGACACAACCCAAGGAAAGCTTTGTAACACAAACACACATACACACCACTTCCCTACATGTATAAACACCCAGTCTGGATGAGAGATAAAGAGATAACAAGATTAGCCATGTCCTGTTTCACTCATTAGCCTTGTTTTCAACACTAAACTGGCCAGCTAGGGACAAGCTTTTGATTTATCTCCCTGTGTGCCCTCTTAATAACACTTCTATTCTGTTTTCCTCATTATGGACAAAGAATTTAAGAAATGGTGATGCTTTGAATCCCACAAAATGCAAGATTGGGTTTTGAATTCCTGGTAAAGCAGTATACTGACAGAATACCAGACAGTCAAGCTTGTCAAACAAAAAACAAAACAAGCCTATTAGTGAATCCAGAGCCTATTTTAACTTTGATATCCCTCTCCCTCTCACACACACTCATGCACACACACCAGACCCCATTAATAACCCCTCTTCCCAAACGAGCCATGCTTTCCTGACATTGAGCTTTTTCCTTCCTCTGCTTCCCGGCAGAGCCCTGATATTCCACCGCAGCTTCATTACATCTGGTGTGAGTATGTCTGTGTGTGCACGTGTTAAGCAATAAACAACACTAATAGCATGCTTTAGACACTCTTTCTTGGAGGGCCAGTATTCGATTGACTATCATCCATGCCGACAGTGGTAAATCTACTGTTGCTATCAGGCTGTCTTTGATATCAATGTTTACAACAAGTTGGAAGCAGATGGCTGCCACATTCTGCCATCATAAACCCAGCTTGCACCGATAACAGCACTATCCGTGTTTAAGTTATTTTGATGAACACATCAGCGCCTCTGATAGTCCAAATGACACGGTTCGCTACTCTCCCTTTCACTTCTCGTCCATCTGTGAAATAACTATGGAGCCATTAAGCATGATGAGAGCAGGGGACAGACTAAGAGCGAATGCACTGACGCAACAGTAAATCTGTCTGCATCTTCTTATGAGAAGCTGAGGGAGGATTTTTTTTGGAGCAAGTTTAAACTGGGGATGCCTTTATTTAGTGCTCAGAAGGAGGTGATTTGAGAGCAGAGATCGCTGTCAACAAAGTTGGTCTGTGTGTGGTGAATGTATGTATCTGTGTGGGCATGGGAGTGGAAGGCTGTTTTGGGGTTATTGGTTTTTGAGTCCACCAATATGGATGTTTATAGGAGCCTTTCAGTCCACCCATGGTACATTTATGACATGAAGTAAATCTAATGATGACAAACAGAACTGTCCTCTCCCACATGTGGAGAAGAACATGTAAAAGCACACACAAAGGCTTTGTGGTAACAGACATATTTAATGTGTAGTAACACCATTCAGAGCTGTCAAATTTATGAACCAGTGGAGAAGTCTTAACCCCATTTATTGTACCTGTGTGTGTGTGTGTGTGTGTGTGTGTGTGGGTGTGTGTGTGTGTGTGTGTGCGCAGTACATGCATTTATGAATGTCTCTGGTTGAAGGATTTGGTGCACTTTAGTAACATGCACAAACAAAACCATACACCCAATCTCTCACACCCCCCCACACACATACACAACACACACCCTCTTGCCTTCCTTCCTCCCTCAAACTTGTATTGGCCTTGGCTGGGCCAAGAACCCTCCCCTCTGGCAACGGCTCAACACATGGGCCAGCTAAAGTCAACAAGCCAGGCCCTGGCACATACAGAGAGAGAGAAAGATGGAGAGAGAGGCTGACGCACAGAGCA
This sequence comes from Coranthus polyacanthus, assembly GCA_037367275.1. Classification (NCBI taxonomy): domain Eukaryota; kingdom Metazoa; phylum Chordata; class Actinopteri; order Kurtiformes; family Apogonidae; genus Coranthus; species Coranthus polyacanthus. The sequence continues at coordinate 11,358,551 of JAPQRN010000025.1, read as the reverse complement.
AAGCCAAGACACAAGTAGCAACAACAAGCTCTGGGTTTAGATTGACGGAAAATAATGTGTGTCCGTGTGTGTGCATGTGTGTAAAATTTGTATCATAGTTTCAGCAGGTTTTAACACTTTAAATGTAAGACTTTTGAAGACCACGATGAATGCAATTTAAGACCTATTTCACATCCTTTTGTGCTAGGGCCATGACTTTGGTTATGCTCCTGATGTGGATATAGAACAACAACAGTATGCCGATGGCTTTGACTTCCCATGCAACTTCATTGGTTTTGAACCCAAATTTCCTTATTTAGGCTATTCATCTGGCTTTAACCAAGCATGAAATGCGCTAGCCAGAACTTGCATTTACCCATATTAGATGAAAGTAATAAATTTAACTTGTTGCTGCTAGAAGTAGCTATTTTTATGATGAGGAGATGCCACATTAGCCCACACACAACACTGCAACACACAAATGGGTAGCTGTAGTGTTGTTACAGTATGATGAATACAATTTTTTTTTTTTTACCAAAAACAAGATACTTACTGCAACTTTCAACCTTAAATTCATAATCCAATTGTAAGAATTTTTAAGATCTGTGTGATCTGTGTTAATACATATTTAAGCATATATATATATATATGTGTGTGTGTGTGTGTGTGTGTGTGTGTGTGTGTGTGTGTGTGTGTGTGTGTGTGTGTGTTTATATATGTGATTATATATAACATAACATCTCTGGTCCTGAGCCTTTAGGCAGTGAGTTTGTACCTCCAGCCAATTACAGTGAATCGCAACGTGTGCAGACAGAATAGTTTACTACACTACTCATAGTGTGGTGCAGTTCTGTCTGAGAGAGAAAACACTGGGCAAAGCACACACATACCACACAGACCTTGCAGCCTGTAACCTCACAGACCTGTCAGACAGACACACACAGCAGAGGAAGCAGGTGCTTCATTTGTTTGCAAAGGTGTGGCCGTGTTTATGTGTACTGTAGGGGGATAGCCAGTGTGAAACAATCAGAAATTAATGTTTTGCTTTTCTATTTCACAGCTTTTTTTCTCACTATCTGTGCTCACTTTCCTGATTCAGTCTATTGCACGCTCTCTCAGTCATTCATAGCGTGGAGAGGAGGGGTAAAGTTTGACCAGTTTGTTTATAAACACAAGCGGGAAATGCTACATAGTTTACCTTAAATCACCCGCAGAAAGCTTGTATACAATGAACAGGCTTAAGGACCAGAATTTTATCCAAAGAGAAAGTTAAAATGAGACCATGTTCACAATTTTTATGGAAAGTTTTTTATTGCTCAGGAAACTTGACTGTGAACTGTGAAACTGTGAACTGAGTAGATTTCTACATCACCTCTGAGGAGGATTTTGATACTGCACATGGTGATATGATGCTGCTGTGTTGCATTTTGGTACCCCTTACCCCACCACCCCATCTAGCTGTGGGCTCTCTGCTGTTGTTGGGGAGATCACTGGGTCTTCCCTCTATATTTATCACAGCACCTCTGCTCCAGTTACCAGTCCAGTAGAAATCCCCTGGATCTGCCTGGTTTAAGCAGATATTACATACAATAAAAGCCTCTTTAAGATCAAGGCCAACTGAAACCATACATACCGATTAAAAACCAGTAGGAAAGCCGCACACGACTGCTGTAGCTTGTTTTCCAGGAAACAAAATAATGCTGTGTGTGTCACACGGACTGCTTAGAACGAACCAGTTTTACAAAGACTGAGAGAAAAAGGAAGAGGTGGGGGATAGACCAGGCATTGAAATAAGTATATTTTATTGTTTTGAGTTGGCTGACCACAAGTCTTGTCAATTTAGTGTCAGCATGACTCAAATCATTGTACAGTTCAATATGGTAGATGTAGTTTTCACCAGGGATGTACACTGCCAACAATATTCTGTGATCTCCTTCTCAGCCCCTTTGGTGCTGGCTTTAAATAGCACTTATCCATCCAATGTGATCATGTGATCAGTGCGATCCCAAACACAAGCATCAGGGTGTATTTGTGTTGCTCTGTATGTACTGTATGCGTGTGCATATGAGCCAGATTCATATCCAAAGCAGCTGTGTGTGCCTCAGATAGGAATGGAGACTGCTGTGTGACCTTGGGAATCTAAGATATGAAAAACAGTCAAACATAAACAACCAAACACAGGTAAATGACACCCCCTTACAAACCATTGAGTTTCAGCCTTGATATGATGACAGCATTTTCATATAGCTTTATAACTCTCTTTTTGCTTGTTTTTATCTGTCTCAAACATAAACAGATGCAAATGCACTCGGCAGTAGATTTATGTGCGCCAAAAATAGGGGTAATGTTTCCAGTTATGAGATAGACTTTTCCTTAGGCGATGGTTTTTCATTAATTCATCTCTAAAACATATGTTCCCATTGCTCATCCTCACGCACACTCAGAGGGACAAAATGTGAGAGAGACTGACAGCCAGAAAAAGTGGGAACCACAAAACCACAAAAGCATTGTTAACCAAACATGCTGTATTTCTGTCATGTGTTGATATGCATCTTTCGCCTTTCCTTGTGCTCTAAGAGGCTCTACACAAGGGAACACAGCCTGTATTCTGTGTCAGTGTTATCCTAAAGTAGGAGTGGGCGATATATCTATCCTCGATTATCACGGCTTGTTCTATGTGGGATGTGACTAAATGACATATCGTGAACATCAAGTACAATTTGTATGTATGTTTTTAAGCCACGGGTTTGAGACTTGCTTTGGCGTTTTACATCTTTCACTGTCTTTCCCTCACAGACACACGATCATTTTAAATGGGCTGAGTACTAGGGCAAATACTGCATTTTACAAAGAGCAATGCATTATGGATTGCTTGTAGCACTAATGTGGCTAGGCTAGCAAGTGCATTTAAGTCAATTTATAATGATACAGTGTAGAGGGTACGCAACCTGGCCAAAAGATCTTCTGAGGTAGAATCACGATCCACGATCTGAATCACAATTTTCTAATCTCTTATAACATGTAAATGAAGTAAAGTCCACATTTTCCTGTACATACATCGGAAATACTGGTTTTGTATTTTTTTTGTATAATACATGCCTCAAAAGAAAAAATTGCTCCCACCTACATTTTTTACAGTTAGTTTGATGTTCATTCCCACATTTGATTAATTGCTTTGAGTTTGTTGTTCGGTTATTCAGATTTATTTAGGTATTTATTACTTTGACTTAGTTTTTAGTTCAAGAGTTACCCTGTTTTTAATAAAGTGATGGTAGTCAATTTCAGACATGTATAATGCATTTTCAATGTCAACATTTTCTGGGGGTGGAGCGGGATGATATCAGCTAATTAATTGGCCATTTTTGGTCCATATCATCCACCCTATCCAATAGCATAGGAAATCATAGATAGTGAAAAAAATGGAAGCTAGGGTAAAAATGGACAATGATATAGTCAAACTGTTAAATCAATAAGGCTATTGGAAGTCATAGCCTGGCCATCCATCTACCTACTGTGAAGCCACGATAACTGCCCCATCCCCAGCCGCTATTAATAGATCCCCCACTGCTCTCTATCCCACAAGCTCTCAGTTCCCCATCATCCTGCCTTGACTCCACTGTATTACGTAACATCCTCCATCTCTCTCTCTCTCTCTCACTATCTCTATGTTGCTCTCTCTGCAGGCAGATGGTCATGACTGTCAGTAAACAGTCTTCCCCAGAACCATCAGAAACCCACCCACCATCTTTCCAGCTGTGATCTGCTGCCTCCATCACTGATCACTCCCTCCTTCCTACTTCCTACACCCTCCTACAGTTTTATTTCTACCACCCTCTTGTGTAACACAGCATGTATTGTAAATAAACAATAACACAAACATACAGATATAAAACACGTACGCATTAGGTTATGTTGTCATCTTTGAAATTCGCCCATTGTTGTGCCGTCTTTACACATGTTGCCCCTTACATAAGTCCGCAGGCTCAGAACCCCCTGGAGAGGGAGAGGCTGTTAGGCTGGCTGTTAGGCAGGAGCCTTTAATGTGGGCTGTGAGTGTAATGGCTATTCAGTGCCGGGACAAAAAGCCCTCTCTTTCTCTCTCTTGATCCTCGAATGCAATCTGTAGCCTTAGGGCCAAGCACAAACAACAGTTAGCTTTGTTCTGCCAAAATAATGGAGGATAGACACAGAGCAAAAGGCATGATTCCCCCTGTGGTGCCTAACTCCCTTCTGTTCTGCTACACAGTCGTAAACTACACGGACAGGATCATAGGCATGTTTCACTTTTCTTGCAAACTAACAGGCCAAACATTGGTACAGCTGCAATGGCTCCAGCAAACTCAAGATCTGATCTGCGCTTGTAATGCAAATTCCTCAGGTGTTGAGACAGCACAAGCAATTAACTGGCTGATGAAAGAGTAGGTCATGGCGCGCTACCCGGCGTGCTTAACATCTTGTGCAAACAGCTTGACATGTAGATATTGCTGGTCATAACTTTTCCAATACTGTATAAGCCCCACACAGGTTGCACAGAACATGAGTTGGTCGCTGATATAAAGCAAATAACAGACAAAGACATGCCTTCTCTTTAAACCTCCAATCTTAAAATGTCTTTTGTCTTTGATGAGTTGCATCTCTTATCTTAGGCCAGGCCATCATATTACTTTTACTTACTTATTAAAATAACACATTAAATAATGAAAATATTGTTGCATTAATACTATCAAAAACAGAAGCATTATGTCTAAAAATTCAATAAGTAATCCTCAGAGAGTGTATACAGTGTTCATGTCTCTGGACAAACTGACCAACTACCAGTGTCTCACTTCAGGCTACACAAAAAGATTAACTTGTAGCTATAGCAACTTCTATCAGTCCCCTCCAATAACAATGTTGTTGCTAGGGGAATGCAGGGCAGCCTCTCCTGAGCAGCGGCCTTCGTTTTTTCCCCTCTTCCACTGAGGAAAGCAAACAAGATAGGCCCATCTGCCTGAAAACACTGCCTCCTTATCAAAGCGCTTGTCCTTTTTCATTTGAGTCATGAGTTGATGTAGCGAGCCAGGGAAGTCAGCCGATGAGTTGTTTTTAATTTTTTTTCCCCCTATTGTTTCTCAAAAAGCACTTTTATTCTTATTCAACATCAGTTCGAATGATGTCTAACTGATGCCTGAGCTGGATGATTTACCCAAGAGGAATCAAACCTCTTTTGCTAACTATAGTATGACAGAGACCCATCACCTCATGTTTGCCCTGAGAAGAAACCAGATCATTTCTGCATAAATAGGAGGGAGGGGATGGGGCAGTGTCCAAAAACAAACTAAAAAGAAAAATTCAGAAATAACCCAGGCCAGAAAAGAAATATAGGAACCAAAATGGAGACAGAAAAAGAATGCCTCAATCTTGAAACTTGGAACAAGGATCAAAATAGCGGACAGCCCTGAACACAGCGGTCAGTTCTCTTTCTGCAGCACGTATACTCTTATTTTGTTCCTCATTCTTCACTTCCCACTCCCTCTCTCGCCTGCTCCTGAGATTTGCCCTCCTGCCATCACAAGCCAGAGCAGGCCTTTGCTTGGTTTCCTGTGTTTTGTGAAAGCAAACCATTGCTGTTCCAAAGCCACTCTGCTCTACTTATTTCCACAAAGCCAAATATCTGCAGGGCAGCATGAGACAGACACAGATTTCAACCAGTAAAATAAACTGATATGTATCTTTCTCTTGAAATAGAATGTGGGGGGTTCAGAAGAAGAAAATGTGTAAGACAGAAAATTACAGTAAATGCAAGCATGGCTGCAGACTTCTGCTGAAACTTCTCACCCAGTCATACACTGCCAAATGTAAACACACCCCAAAGAAATCAATGTTTTGTTAAATATTCATAATTGCTAGAAAAAACAGACTTCCTCTAAAGCTCTAGTGTATATTATCCTGCTGCTGTAAACTGTGCAGAAATAGTGATGAAAACATTTCAAGCAAAACAACTGAACCAATTAAACAAACAGGCCTTTACTGGACCTTTGTCTCTTTCTCCCTCTGCTAAAAGATATACAGAACAGTAACAACAAAAGGGTTTACAATGGCCCAAGCACATAAACAGTTTAATTTTCAGCTGTGACTGGGAAGAAACTGACGGTGACTGTGGTTGAACCAGCTTGCTGTAAAGTTTTATCTGAAATATCTGCTGCCTGAGCATCATGATCACAAGCTACATAAAGCCTTGATATAAAAATTAATCTGCCATCCTAGCACCCCAGTGTCAAAAAGGTCTGACGCACTTGCCATGTACCAACAACATCCCTGGTTTGAATTGAATTTGTTACCGACAGTTAAAGTCGAGTGGGACAGTGAGTCGATTTATGTAGTTGTGTGCTCATGCTAGTACGACAAATGTGTTTTTATCGCGCAGAAAGAACTGTGTTGGGAGTCTAAAGGAAAGAGGCATTTCAATCCAGCACACTTTGACACAATTTTTCCGGTGAACTGATGCCTGCCAAATTTAAGCTGGGTGCTGTTGTTTTTATTTGCAGCTCAGAAAAATGAGAAAGTCATTAAATCTGTAATGTTTATGACCATATAAAATGCTATTGCAGTCATGCACATAATTAGTCTAAAAACCAGATTCATATGAAACATATCATTTGTGTGTTTACAAACATCACTGTTGTACAGGATCAGAGCATATTAATATTCTCAGCATTTCTGGATGTTTCAACAAGTGAAATCTAAGACCTTTTTAAGACCATTATGAATACATTTTAAAACCTATTTCACGTCCTGTGGGGCCGGACCTTAGTGATGCTCCCAATGTGAATACATCACGAATATTGAGTGATGTCGGCCATTTACTGATAGCTTTTTACGGTGTCGTTATATCTCCCCTCCATGCGACTCTAATGCCTTTATACCCAAAGTTCCTAATTTGAGCTTTTTCTTGCACAAGGTATGGCAGACTTCAAATTTGTTATTTTCAACATGCTTCAACCAAGCACGAAATCCAATCAATTTTTAAGTCCTGTCAAATTTGTACTTAAGACATTTTAAGGCCTAAAATTCAGGTTACTGGATTTTAAACTTTATGATAACATTCAGAAACCCTGTAGTCTGCATGTAACTGATGGTCAATATTTTGTGCACAACAGATTTTATATTTATTTAAGAGTGTTTGCTTTTAAACTTGTGTTGTGACTTTTGGTGGATGTGCCTCCTATCCAAAAGAAACTGAATGGCGTTATGCAGCACCCCATTCTAGTCCCCTTCTGGCTCCAGTACACTGTTCTGGATAGTGATTAATACAGCAAAAAATGCCATAAACCACATCTTTTAAAATGTCTCCCAATTGATTTTCTGAACCTTTGCCTACAAAAGCCATTCACCTCTCTTCAAATTATCAGTATTTCGACATCCTACAGAAGAAGGCTGTGACACTATTGGGAATAAAGAAGGGGAAATCACCCTGCACTGCAAGCAATGGGATAGTTAACAAGATGAATGGAAGCAATAAAAGCACATCATGGAAACACTAGAGAGATGATGATGATGATAAAACCGAAAGCCTGCCTACACACACTTTCAGCTATCGTCTTCTGAGCACATAGACAGACAGATGCAAGAGACTGCCAGACACAAAGAGCTGGTTTGGCCCAGGGAAAACTCTTGCCTTGTATAAGTGAAGTGTTGTTCTGGCTAACAAACAACCAAGACTCTTCACTCTCAGACGCACGGACACACACAACCAAACAAACACACAAACTCAGTTTGTTGTCTTATAGTCTTAAATCACACAAATAAAATAATAAATAAAGTAAAAAGCAAAATCAAATCATATATCTAAATGTGTGATCCAATAGATTGCTTCGTGTTGTAGCAACCTAACTAACAGATTTAAAAGCTGGGATAGTTGAAGGAAACCTTGTGCTAAGCTAGTGAGGCTTCAGGGGCTTATAACAGATCCAGCTTCAGAAATACCAACATACCACTGCACTCCATTTATTCTCACTCACTCACTCACTCACTCACACACACACACGACATGCAGACATACACGTACTGTGAATCTTGTTTGGTACATCTACATCTTCTAGTAAATGAAGTCAAATGGATGAGGACCAACATAAGCCTCCCGTTAAGGAGAGCTGAAGTGAAACCAGAGACAGAAACAGCTGCTCAACATGCTTGTAAAATGTACAACACTCCATGGTCCCCCTAAAATCCTATGGGCACAGACACATTTCTCCTTCATGCTTCATTTTTCTCTTTTTTAATCTGACAAGTTTAAAGTACAATATTGTTGTCACTTAGTTATAGCCCATTTACTAGAGCTGCAACTAATGATTTTTTAGATTGCTTTTTGGTCACGTAATCGATCTAAATATGACCATCTTGTTTACATTTCCTGTAATTGTGCATGCCATGCTGTGAGAATAGATCATTTTTAATGCCTAAGTATCAAAAATACACAAATACAATTTTCAAACAGAGAATCTGCTGAAGTAAAGATAACAAGGACTTTTTTTGTAAAGCCAAAATAAGCACTATGCCTGTAATGATGGACTATGTATATCGGGTAATTTCCTAGTCTGCTGAAGAGCATCAAATAAAATCTGAAAGTAGGACAGGGAGCTCTGATATCTTGATACTTCAGCAGCCGCAATAATTTATATAACTGTCACAACTTTAAAATATACTGCTATTATTCTTTAAACTTCCCTACGCCCTTCCCTTCTTCTCTCCCCGTCTTTGTCCCGGTGTCTCTCCCACTCTAGCTCATCCATTTCTTCCTTGTGTAATTATGGTGAACAAAACACAGTGTCAACACAAGCTTGTATATATATTGTGACCATGGTTTTGATTTCTGGTCAGAAGCGGATTGAGGCAGATTGGACACCGAAAAGCAAGAGCTGTTTAACGACACACTGGGACAACAGCACTGTCTACTCTATACCATCAAAACAACACAACATTTTTATACATTTCTCTGGGTGAAAATGCTGCAAATCAAAGTGTCAATTTCAGCATTATGAAAATCTGTCTGCATTGCCTTGCCCTGGAGCAGCTAAGTGTGTTGCTGGAGTTATTTGGACACTGATCAGGACTCTGCTCAGCACCTGACTGAACTGCCGCACACACTCAGCGCATTGTTCTGTGGCATGTTGGTGCTGGAAGTCAGCACCACTAAAGATTAAGAGAGGGGATACTTTCTACCTCTCCCCAGGCCGGAAATCTCCATGTTGTCTTGGCATCAGCCAGAGAAGTCCAGGGGTGTGTGTCTGCCTCTTTAAAGAAACTACTCAAAAAACCTCTCGTGCCTACAAACACCTTTGTACACACATCCATCATACACACACACACTGTTAGCATTCTGTAATATTTTTCAATTTATAAACTCACACTGCAGTCAAATCAAATAAAGTAGTTTTACAGTTGGAAAAGCTGTGTTTAGGCTTAAAAGTTTTTAAAGGCTTTAATTTTAGATTATTTCCCTCCGTCTTTTTAAGGACCTGTGGACACTTGCACGGTTGCAAAACAACATATTTAGGATAGTGAGGTTTAACCAAGCGGAAAAGAGGAGGTATGAGATAAATTCATCTTTATCTAAACATAAATTTATAGCTGTCGGGAGGACACCACAGATCCCAAGCTAATGGTTGAAAAAACAAACACTGTGGATATAAAACAAGAAACTGTCAGCCTACTTCACCCCTCCCTCTTCTCCCGCTTCCACCAAGAGGACGAATGGACACCAGATAAAGCTCTGAACAAAAGGAATGTGTAACTGTATGTGTACTCCACACAGTTAAAGCCGCAACTGACTCAGCCATTGCAAATAGTTTGATACATGACGCAATAGCCAGGAGGTGAGTGAAGAACAGTTATTAGCAGATCTGTGTTAAATGAAACCTGACTACCTCACTGTGGCTACAGAATGAAAAGACTGTGTCTGCATAGGTGACAGAGCACGAGAAAAACAAGATAAAAGGGAAACACACACAAATAGGCCTGTCACAATTATTACATAATCGTCACAATCACAATTATAAATAGTGATTATTTTAAATAACCTTGACAACCATCTCCATTCACCTGTATAAAAACAGTTGGATGAAAATAACAGAAATAACACATTTCCTCATTATTTCCACATTATTTTCCACTGTTTGACTGCCGCTCTTTTAATGACATCATCTCACTGCTTCCCATTCTTCCTCTGCTCCGAGTTAATGGAGAACTAGCTCCGCTGCAGTTTGATTTTGTACCTTGGTCCAATATTTCACTAATGGGCTTTGCATATTCAAGTCATGTCATATCTGTCAATTTTTATGAACAAAAGGCACACAGAAATCTAATTCATTTTATATGTTCCAAAATTCTATGCATGTAAACATCTCTTCAACTTCATACAGTGTTATGTGCATAATTAGACTATTATTAGACCTATACTACAGCGGTGTCATAAAGTTAACAGGATAGACAATATCGTCACAATCACAATTATTCGTATGACAATTATTCGTCAACTCAAATTTCAATATTGTGACAGCCCTGCACACAAATCTGTTCATGTTTAGAATATCTTGATTGATAGAATGATTGATTGTACTTCACTTGTTCTCAAAGGCCATTCGGGGGTCTATGAGGACAACTCAGTGTCCCAGCCCACACAGTCTTACAAGGGGCATCCATGACCACGCACAATTTTGGATATATACTCAATTTGGAACTGAGCCCAATGTTCCTACTGTTTGGGTGTGGCGTGTGGTTTAAAATTTGTTTATTCAAGATCAATCCTTTTAAGTATACTGTATGACAGTTAGCTCATTAGCAATCTGTAGAGATTTTATTCATGCATCGATTTACCCCAATTGCACTGACATGCTGTCAAGTCCACTGCAACATTACTTAACTGTGTCAAAAACAAAATCAATTGGAACGCTGCAAGTCCAGTACAAACTAAAACACAGGGCTGTCGATACTCTTTTAATTACAGTGAGGTCATGGACATCTGATATTCCTTAGGACAGAGTCGAAAACGCAGTGATCAAAGTGTATTTTCCACATCTTACATACTGCAATAGTGAAGTGGCTGAACCAGCCTCATTAGAAATACACTATTTTAGATATTTCTAAATAAAGACAAAAAACAAACATGCACCTCCTACTCAAAGCCTAAGATATATTCAACTTAATGTTGAACACTAACACAAAGTAAACTATGACATTAGAACAGATGTAGGCCATTCAGCTCTGCACACACAAAGCGTTAGGCATTTCTCAGACTTCTCTCTGTTTTGCAGCCTGGACTGAATTTCACTGCTTGTCATCAGCAGACCAGGATGACTTATGATACAGTTGTGCAAGACACTACGTGTGTGTGTGTGTGTTTGTGTTTGTATGTGTGTATATTTATAAGTGCAGTGATTGAGAGCAGGAGAAAGCAAAGCCCATAAAACTAAGGCCTTGCAGAACATTTTGAAAATAGTTACTTACTCTCAGCCACCAAGGATGTGGATTTGGAAGCCATCCGCAAATTTCCTGGAGTGTTACACAATACATTTTGAAAAATTTCCTAACGCTTTGCACTGATTAATCTACCACAGAGAGACGTAATAAAAAGGGCAAGATAAGCTTTATCGTTATCTACAGTTTAAATTTATAATTATGTTACCTAATCAGGCCATTTGATTTTAAGAAAAATTGATCTTTGAACTCGCTAGGCAGTGAAGAAATATTTCTCACCAAAATCAACCCTTGGCTCAACAACTAATATCTGCCTAATTTTCAGTAGATCTGTGAATTCTGTGCCAATAGAAACACTGTGAACATTCCAGTTATGTTATCATTTTCCAGCCTAATGAACAGAATAGGCACGGTCAGAAAAAGTAATAAACAGTATACAACACCATTACAAACATAAGCTAAAAAATATGTGCTTTCCCATTCAAGGTACAAGAAAGACCACATGACAGATGAGAATCAGCAGTGTTTTCTATAGGAGAAGGGAGTAATCTTTCCTGGCAGAGAGAGACTCAGTATTGTTCTGGAGGCTTCATCTCCTCTGGATTTGAGTAGGATTTAGCAGTCTTTCGTCAGAGAAAAGGGCAAAGGTGTAAGGGTCACGAGCAAAGGAAAATGGGATGTATGGAAAAAGTAAAAGACATAAAGAGAAAGTTACAAAGTTGAGTTAGTGCCAACATCTCTGCCAAAAATCTTGATTTTCCTTATTGTGTATTTGCACTGCATATATAAAGTATACTTGTATGATTAAACAGCGGAAAATCTATCATGCTAATGCCTTTGTGATTAATGACAGCTTTATAATCAGTATAAGAAAAATAAACTCTGACTTCACTGAAATTACTTTTTAGGAATTTGAGTGTGGAAAACATGTCAAGTATAGGAAGGGAGGGATTGTCATGGGAGTGACAAAAAACAAGAAACATTGTGGGATGGAGAGCGTGAAAGTTGAGAAAGGTGGGAGAGGGGTGGTGGACAGACGGAGAAAGCAGCAGAGCAGCTGCTGGTTGGAATGAAGAGTGGGGTAGAAGGACAGAAAGACGGACTGAAAGGAGTAGAGGACAGTTGACTGTGGCATCTCTAAATACTACTGAGGCAGAACAAGAGGCCTTATGTAAGTGTCTATTAGTGTGGGTGAGCAAGCGATAAAGCATTTTACTGCAGTGTTGCCAGAGCTGCACAACAAGTAGTTCCCTTCCCTCTGGATACGTTTCTTTTTTCTGTCCCTAAGGCATCCAGATGTATAAAACATGCTGTAGACACAAAAAACGGTGTTAAGATTTATAATGTATGTATAATCAATGCATAATATGCTGGAGCCACTTCTGACTTTCCTTTTACAGCAGAGCAGACTGTTTGCAGAAAACATTCCGTCATGCCTCCTACTCTTCTCCTCACTTATAAAATGAATTCTGCCTCTCTTCTTCGCTGAATAACAGCAGATGATTAATGTCTCATTATGGCACTTTTCACACACATGCACGCATTTCAACCAATAGCTGTAGCTTCCTCCAGTGGCCCTCATTAGTGTTAAAGAATGTACGATAACAGAGCCAGCCACAAAGCTGCAGCCTGAAAAAGACAGATTAAATTAAAAGATTTTGTTCTTTGATACTAGATCCTCATTCCTCCTCAGTGCACCACCTCTACAGAAAATCTCCAGTGTTAGATGATGAGCTGTCTGCCACAATCCTCTGTGGTCATAAATTGTCTATGCAGCACATAACCCAGATCCTGAGGCTGACCTGGCGAACATGACAGATGCCTGCTTGTGTCCTGATCTGACCCTCCCCACTCGCATGACTCCATGCATTGAGAATGACCTTTCAACCCTGCCTGTGTTAGTGCAAGAGGTTTAACCTTTAGCATTCTGGAAGGAAGGAAAAGAAAATATAGGTGGATTTTGATGATAAAAATAAGCAAATTACAAGATCTAGGCAAATACGGTGTACATTAACATAAAAAAACACCTGAGAAAGAGCAGGCTTCTCTGTTTGGGAGGCCATGTCAGCATTCTGGTTGTGGGTTTTAGACAGCTGACACTAGAGTGGAGGTGGGTGGATTTCGTCTGATTCTGACCTTCAACAACCAGCTGTAATGTCTCCTTTGGGAGAACAGTATTGGTAGTGGAGTGGTCGGAGGGGGATGGAGAGGTAGTGGACTGTGCTGCAGTCTGCCTGTCTTGTCTCTTAGAAAACTGAGTCAAAGGCTTGTCAGTAATTATGGTTAAAAACAGAGCTTTCTTTTTCCTCCACCACTGACCCCCACCCCCACTGCAGTTGGTTGCTCTGGTGTCTTGTTTATGCCGACGCAGTGTTTTCTATTCATGTTACTCCACGGTGGTGACAGTGTACCTGACCAAGGACAGATAAGAAAGAAATGCATTCTACATCAAAACAAAATGCACCCTTCCTTCTTTAGCTCTCAGACCTCCTTTTTTGTTCATTCAAACTGTTCTTTGTTCTGTTATCAGAGCACTGGATCCCATGCTGATGAGTATTGACAGGTCAAGGGAGATCTGCTTTAACAGTGTGAGACAAAGAAATACTTAATCTGGGATGGACCATGATAAAGAGAGGGAGTAAGAGAGACATGGCTAGCAAGATGGGTGGTGGGAGTGTTGAAGTAAACAGTTTATGTTTGAATATGCCCAAATGAATATGTGTATGTGAGTGACTGAATGTATTGGTTCTTCCTTGTCTTCAAGCACACTCTTTGTCCAGACATGTCTGAGGGATATTGACTTTGCAGCATTTAAACAGACAAGTCAAGGTGTAAGAGCACTATATTGTGCATGAGAAAAAAATCATGAAGTGGTTAGTGGAAATGATACAAAGGTGAGCAACAGCTTTACAGCTAACCTCTCTTTAAATATATATAATCCTGTAACACAATGGTAGTATTATCTGAGCTGGTGGGGAGCAAATGGAAGTAAATCATTTTGTTGACATTATCCAAAGAAGGGCATAGAGTGCATCAACTGTGTGTCACACCCACATACAGAAATGTGCACACATGCTGGGATGGGAATTAAAACCTCAGTACTTTGGCCATGACATAATGAAAAACTGGACATATTTAAATTTAGTTTAACGGTGTCTTTATAAGTGCAGTTGGCCAAACTGCGCTTATAAAGATGTCATGATATGCACATAAAACTGGATAACATGCTAAACTTAAACAGGGATACACAGATCTGAATTTGTCAGTTCCAATAACAATTCCTAGGCTTTGGGTATAGGCTAATACCGAGTACTGATCTGAAACCAGCGTTTGGTTAATAAGCAAAATGCCACGCTGTATGAAGTAGACTGTGATCATTATTTTATGTACAAAGCAGCACCAAGTTTGACTTTAAACACTGCTGTCTAACTTTGTAAAACAAAACGAGACAAATAAATACATATAAAATAACAGAAAGATTTATTTTGTAGAACACTTAACTAATTTAATGAGTTTATATTTTAATTACTGGTCATCAATAGATTTTACAAGTTGGAACATTATTATCTGTGTTTAAATTGTTTGGTGATTACTTAGACTGGTAGAGTGGACCTGGAGTGTTCACATCATGGAGCTGGAAGAAGTCCCCTTTCTGTTACCAAGACCCTAATGAAATTTATCAGTAATGCTGGGAAAAGGCCAAATATAAACCAGAATTACACTAATGGGAGTGGGTTTGTGGACTATGTGTTTTGAGTTTTCCATCAGAACTAACATGCTTCAAACGTTTGCTACTGCTAAAGATAACAGTAACGCTAGACTTAAGCAAGCTATACAAGTTCACCTATTACATGAAATACTCAGTTTAAACCGAAATATGAATAATGCAGTTTAGTATGTTCTAAAAGGTTGCATGTCACCAACTGTAAAACAAAAGCTAAGTTGAACACCGTAAAAAGCAGGGAGTTAATCTAAAAGGTCAATGGAACAACCCAGAAACCTGGCTAATACGGCCAAACTGTTATATAATGTTATGCAACCCCTTTTAGCAGCTGTGTAATGTCAGCTTAGAAGTTGTTATTGTCTATGCAGTATGCTAAGATAGTCAACAAACTGTGGAAAAGAGATATTTCAAATCTGGTTAAGATCTGGATTGAGAGGTGAGAACAGCAGCTTGTTTGTGGTGGGCAAATGTGTATACACACTCCAACACACATATACAGACACACAAGAAATAGACACAAGAGCACACTGGTTTAAAAGCATGTTCAGTCTTGCATGGTCTCTAGACACTCCCACATATCATACATGACCAGCAGCACGTGAAGTTCACGTGATCACAAAAGAGGAAAAGATGGGTGTTAGAGTGGTCTTCAAAGCCCAAAATCCACACCCTGCCTACTGTCAAGCATAGTCTAAGCAACCATATACATAAGCACATATATTTAAATATGCAATATCCCAAAATCGTTTAACATAATCATATACTGTAGCTCAGAGAAAGCAATCATGTTTCTGAGCAGTCCACCTAAGTCTGTAGACTGTACTGTAACGCCACCAGGCATTTTTGTTAATGTGCAAATGCAGTCTGAAAGATAGACAGACTTGACACAGACAGTAACCAACAGTTGTGTAAACTGAATTAAAGCACCGCCTCCAGCCTCTCCCATCCTCTTACAGCCTTCTTCTCTGTTATATAATCATGTATCAGTGCACTAGGCTCGTCCATGGATGCATTTGCTGCTTCTTCTATATGAACAGCTTGTGCATGTGTGCTTAGTCCAGTGACTTTTAAAAAGTGTTCTGCACATTACATTGTGTATGTGTCTGCATCTGTGGATGAAAATATGTGAATCTATGGCAGCAAAACCCCCACTCAAAGCACAGCATGTAAAACATCAAACACAACAGCACACAACAAGGCTCATCTTCCTGCCTGAGGCACAGCGAGCATGTTACACCAATGCTCCGACTAACCTGTCTGTCACAGGGACAGTGTAAGGCTCAGGGACAGTCATGAAGGACATGGACACGTGAGCAATAACATCTTTCTCAAATGTAGTGCAATACAGCTAGTTATCTGATTTATCAACAAACCATACCAACATACTGTTATTATCTGATTATTTCTTCCTTTTGTTAAGTGACTGTGTAATATTGTCCCTCATTTCAAGCTTTGGCTCTCTTAGGGCATATTTCAAAACTATTCTTGATGGAACACCAAACATGTGGTCAGTTGACCAGTACGCCCACACATCATTCATGCCCAAACCACTTTACAGTTGCAGCCAGAGGGTGAATTCCACTTCTAGTCAAGACTCTGTAAGGTTAGAGGATTTTGGAGAATGAAAATTGCCTGTGGCAGTTATTTTCATACATCCCACAATTTCAGTGTCAAATTAGCTCCTGGATCAGACACACAAAAATAGGTCTGTTGATCAACAATGTGTTCCAAAATCTGCCCAAAGTTCAGGTTTGACGCCAACCCACAGCAAAAATCACATCAAATTGCTACACTATTATCACATAAACATGAAACATCGTAAGAATACATCAAGGTATGGATGGAACAGAGGTTCATGACCACAAATGTCCTCGGCCTGTCTGTACCTGTTTCTGGGGACTGGGATGTGGGAGGAGGGGTGAGGCTGTCTCTCTGTTGGTGGTACGTTCTGCCCTTGTGCTGCCCTGAAGTTGTTGGCGAGCTCTGCCTGTTTCCCTGGGTTCCTGATGTCCAAGTGCATGAGGCTGCCTGGCATCTGCCCATTTATACCCGGGCAGTGAGCGGGGCTTGCCTTTTTCAGGACCCCATTGGAACCGGTATCTTTTTGGTCCCCCAGGCCAGTCTAAGAAATTAACAAATAAAACGTACATGTCAGTCTATCATTTGCGTCATCATTATTAGCATGCCTATATCAAGGATATTATGTCAGGTGACAGACAAAGTAATATGTAATATGTCAACAAAACATTGTAGTTGGGGAAAAGATTTTTTACATAAAAAGAAAGAAAAGACAGCAGCTTAAAACCTCATTTAAAACCTATAAGTAATCATTGTTTTCCAGGGAATTATTAGCCAACAGGAGGGTAACCAGACCCAAGTTACTAATTTCTTGTTCTACTGGATTTTTAGAATTCTGAGGTTTTTTTTGACAAAATTCAAAATGCTGTTGTAACTGGGGCAAAGACAAGCAAGCCAAGAAACACAATGCATATGAATTATAATATAATTTCATTATAACATTCCTCTCCTGTGGTAGAGGAGGTTACAGCTACCACCTTGCATTGTTTTATTAAATTAGACAAGTCAACCTGTTTCTTGGCATTCTACTTAATATTCTTATTTGTGGAAATAATAGTTACAAAGTCTCTTCTGTGCAAACATCTCATTAAAATAGTCAATATTTCAGTTCAATATTTAGCTTCTGTAACCATACCGGCATAATACTGTATACTAGGAACGATCACTTGGAAACAATTAAGTTATTAACCCTACAAAAGTAACACTTCTAAAAAAGAAATCTGGGGGGGAAAAAAACTTAATGCTAAATAGGTTAGAACATCGTGTAAACAGAAACACACGTGTAGGAGGTAAGATAAGAAAAAAAAAAACTATTTAATAATTACAAGTAGCGAAAACTAGTTCAGAGACGTGTGAGACGCCGGGACTGCGCTGTACAATCAGGAAGCTCTTGCTGTAGCTCCACCCACACGTTATGGGGGAGGGGTATGGCTAATAGTTTGAAGTCCCTGCCCCCCTTTTTTTCTGTAAACTTTGCAAACCGATTGAGCCGCCATTTAAAGCAGTTTATTTCCGACGTATTCTTATGAGCAAGCGCTGACACCAGTGGGTGAAATAAGACACTTTAAACAAAAAAAAAAAAAAAAGTCGGCCAGGAGTTGTAAAGCAGTACTTAATAGTCGAAGCAGGACGATATTCAGCAGTTGCAGTGTAGTGTAAACACCACAGTTGCTCGTGTCAACCGTTAAAATGTAATAACGGCGTATAAAAGCGGTGTAGGCTGTCAAACTTATCATTACAGAGCGTAATGACAGGTTGGCGTTACGTGCTGATATTATGTACGCCGCTGACTTTGCCGGTTAATGGAGTCGTGCGTACACAGTTAACACAAGCAAAACGGCACTTACTTTTTCCATGTCGTGCAATATTCGACCACCCGGAGACAGCCCGTTCCCTTTTGGAAAGGTTTTCTCGCTTTTACCCTCCGCTGCACAGCCACCGTCCATTACAAATCTGTAAAGGACGGAGCCGTTTGTGTACGCCGGCATGGGACCACTTTTGTCCGCCGTGGGGACCCTGCTGTCGCGGAGCACGGAGCGGCCTGCTCGGCAGTTGAAATCCGCGACACCAACCCTTGACCCAACCGAAGACTTGTCCAAAATATATCTGGAATCCATGTTTAGACAGGGTGAGTGGAGACTAAAGAAAGAAAACCAGCTTTCTATAGATTTTAGTGCAAAATGCTGGAATTAGATACATTTATCAGGATTGTCGTGAGTTGATAGGTATTGTCCGTGTCTTTACTTCTATCTAGTCTACATGTAAAGTTTGCTGCCGCCGCCGCCACCACCACTACCCAGGATATCCAAAAAGCCGCCCGGTCAGGAGGATAAAAGATTGTTTTGCCTCTTTCCTCCAAAAGAATACCACGCCCCCTCTGGATCGCTCCTATTGGTCCGCTGCATACATAAACATTTCACTTTGGCACGCGTCCACTGCGAGGCGGCCTGTGATTGGCTAAACTCGCTGTGTCAATCAGCTTTTTTTTTCTCTCATCCAACTAATGTGGGTGGAAGGGGGAGGGGGCGTGTCCTACAGTTTACCGGCCGGTGTCTGTCGACGACGAAGAGCCGGGTCGGCGAGGCAGGCGAGGGAGAGGCAAACAGCTTGCAGGCCTTAGCAGCAATTGCGCACTTTTATTTTTCCGCACATGAAACTCTAATTTAGGGGAGCATGTTTCACGGGCACGATCTACACTTCACAAGAAGTTTTTATCGATGCAAATAACCCCAACACCTATGAACGTTTTTTTTTTTTTACCTGAGTGCAAACAAAGAGTTATTCTCAGCTTATTAGATAAAATAGATATAAACCAGTAGAAAATCGGCAGTGGGAGGGCTCAACTGCGTAAACCCCTTTGCAAAATTGTGCCTGCAGTTTGAGAAGCAATTTTCAGTTCTTAGAGAGAGAAAGAGAGATGTATTGTTTTACTTATAATTTTAAAATTATGTATCCACTTCCTGTTTGTAAAATGTCCTGTTAAGGATGCAGACAGTGCAAAATATGTGATTATTGTGTTTTCCTTTATACTATACTATATATTACACATCTCTTTTCAACAACTCCTTTCATCTGGAGTCAGAGTGCTTGGTGAAACATGGCATTCATAAGAAGCCTGTTATTAAATTAGAGACATTGACGTTTTTTTGTTTTCAGTTGTTGGAGACATCTGATTCCTTTTTATGTAGCCTATTCTTATCAGTCTGCAGACCCCAGTCACTTCTGCTTATTTTCCATTTTATTGTAAGCAGTATTTATTGCAAGCTACACTTACTACTGTGAAGCTGCTAAAGAGCTGTGACATGTCCTGCAAGCTGCATACGCCTGACAACTAATAATGTCGCGCTGCCTCGATTTATCTTATGCACAACGCAATGAGACTGCAAGCAAAACACAGACGCACATGTTATAATGTGCCACTTTATTAGAAAAGTAAAAACTCACTTTAATATTTTATGAAGATTAATATAAAACATTACAATCTTTTGCATATCTGCACTGTCACACTATATGATAATATATTTATTATTTTTAAACTAAACCCTGTGCTTCAAGAACATACAACATTGGCTACAGCTGTCACAGCAGAATTGGCCCATAATTATATCTGAAGACAATTAACAAACAGCATCTGTATCTGCATGGAAAGCATGAAACATTTTGCATCCACAAAGTACAATGTGTCTGTGATAACCATCATTTAAAAAAAAAAACAAAAAAAACAAATATACTGTATACTGTATGTTACATTGAAACAACATCAGAACAGCAACAGAATATTTTACACATTTACATCATCATACTGTATTTGTTTGTGCAATCAACATCTGTCTCTATCAGTGTACAACAGTGTCCAACAAAATATATCAGATCAGTGCCTTCTCTTGGGATAAAGAAAATGTGACACATAAAGTGACAGCCAGAGAAAAAGGATTAAGTGTGATAGCAATTTCCAGCCAGCATTGTCTAAGGGAAGCCTTAACAGAGCTTGTTAAGCGTCTCAGCTGTTAGCCATTTCTCATATCAGACAGTAGTTGAGCCGTTGGTGCATTGTTGATATCGTACTAGAGTTGGCTTGACCCAGAGCCTCTGCCCCCTCAACAGCCATATCACTCCCTGAGTCCCTCAGAACTGGACATCAAAGGTCCTTTCTCTGCACAGCGAGGGAGAGAGGTGAAGCAGAGAAAAGAGAGGTCTGTGTGGGTTACTGGAGGATGAACACAGCTGGGGGAGGGAGTATATGGAAGGCCTGACCAAGTAGAAGCAAAGTGTGCTTCCTCCCCTAAACTGAAACGCACTTAGCTTGATGTTGCAGTGTGTGCGCGTGTGTGTTCCTGCCTTTGTGTGTGTTTACGTGTGCATGCACAAACTCATATCACGAGGAGGAGAGTCCTTTGGGTCCTTGTCCATTTTCAGTGATCTTTATCCAGCTTTATATTCACTGTTCTTCTTCTACATCCACTTCTATGGCTCTTTTTTTTTTGCTTCCCCCGCCGGAGCTGAGGATAAACAGCGCTCCCCCCTAAACTCCCAGT
>JAPQRN010000025.1:11291706-11304755 GCA_037367275.1 Coranthus polyacanthus | reverse complement strand
TGTGTGTGTGTGTGTGTGTGTGTGTGTGTGTGTGTGTGTGTGTGTGTGTGTGTGTGTGTGTGTGTGTGTGCATGAAAGAGAGAAAAAGCGTGTGAGAGAAAAAGACAGAGGCCACTTGGGACCTCAGCTCTCTTTCATGTGGAGGTGAATACATAAATAATAAAATTAAATCATCAAAAAAACAGAACCAACTCAACAGAACCCAAAATAGTTCCCAGTCCTCCACTCAGTACAAACACAAAATATCATTCATCATCATTCAACATTCCTCAAAGGTACTGTATAATAGTTTTTATATATATATATATATATATGTAGTGTATATATAGTGTATCGTCCACTTCCCAGAATCCTCTCAAAACAAGCATCTATACCAAACGGATCCATTTAAAAGCTATAAATATCCTCTCTAACATTAATAAATGGGTGGTTAATCCTTAATGAATGTTTCAGAGAGCAGGGAGATGGTGTTTTTACGCAACTTGTTTATGGAGAAAACTATCACACAATATCACGTCCCCTTTTACCTAAAGCGTAGACATAACAGCCACGATGATTTAAATACATTTTATTGGAATAGCCTCTATGTGCCAAAAATGTGTAGAACCTGTACAAAAGCATAGATTTAAACAAATGCATTTTCATTTTTGCGCCTTTTGCTTAAAAATGATTACATTACAGACAAGAAAAGTGTCACTGAGGTTGTTTTCACTGCTGTCAAATGTTAAAACAGTACATATGGGTTAAATCATCTATGTATTAAAATGGCAGAATATCTTTTTATGATCAATTTCCATGAGAAATAATATGACCAGGGTATAGTGGTAGGTGTCTTCTCAATTATGTTCTTTCATGATAAAAAAAGTAAAAGAATAATTGTCAGAAAATGCAGTTGTGTGTAAAGGCTTTGATGTGCTGCTTGCTTCCATAGGTACCCATTATCTGATGGTAGCTAGGTGCAATCTGCAAGGTGTCGGGGGAGAGAAGCACTAAATAAAGATATTTTCAAGGTTTTCAGGCACCAAGAAATCTCAACCCCAGTTGTGTCACTTCACTTCCTCGCTTAACACAATCTGCTGCCTCCTAAAATAGCTCAGTGTTTCTCTGAAGCCTGGCTCTTGACTTAACACCAAGATAGACAGATAGGGAACGCGCTGCAAAAGAGAGAGAGAAAAAAAAAAAAAGACTACGTCAACGCCTAAACCACAACATCCACGGTGCGACAAGAACACAAACCGGCTGCAAGATGCGGAGCTTCGCGTTGTGTGATCCTGCCATGTGCGATGTGAGAGGTACATGGCTGGATCACACACCTGTGCACAGCATGTGGCGCAATGACAAAAGTTTATGACCTTTTACTTGATTTTTGACATGCCGCGCAGTTAACTAATCTCATACAGAAAATGTCACGCGCTGTCCTCATATAACGACATATTTTCAAATGTTTAAAGTTGCTGAATGACAAAAACCGTCATGTAATGATGAGCGTCCTCCTCCTGCTGATGTTTTGATTTGCTGTGAACTGTTCTTTAAAGCTGATTGCAGCCGCTGAAGTGGAGTTCAGCTGATGTGATCTCTCTTTTCCACAAGCCACTCTTATTAAGCAGCACCACTAAAAGCCTGAGGATTCTCTTACTAAACCAATCAATAAAGGATCTGGCTTGCCATGGTCCCCGGGGCACTTGACTCCACCCCTCATTCTTCCTCCAGCTTTCACTGTCCCATACAGTCTCTCTCATTCATGGCAGGCATGGTGGTGAGGAGGTGGAGGACGCTTCTGTGTATGTGTGTGTGAGCCTGTGTGATTCTACACACTCAGACGGATACCAAATGCACCGCTAACTCAAACCTCATGAGGTGAAACAGGTGAAAATGGTCCTCCGAGGGACAGCTCAGAAGCGAACCGCCTGTTAATGAATAAATAAACAAACCAGTCACCATGAATGCCCCACTGTCCTCGTGCTCTTTGAGCACAGAAGCGGATCTTCCATCAGTAACACCTGTGTGACTGTCAGTCGAATCGATAAACAGCTACTGTTGCAAAGGTGAAGTCGCCCACCAAAACACCGTGTGCTTATCCTGGCGGTCTGTGTCTCAAACGGGAAGAGACATTTACCGGAGAGAGATGCACGTCATCGTGTTAATACCGTAAGTGGTTTGCAAACGTAAAACAGTCCGAATGCAACTGAAGACAGATGACTTGCAAAGGTGTAAAATGACACATAATGTGCATACACACATTCTAACACACTAGACTACATCCTGTTGTGACTCAGAGCAACCATGTGGCTCCTTTTTATTCTAAACTCATCAACTTCAAATAAGACACATCGAGACAAAACAGAAAGTACATTAACACAAAGGATAATCTTCAAACAATCCTGAATTATTGACCTGCTGTTGGAAAATGGACATGACGTTTTGTCCTAGAACGACATTTTACCAGAGATATTAACTCAACAGAGGTCTTTCATAACACAACACAATCTAGCTGCTATACATGTAAAGATAGCGTCAAACGATCTTATGTACGGATTACAAACTGTTTTTTTGTTTGCGGGTGGATGGCACCGGTTTAAGATCGCTACTGCTGTGTTTTGTTGCCACTGTATAGAAACTAATATTAAATACAGTGAGTAAAGATTTAAAGTCCACAGAGGAAACACCTGTATTCTGTATATTAGTCACTGGTTTGAAGCTCAGTGGTTATATAACACATCCCTTCCTTAAAGCAAGAGCAGGCAATATTTTTATGTTAAAATGTGTCGATCTAACTGCATAAAATACAAAGTAGAACTGCGGGTAGAGAAGAGCACCCTGTCCCCGCTAATGAGACCCAGATAATTCGCTGTGTTTGTGCAGATTAAACTGTTGTTGGTATAAACAATTCTTCACCCACAAGAAACGACAATCTCCAACTTTAAACGGGCAAAAAAAACAAAACCGTCTAGTGTTTTTTTTCACCATACTTGCAGAGTTCCTTACTGTAGCTGCGAGGCTTTTTCAGCGAGACACTGAACACTGAGTGGAGCAGTCCAGTAGACAACAGCAGAGAAACTAAGGTCACAGTGCTGAAGAATGCTGCGCTAGGTCAAATTTCCTTAGGTGGATTAAAAGAAGTACATTTATTTTAAATTCTTTTACAACCAACAAAATGAGAAGCATCCCTTTGCATTTGTAAACTAAAGCTACACCTACATTAACAAAGAGGATAAAAACTGACAAGACGCGTGCTTTGATTTTATTTTAAAGGCGCTTTTATATTTGTACGCCATGAGTTGAATGGTTATAAATCAAAAGAGCAGAGACACATGTAAGGTTCAGGGAATATTTCTAAATGGACTACACTTTTGAGCTCAAGGAGAAAGCATTTCGAGCAGCTGAAGCACAGTAAAAAGCCTATAAGCGGACCTAAGGTCAAGATTTGTTTTTGTTTCGTGTTTGCCAAACATCCTTTAAGGTTTACAGTAAAATGCGTTTATGGCTGCTAGATGTGGAGTTACTACACACTGTAGCAGGCTGTTAGTGAGGGGTACTTTCCTTCAAATCAGATTAACTGATGTGACAATTACTTCAGGATAAGATTGAATGCATATTATTAGGAAATAAAGCATGAAAAGCTGGCACAAGCTTCAGGAGAAAACGCTCAAACATCACATGATTGGCTGCTAAGTGAAAGCAGAGGAAGCAGTACATTATCTACATGTAATATATTGAGCAGCAACATCCTGAACAAGCACATTACATGTTCATTCATTGTGACTGCACTCGACATTATAGGGAGTTGCAGTCAGTCTATGCAAATGACTGCTTTTGTTTCATTTATTTTGTCTGACTCTCGTATATAGTTCTGCTCACGGATATTACGCTATAATGCTGCTCAGAACCAGTGTTCTACAGTGTTCCTTCTCGAACGGCAAGCTACTGCAATACTGTACCTACCCTGAAATGTAGTTAGTGCTTACTGACATGATGGAGACTCAACAACCCATGAACTATTAGTTATTAGTGGTGAGAATTCAGTACAAATGAATGTTAGGTGTTTGCATTTAAAAATCAGGACAACAATGGTTTCCTCAGTGAAAGTATTTTGAGATATGTAGAGCAGCGTAAACATGAGTCGATTCTAACTATGTTGTAAGAGGAGAGTGATTGAGAGTATCACCGATGTACAATCTTGATCTCTGGTTGCTATAGTGATCATTTTTTTGTTTTGTGGAGGCATATGTGCTCCACGGTATTGTGCACAGTAGTAAAAAGAGAGCATTATTTCCATTCATTTAATTCACTTCTTTCACTTTCTTTTAGTTCTCAATCTCTCCCATTTTCTTCCCAGTTTCCTCCTCTTGGCCTCTGCATTGCCTCTTATTGCCCGATACACAGCATTAATAATTGAGTGCATTTTATGCAGACACACAGAGTTTTGGTGCCCTGAGCCCTTTGGTCATGGATCTGTGGCAGTAATGCTGGGTGGCAGGCCAGTTTGTGCCTCCGTACTCCAAGTCCAGGCGAGGGCACATCTGTCTGGTTGACTGGCCAATCTACGGCCCCCGATCCCTGAGCTATTATGCACACAGCTGACATGCACAAATGCATGTGCATGGACATAAACACAGATACACGTTTTCAGGATTCACGGACCATTTACCCTGTGATTTGTGAAGCTCACGTCACACCTATTGCAAACATCCCAAGGCCACAAACAATGATTGACATTTTCAAAAAAAAAAAAAAAAAAGCCCCTACGCTATGTCACTTATAAAAACCGATCACGCCATCATACACTCTCACACGCAAAGCGTTATGTATGTAGTTTATAATATTAAATGACAATGTCTGAGTGAGATGGAAAGTAGGCTAACAGCAGCCACAGTGTAGTTTGGAGGCAATACTAGTGTTGGCAAGAAACTATCATTTGCAGTGTATGATGGTGAGAGGGAGAGAGTAAGAGCCAGAAAAAGTCAAATAACCTGTGAGACAGTGAGTAATCATGAGTGACAAAGAATGTGGATGTGGTTGGAAACGGCAGCGTCTGGACAAAGGTTTATTTGAAAACTGAAGCGCTGTAATTTAATTGAGCACGGCGAGGAAAACAGTTCAAATTCTCATCTCCTAATTGAACCTACACTGTGGCGCTGCTCTCAGTGTTTAGGCTCGGAGAAGAATTTAAATCAGTGACGGAGCACTTCAGATCAGCCTTTAACTCACTAGAGTTTTTTTGTTTGTTTTTTCCTTCGAAAGCCAGTTTAACAAGTCTACAAACGTTAGCTGTTAGCTACTTAGCAATCCACACATCAGCTGCTCATTCCTCTGATTTCTCCCCTGCTTCTTTTGTTGCTTCTATACATTCGTAAATTGAGTCATACACACGACTGATAAGTACAAACATCCCAGGAATTTAACAGAAGCTCGAAGCTTGGAAAAACCCTAAAGCTCTACTCCAAGTGCTTTTTTTTAGTGGTAAGCCCTCTGAGATACATTTCAACATTAATGTATTTATTCTAAGCCTCATCATTTGCTTATTTTTCACTGGACTGGGTTGACATTTGTACATCCAGGAACCCCCCACCCCCCACCCCCCAAGGATAATTTGCAATGTGTATTCATGTTGTTGCTGAAATTAAATAAATAAAAATAAATATTTTCAAAACACACACTAGTATTCACTTTCATGCAACCAAATTTTGACTCTGTGTACTATTAATAGAGTTCTGTCGTATCTAGAAGTTATTTGGTCCTGCATAAAAAAAATTTAAAAAACGACTGCCACAGATGTTGCTGAATACAGCATCGGAGAAGAAAAACACAACAGCTGTTTGAAAATAGCTCATTTTCATACTTTTCAGCAGCTTCTCGGTGGTTTTATTTAATACTAGGTAGGTTCTCTATTCCTGCCTGACACTTATTGAGCCTGTTTTTCATTGGGTTCAGGACATTAACAGCTTTTAATGGCTTTGTTTGCATATTTCTACGACGTCATCTTGTTCTGTGTTTTTGACAAGACATTAATGCAGGTTCATCATCTCATTACATCACATATTATATCATAATTACCAACTAACAAGACGTTTTGCAATAATCCATGAAAAATCTGCTTCGGGTGGAATGAGCCCAGATTGGCTTTACTGTTTGCTAATTCCACTAGTTGACGACGTCAGAAAACAGTTTAGAAATAGTACGTTTTCACCTGAATCTTTTCGAGAAAATACAGCACATGAACTGGGAGGCCTGGGTGGGATGGTATAGAATATGCCAGTGACTGAATGTGCATGTGAGGAGGATATGTTAAAGCACACTGGGACATACAGTAGCAGAGTGTATGTGATTAAGATATGTGACAGCAGGTATGATTTATTAACTAAAAGGCCACACATAAATATCACTCCTTAGGCGCATCTATCATATCTTGCGCGCGTTTATTAAAGAGGAAAATATATGGTGCACGCGTGTGTGTATTTATTAATGCGTCGGAGACCAAAAAGGAGCCAGACAACAAGGTGCAGGTGTGCAGAGAGTGTGTTCAGTTCTGTGAGATGACGGCGGGAAGGCATGATGGGATAGATGGTGGATGGGAGGGGAGGGAGGGAGGAAGGAGTGCTCCAGTCCTGTCGCCTTGGGTGCATCAGCAGCAGGAATTGTTCTGTGCCCTGTGGGGGCCATCTGACTGTTCTGTCACCCTCCACAGAAGGCTGACTCTGCCTTAAAGTGCTCGGCCTCAAGCCTGCAGTTCGACATGCCTGATGTTTAATACATACACACGGAGAATATTGAGAATGCCTCGGGAGAAAAGCAGCACACAGGCTGTAAGGGAGAGAGTTTTTGTCAGTTTGTAGAACAACCAAGAATAGAGGAGCTCCTGTGTAAAGTGTGCGTGGGCAGGCTGTGAACATAATTGCCTGGGATTCGAACCAGAGCCGGAGCTCCATCACAAATTTGGAATCTAGGAGATCCAAGAGTTAAGCACCACTCAAACAAAAGCACTTGTAGTGAGTGGAGGACAGTTCCATAATAGTGGCTGTGTAATATATAGACCAATCTGTGCAGCGAAATATAAATCCCCTTTAAACGTGCCGCTTCATTTAAAATAAGTCTCAACCTAACACGTAAGCTGAAATCTTTCTCCCAATGTACGCCTGCACTTCTGCAATCAGCGGGAGTGTGGTGTAATTCAGGGCATCACTCCTCAATAAGGCAAGAGAACGGGCCTCAGGGGTGACCCTCCTGCTTAAGTCAACACAATGAGTGTAATGAGGTGAAATACACACACACACACAGGCACACATGCACACACACACACACAGACTGGAGACGGGAACCCTTGCTGCATAGTAAGAGGATTTCATTCATCTACATGCACTGAGCCTGCTATAGAAGTTCTACTCACACCTACACCCACACATGCATCATGAAGCACATCATGCTACTCTGCAGCTTATAACAGGTGTGAAAAGCTTTTAAAATCTTAATCATCTTTTCGGATGACGCCTTTGCCAAGCAGACAGCTGTAATTTAAGACCACAGTAATGTATTCTAACAGGCAGAATTAGTGTTTTGGTTAAAAATGTCAGTGATCAATGATGAGAATTGGATTGAAATGGATGAAAAGCCAGCGCTTCTGCCTGACATGTATCTGTCTCCTCTTGTATGCCAAACACTCACTGAGTTCATCAGCTCCGAGTCCATAATTAATCAACCCCGCTGTGTAAGTAGGACTGGTGCCTTTCTCTTATCATCACATACAGCAACCCACGCCCTCCGGGCCATCAGCGGATTAATGATGAGTGCCTGTGATAGGAGAGCCCCTCACAAAAGCTTTATTAATTAGCCTCACACCGACACTGTGGCCGCAGTGTGCAACACATGTTCACTCTAATCAAAACTTTAAAAGGGATATGATCGACCTCCCAATCACCCACCGTAGCGCACTGCGTGATATTGAAACCTCGACGCGTGCGTGCGTTAAGTTAGGGGTGCGTGCGATTAGCACCGCAACTTTCACACGTCCGCCCGACCGACCGGTTATGCTGCACTTTACCAAGAAGCCTATGAATGATTGATCAGACAGGTGGGATCGAGTAGAGGCGACGAGGAGGGACAGTCACGCCGAGATGTCCGAAACACTGTCCACACTGTGTCAAGTGCAATCAGAATGAAAGAGAAAGAGGACGGGTGTACAGTACTCACTCGCCTCCCGGTGCGTTAGAGGAGCATCCCCGTCTCTCACAGCCAGCTCTTCAGATGAGTTCTCCTGGGACAGCGCGCCTTGGTCCTCACTATCATTCTTTGCAAAGCTCCAAGCCTCCTCGCAGCCTATGCTCCCTCTTCCTTCTTTGACATCGCATGAAGAAACAGCTGCACGTCGTAGGGGTTTTGCCTGAGATTGTCTTTTCGGGGTTACAGTCGTCCGTCTCTCAGTATGTGGAGCACAAGTGACAGCGGCGGATTTCTATTTGAGGCGATGCTGACGCGCAACCGGAGGGGCTCGCCTCTCGCCTTTCTCATCTGGCTCCATCAGCGCTTGGTTAGGCTGCACCATGTGACTGGAAGCACCGTCAAGGCAAAAAACAAGAAGAAAATTTATTTCCGGTCCAAATTTTCTAAATAAACAGCGTACGTAGAAACGTTCACGTTGGAAAACAAATTGGAAACGACTAGAAACAAACTTTACTGGACTGCCTCGTAGTTCCCCTTACCCTTGCAGAATTACAATGCATTATGAAACGGAGGCGAACGACTTAATTCTGACACTGAACGTGGCTAATTGTAAATATTTGTATGAGTTCGTGTTTTTTTTTTTTGTAAGTAGCAGATGTAACATTTTCATACCTTTAAGTAACCTTCGGTCACCAGAGAAGAAGAAACTCCAACCAAGATATTTGTCTCTGGTTTTGTAGACCAACCAGGGCATAAATTCCTTTGTTCGACTATATTTAATACAATACAACAGAATAGCTTTACTGTCATTGCACAAGTACAGCGACATTGTTTGCAAGTTTCCAAACGCTATGCTGTGTGAAACCACAAGAATAAGAATAAAAAAAGGTAAAGCGATAATCAATTTTCAAAGTAAGAAAAAGTTTGAAAACATGTTGCTGAAAACCTTTTGCAATTTCGCAGGCTTTTATTTTGAAGGAAGGTCACCCAGTTTCCTGTGTTTTTCCTTCTTGCGTCGAACTTTACGCATCTGTAAGAGCGTCTATTCAATTAAAATCGACCTCACGTAACAGCGCCTTCTAGCGGCCTAACCAACAATAACACCAATTCTTCAACAAAAAAAAAAAATTCTGGGGACCAATATTTCTTCACCAAAACATAATCCCATTATGAATTATTGACATGCTCCCAGTAGCTTCTGTAGCCTATTATTCTTCTTTGGGTCTGGAACTTTCTTCACACTAAAAGACTTGAGGAAAATCAGATGAGACTCTGAGACGCCAAGGGCACATGCATAATCTTAAACTTTTATGAGCATGGGCCTAAATAAAGAAAGCATTCATATACTTGTCGTACAGCCAGTGGTGGATGTAATTTTCAGCTGTGTAGGCTAGTTTGTGTTGATAAATGTCCTGCAGAGCTGAAGGAAGCAGCTCATTTTGCTGATGATTTAAGGTTAGGCTATGATGTATTATTTGCCACAGCAGGTGTTGGTTGCAGCAGTACACAGCATCTTGTGTTGTTTCTGTTGCCACAGCATTTCCCTGGGTGGCATACACAATTTCAGCCTGAAGAATGCCATTTGTAAGCCTGTAGCACAAGCGAACTTCTGTTGTAGCACACAAATAAAGTCATTTCGTCTGCAGCAAGTGTAAGATCTTATGAAATCTGCTCTGCTCCTAGATCCCCAGCATCCGCACAAATCATGAAACAGTGGTATAGTTATTTCATGCAGAATGCAGTCTCCTTGAATTTGTGCGTTTTGTGTGTGACCACCAAAAGTTGTGAGAAGGGGCACGGGGAGGGCAGAAAGAGACAAGAGAGAGAGAAAGAGAAGGAGTGGGACTGAGAAGGGACAGGCTAAGACATTTTCAAAGAGAGAAAAGCTGTGTCCTTTGAGGTCCTTTTTCTATTGTTGTCCACTATGAGCCAGACTCTTAGGTCTCCTCCACAATGCCGGTCCCCTCAGAGCAACGCACCACTGGCTGTCCTGTCACTTCACATTAGTGTCTTGTTGGAGAACAGCAGCCCCTAAGGGCCTGGACACACTTGTCATGAAAGAAATGTTCTGGGCACACACACACACACACACACACACACACACACACACACACACACACATACACACATACAGTGAGTCGATAAGGAGGTGTTGGTTAAAAATGGGAACACACGGAGAACCTCCATCAAGGCTTCGAACAGAACTATATCAGTGACCTTATTTCAGCCTCTCTCTCTCTCTCTCTCTCTCTCTCACTCTCTCTCTCTCTCTCTCTCTCTCTCTCTCACCCGCCCACCCAGACACACAGACATTTTCATGGCACACATTCAGATACCATGTTCTCATAAGGAATGCAGTTCTGAATGAGTGCGGTTCGCGTGCACTCGTATTCTTCGAGTGGCTCCGGCTCATACCGGCTGCATGTTCAACATTTAAACATGACATCTGTTGCAAACAAGTGGGTTAATGAAACGCACCACAAATAAATATGCTTCTAGATCTAATAATGTCGGACCAACTGGAGCGTCCATCTTTACAAACTCAGAACCAAACAAACGTGTGTGTGTGTGTGTTGTATGTAAATGAAACAAAAAAAAAAGAAAAAAAAGATTTCAGTGTTCCCAGAGACATTAAACATTCTAGTCTGATTTTGGTTTTAAAATGGTAGGAATTAATACATAAAAAATCAAAGTGCCCATTTCATGTATGATGATGCCATTAATGTTAATACAGTTCAAGTTAATATTCACTCCATGACCTTCGAAATTAGACTAAACAATCCCATTTTAACTTCTGTAAATTATCGTATCATCATTGCGAACACGGAAGCTCGGTAGCTGTGACTTTCAGGAATAATCACCTGTGCTCGTTGAGTTTGTCTCCATGATCAGGAAAGAACAACCCTCACCCTTAAATTAAAACCATTAATTTGTTGAAAAAGAGTCTGTATGAATGCTGAGAGTAAAAGAAAAATGTTGAATTGAGAAATGAGAAAGGTAATAGTCCTTGTTATCATATGCAGTCATGCAAAACATGAAACTCCAGCAGGATGAAACTCTTGCAACATTTATGCGAGTACCCAACACCATACATACAAGTATAGACTATATGCATGAATATACTGCATGGGAAAATACATATACATAATACAATTAGCTGTCGCCAACAATCACAGTAACAATTAGAGCAAATAACAAATTTAGTTGTGAGACAGAATGTTCCAACTGATCAAGGCGCCTGAAAAAAAAACAACAAAAAAAAAAAAATCCAGTAAAAATATGCTCAATGCGTGCGTACTCGTCAGCTTCCATAAATACCCTGAGGTTATTTTTGGCGATGGGGGAGGAGCTCCTTCTGAGCCCGGCTGGACTCAGGTGGGCCGGGCGGCGTGGGGAGGGGGAGAGGAGAGGTATGGCACTTTAAAGGTGCAGAGCGGAGGAGTGTGTGTGATGAAATAAGATGTGAAGTGTTCCCTCACTCAGCCCGCAGACGCGTAAAAGATTTATCAAGCTGGTGAGGAGAGAGGTGGGCCCTGCCTCCACACCGAGAGAGGAAGAGGAGGAGGAGGAGGGTGACTGAGAGAGCTGCTTTTAAGATCTTTTCTATTATAAATCATACCGAGCACTGGCCAGAAGGAGAGCCAAACAAAAGGTTCATATGGAAGAAAAGAGGCAGGGCAAAGGGGATTTAGAGGGAAGAGACGGGGGAGGGGGGCGAGGCAAAAAGGCTTTAGGGGGACAACTGTGGAATTTCTGTGGAAAGAAAGTTGATATACAATTTTAATAGTTTATATTAAAATAAAGTATTTTGAAAATAAAATAATCTTTTTTAAGTATGCCCCAGCGGGGAGCCTGCAAAAAATAAATAAATCTGGTGTTATAATGAAAATGTGAAAAAAAAAAAAACAAACTTTAAAATAACTAAGTCCTTATGATGGAATGTTTGTCCTAAAAAAAACTAGAAAAGTACACACTGACAAAAAAAAAAAAAAAAAAAATTGGCTACCATTTTGAATAATAGATTAATAATAGCAGGCGTTTTTCGACCTTTGGAGTGTTCTCGGTTTACAGTCACAAGATGGCGCCTGTTCTCCATCATAACCATCCACATTGACGCCAGCCAATTAAATCTGTTTCTCTCCGACACGCTCACGCATGCACGCGCACGCGCCGAGCTTTTTAAATAAATTGTGTATTTATTCATTTATTAACATTTATTCTTAATAGAAACCGGTCTGAATCAGTCTCCAGGGGAAAAAAAAAAAAAAAAAAAAAAAAATCTAACCGAAATTTACACCATCTACTCCTCGTTTTCCCATGATGCTTTTTTAAAAACCCGTGTTAAATGTATTCTGTCGCCATGACGATAAATTGGTTGGCCTCGTGTTAGCGTTTTTAAATCAGCAAGCACGTACTTTTCTCATTGGGCTCACCACCACACAGACAGCTCCGGGAAAGTAGCTGACGCCCTCAGCCCCATCCCAGCTCCCGGCTGACTACCCCACCACCACCACCACCCTCCTCCTCCTCCTCTTACACACCGGCTCACAACCACCAACCCAGCCAGTCACCTCAAGTGCGACCGGGCCGGCTGGAGCGGAAGCAAACAAACAGAGCAGCGAGAGCGATCCTGCCGCGGTTTTTTGACTGAGCAACGAGACGAGGGGCAGAAGAACAGAATGGGACGCCGGTGCCTGGATCAGGACTGAGTCTGGTCGGCAAATTCAGAGCTTCACCGACCCGTTTTCAAGTCCTTTTTTTTTTTTTTTTTTTTTTCCCCCCGCGTTTATACGCTCACGTTTACACCGCTGACACAATGGGCTGCTGCAGCGGACGATGCACTCTCATCTTTATTTGCACTTTACAGTTGGTGAGTTAAGTTGAGCTCATACTTT
>JAPQRN010000025.1:11271817-11291606 GCA_037367275.1 Coranthus polyacanthus | reverse complement strand
GGGCTGCTGCAGCGGACGATGCACTCTCATCTTTATTTGCACTTTACAGTTGGTGAGTTAAGTTGAGCTCATACTTTACACTTATTTCCACCGCAAGAAAAATAGTTGTGGTAATATTCTAATACTGTTTGAGAATGGTGACACAGGGTAAGTTTAAAATGATCTGTTCAGCAGCAGACGTTGGCAACTGAGCGTCACATGTTGAAAACTAATACAAAGACATGAGAAATATAATTTTAGAAGATCCTAAAAGTTCTATAACTCACTGTAAATAGCCGGTACACAGGGTCTCCGTGTTTTTTTTTCCACCAAATATTGATCAGTGCATTCTCTGGAAGCGTCTAATCTATAATATTTATCCAGGATTGATTGCTTTCGTGCCTATTCAAAGCAAAATTCTCTTGTCATAGTCTTTTATTTTTATTTTTTAAAAGTAATTTCTTTACCTGTTCTGTGAGAATACTCACTGTTGGGACAGAGAACATAGCAGTGTCTGTCGGAACAAATCTCTGCATTTAAAGCAGAGTCACTGATAGTATTAGGATGCTCTTTGATAAATGAATGAAAGTGCGTCAATAATTTTACAGATTTGCTCTTTCGAATGTTGAAACGGTGCCTTTTCATTATCTTAAAACATTGTGCATTACCTGAAACCACTTGCCGTAGTTCCCTGTGGGGGCTCAAAACCGTTTGGTCTAATCACACCATTCCTGTGTTTAACTTTAATGTGAGGAACTGCTGTGACTAATGACGCAAAACATCTAATACATAAATTCCGTCTTTGATCTTAAGATTTGAGGAATTTGTTAATCAGGAGCCCAAACCAGCCGTGTTTCGGGGGAGTGCTGATCCACAAAACACATGGATGCGGAGCCTTAAAGCGTGTTGATTTTACTTGCTGATCAGTCATGTGTAGGCTATGACATTTTACTGATGGTAGCCGTGTAGTCTCAGAAGATGCTTCCCGTTGACTCACAGGCCAGCTCGCTTCTGCCACTATCCCTGAGAAGAGTTTACTTGACAGGGTGTGACAGTGTTATTTATGGCAGTATTAAAACTGAGCTTGCTCACACCATAAGCCCCCTAGTAAATGCCACTTTTAACAGCTAAGGGAGCCATAAAATATTCTCCACAAAAAGAGGCAAAACAGAAAACTTCTGATATATTGTATCATGCATGAGAGAAGTCAGAACAGAAGGAAAATGGGAGATGTTGCGTGGCATCACCATAAACATATTGGACAAGAATGCAAAGTTTCTTTTGCAACACCGATCGGTCAATACCCCCCCCTCCCCAATCCCATTTCACCATGTGGATTACACAAAAAAAACGACTTTCATGAAATGAGATGGAAGGCTAGGGAATTGGGCCAAGGACGAACACCTTACATTTTGGAGGAGATCAGATGTTTTTTGAATTTTCAACACTGGAAAGCCCCAGGCTGACTTACCAACAGGCACCAACTGACCAACAGGATGAAAACATAGGTCATAATTTGTGGTTTGTTTGTGATTTAATAATACTGTGGTACGAGAAGAAGAGTGGACTGTTGGCCTGGGTGGAGGTCTGCGTTTCTGGGTGCACTTCTGGCTTTTCTTCTGATTTTAATGACTTCCTACCGCCTGTGGCTTAACTTGCTGCAACACACTTCATCATCATAGTAGGGAGCTGGTGTGTATTTGAGTGTCTTTTATGTTTCCTCACAGGAAATTCATTAGATACTGTGTAACAGGGAACTTGGACGTTAGATCAATTTTCTGTGTTTGTCTCCACGGCTTAAGTCACGATGGCCTCAACATTCCTTCCTCATTGAAATCGTGACTTGTTCTCTGATGACCCACACAGACACACTCACCTGCCACCCACACACACACACACACATGGTTGCAAACGCACCTTTATGGACACACCTGTTTTCCCTTCCCAGACTTCAGACCTTTTTGCCTCATTAGAGAGAAGGAGGTCGGCCATTTGTTAAGAGGTTTATAAAGCTGTCAACGGGGCTGCCTAAAAAGTCCCAGAAGACTCCTGGAAACAGCTTCATTTTCCCCTGGCACTTTTTCTGGATGACCTGACACTTCCTGTCTGCAGAAACACACACACTCACACACTTCTGATGAGTTTAACAAGCAAAGAGGGGTTGTATTAAACCTTGCATGACCTCTCAGAAAGGTCACCAGGCTGTGTGTGTTTATGATCAGGTGTGTATATATTTGTGTGTGTTCACATGAATATACATGTGTGTGGAGCAGCGCGAGGGGCCCCATCTCTCTGCTGGCTGAAACCTATGCATTGACAATGAGCCAGGTTATTCCCAATCCATTACAGGGTAAAACTACCATTAACAAAACAACACACTCTGCTCCTCAGATGTAAAAATAGCCCTCGTGAACCTCTGTGTGTGCTAATTAGCCAGGCAGAGTGCTTTGATCAAACCTCTTTTGGCATCTCGGCCATCACCTAATTGAATTGTGGTGCGCTTTCCTCATCAACAGGCCGAGCGGTGGGACTCATCTCTCTGGGACAGAAGGCAACAGATAATGAGTCTGTATTGATCGAAACGCCTCTGTTCCCACTTGCCTCTGCAGCCTAACTGTTCCAGACAGTAAGGCTGGATGGTTGTCAGAACCCCGATCAGCCCCAGAGAATGGGCAACCGTTGGCAGGAAGCCCTGTCTGTCTAATTATTTGTTTGTACTCAGGCAGACTCGTTTTGTCTCAACGGTTTACTTGTTTGAGGTGTTGACCTGAAGTTGACCTGGCGTGGAAGCGCTTCGATTGGATGGATACGGGTCTCTGTCCAGACGTATTGTCAATGCCAGCGACAGGCCATGAGGAGGGACATTGTTCAGAATAGAGCTGATGGTTAATGCGACTCCGTGGACTGCGGGTGATTAATGGTGGAGGCCTCTTCGTTGGTCACGGTGGTTTTTCGGGAAAGGGCAGACGGGCAGACACGCACAAATAATCACACCGAACAAGGGTAATGAGCTCAGAACTGAACACTGACCCTGAAAATGCCTGGCCATAACTGTGCTGGCGAGATTGACGGATGCAACCTCATCAGACACGTACGCTATCTGGTGAAATCCTCTTCACGCGGACACAGCTGAAATGTGAGTTATAGGTTAGCAGGTCTAGGATCGCAGCCTTTGTTTGAGGTGAGGAAGTGCAGCCATGCGGGGCTCTGGAAAGATGGAAGAAATAAGGGAAATAGCTGCAAGGGGTTTTATTTGACCAGGAGCAAAGAGAAGAAGAAGAAGGCATTTGTTTTGTCCCAGTGGATGGTTCGGTTTAGTTCCCCAGTGTTTCCATTGTGATGATCTGCTGCGCAGAGGCAGTACACCGAAGTAAAGCGTATTCAGTTTCCAGAGGTATCACACTATCGCTTTACCTCATCTTCACCCTTAAAAACTAACATCCAGACTAGCCACAAGCACAATGCGAGTGCATGCGGGAGTTACATCTTGCATCACACTGCCCACTTTCCCCTCCACTCTTTTGATGACATAGCTGGAGAATATGCTAACTTTGTAGCGATGGCTTCAGAGAAGAAGTCTGGGTTCAACAAAAGTGCTTCCAAGAAAGTTTTAGCGGAAAAAGCAGAGTGCCTCTTCCTGAAGTGTGTTATCTCTGAAGGTGCGACATTATCCCCTGGCAGGCATCACATCATACAAAGGATTTAGTGCTGTGTTTTATTCCCCCTACTTCCACTGCTCATTTGGTATATGGAAGCACTATCATTCATATTTCCTGTTGAATATTCATGAGGTTTTATATGCTGAATGTCAGTCAACACCTTCCACCTCAGTAAACTAAATATGTGCACACACACGAGGTCTTGGCCCACAGCTTTGATATTAATGCATCGCACAACTGTAATTAAGAATAATTACTGCAGCTGGGACAAATTGTATGGCAGTAAAACATTGCATGCTACCAGGCCAACAGTCCTGGGTGTGAGAGTTACCGCTGCTGTATAATCCTGTTCTTTCTTGCCAGTACCCAGGGGAGGTGATATTTCAAAACCTGTAACTAGTGAAATATGAAAGCAGTTCTTGGCAAAAGCTTGAAGATTTCAATTTTACCAGATGCTACAGACATCTCTTTAGAGTATGCGGGTCTTTTGTTGAAGCGTGCGTGTGTAACTTTTTAAACGTGTTTGTGTGAGTGTGGAGTCTTGTGTGATCAATGATAATGAACTGTATTTCCTTGGCACTGCCAGGTTGATGGAGGAGATAGGCCAGCGGGAATAGAGTGGATGGTCACAGCTCTTTTATCTCCCTGTTTCTCTCTCTTCGTCTTTGCCTCTCTGGGCCTGCTATTAAGTTTTCATAAAGCCTCTCTGGACTGTGATTTATATCATTGTGCGCAGAAACACATTTTTTTTAAGTATTTGCTTTGGCTAGCGCAGATAGTGGCAGACCATGATAATATCCCTATCTGAATTATCCATGCACAAAGTAAGTGTGGTGTTTCTGTGTTTGCTTAAAGAGACTGTCTCTCCATAAACAAGGTTTGTTGACTGAATGCCAAATAGTTAAGTTGGAGAAAGTAGATTGAAATGTATGCGCAACCAATGTGTGCATAGTTTTTAAAGACGATCATCACTAAATACACACTGTTAAATAAACATTTATTATGTTCACTAAATGGTGGTAGGGCTTTGTCTTAATTAAGCCAAAGCGCCTGAGATATTGGGAATTCAATGTGCATTCATTAGCTCTGCAAGTACAGAGTTCGGTGCAGCCTCATAAAATATAACAGCACAGCAACAAAGTCAGCAGTTAGATAAAATGTCTCCTTATATTGTGAAAAAATAAAGTACGTTTGAAATATGGGTTACCAGCACCCTCTATTGTGAATAGTATTACATATTAAGAAGTAAAACAAAGCAATAAAATCTGTTGAGCCTTATGTCCAAGAATGGAAGCAACATATATTACACCAATTCCCCAAGGCAGGGGCTCGGCAGTCTGCACAACCATGTTGGCATGCCTGCTAAAGTCTGTCGGCTGAAATGGCTCAGCAGCTTACAGTTTCAAACGAAGCAATCTTTCATAGAAATTATATATGTCATCATTTGGGACTAGCTAGATTTATTAATTACAGGAATGTGTTTGGGGTAATAAAATGGCAAAAAAAGAGAGAAAGCTAGCCAAACCCTGGTTTAAAAAAAAAAAAAAAAAACAGCGTCAAGCTTTGTTTTAGTTTGTTTGATTTGTAGGACAACATATAAAAATGCACAAATTTGTAAAGAGAACGCGATTGGGCATCTGTTGTTTCTTTTCCCAGACACATAGTGAAAGTGGAAGATGAAGGGCAAAGGTTCTTACTCTTGTTTAATTTTGGACCACTGAGGCTCCAGTAGGTCAAGTGATTTCAGAAATGAAGGTCTCAACCTCATGATACATTGTCCCTGGGTCTTTTTTCTTTCCCACTCAAGGTCATAAAGGTGACCATAATTAGGTACAGCGCGTGCGTTTGGTCTTGACCCAGTCTGTGTTGAACGCTACAGCCTAACAGCTCTCATCCATGGCAGAGTGACTATGGCAGGTCCTGCTTGGCCTTAGGTACAAAACTCAACCTTATTCGGAAAAGTTAGATAAACAACAGCCTGCAGTGTCTGAGAAACTGTGCCCATAAGTTGCACGTTTTGAGGCAAGGTGACTGCATAATAAATTCACACTCATAACTCAGACTTTTGGAGCTCCCCCCGGCATGTCATCATCTCACCTGAGAGCCTAATGCAACCTGGGTATTCAGGGGATGAGAAGCACGGCTTGAATGTGTAATGAATGTTCATGCTCCACCTCTAACGTGTATCCTTTGTTGAAACACAACAAGGCTTTGTGTTATCTTTGCTTCCCCATTTTATTTCACTCCCCCACTTTCTCTTTCCCATTTTCTCCCCCTTCTGGGACGCCGGGTTTGAATATGCTTGAATTATTGATTACCATCTGATTTATCAGCAGACCCAGAGCCACAGGAGACATAGGGAGATGCAGATAGAGAAATAAGGAGGGAAAGGGGGGATGGGTGGTGGTCCGACCTCTCACTCTGGACCAATTATAAGCATGACCCTCGAGAGTGCTTTCTTTTCCCCCTCCTACGTCTTCTTTCCATCCATCTCCCTCTTTCTCTTGTGTGCTGTTACCACGGAAACCTTTACCTATAGACAATAAGATGCTGACGAGCCTGGAGGATATAAAAATCAACCTGTCAAAAGGAGACATGGGAATATATGATGCAAATGTGACGGTTGCTTGCTGATGAGAGAGACAAGTGCTGGTAGTCAATCACGGGGGGGGGGGGGGCTCGGTACACATCCTCCTCTCAGGACAACTGTCACTCTAATGGTGTGTTCAGACCAAACACGAAAACAATACTCACCTTGTGTTTCTCGTGCAAATATGGTCGCTGGAATGTATTTGGACTATTCCGCAGCCCACAAATATTTGGCCTTAACAGCCAGGGAAAGTACTAGTGCAAGTGGTAAATTGGTTCATAGGAAAGTAAAACCAATAACTGGAATCATGTAATGGGTGCATATTTTCAGAACTTGCCAGCCAGTCCTCCAGTTTCGCTCACTTTTCTCTAAGAATCTCATCGCCGGGTGGCTTTCACAGCACAGAACCATACTCGCGTTGAAGCATTTTCAGCTCACATGTGTGCATATTTACATGGCTCAGCACAAATACTTGTCTATTTGTGTCTCTGCATTGAAATTGTATGTAATCACGGCGTGTGAAAAATTTGCATCGCTTATGGTCTGAACACACCATTAAAGATAGACCAATAGACATATATAGCCTTTAACCTCACCACAAAAGCGATCCACCTAAAATGCAAAACAGCAACCGGTCAGATGCAGCTGAGTGGTTTGTTTAAAGACTATGTTCACATATGAAATATCCAATATTTGCGACTTGGGTGACTTTTTAAGCAACGATTCCAGCAGCTAGGTTTTATGCAAATTAAGAAGGGGTGGCAACCTTCCTGTTTCTTCTTGACCTTCCCTGGATTTGGTCTCACTGCCCTCACCGTGTGCATGTTGGTTTAATAGTATGTGTCGTCTTGGAAAAACTATCTGCTCTTTGTCCCTCGTGGCCCTTTTTACAACTCTTTGCCATTTTAATGTCTTCAATTTAACAGACCATTAATTATGTGGTTATACTGAAAACCTTGGGCTGGCAAATGTGAATGTGTGTGTGTGTGTGTGTGTGCGTGAACCCATCCATGCACAAGCTTGTGTGAGTATGTCTGTGTGTGTTCCACATCAATGATGCTGCAATATTAAGCTATAATGGAGATAAAACTAGAACTATTTGCAAGCCCATTTCTCTCTTTCCATTCCACCGGTTCCAGTGGCGTCATTTGTTATAGTGTGGCATCGAATAAATTGCTTTGGGAGCTCCACAGCTGGGATGACTATCTTGACAGATCACACTCAGTTGAATGGCTGCAAAGCATATTCATCTCACTGAAATCCTCTTACTGTTTTTGGCATTCAGTCCTTGTTTTACAACTGGCTGATAACTTCACTGATGTTTTTTCCTCTAATTGTGTTGTGTGATCAAACATTTGGACAGCAAGGATGCATGCAGCATAACTTCCTCTATGGTGGATGAAAGATTAAAATGAGTGATGATATTCTGATGAAAAGAGCAACATTACTGACTCAATTATGGAAAGTAGAGCTGGAGAGTACAAACTGCTGACAGCTGTTTGCTGTTCTTGACTGCGTGTACATGATGTGAATTTCCTTTGTCGCAGCTAAATTGCCTACTTGTTAATTGGGGCGAAACCTAAACAGTTTTTGTTAGATGTGGGACATGGGGAGGCAGAAATGAGGGTATTGGATGGTTTAAGCTGCTCTCATTTCATCACTATTCTATCTATTGTCGGTGTGTTTGGGGTTTTATCTTTCTCTGCATCCTCGTCCCGCTTTTCTTCTGTCAGCTCCTGTGATAAATCAGAGTGTATTTGTGTCCGTTCTTTTGCATGTGGATGTTACCTGATATAGTGTGTTTACATGTATTTCTCTCTTATGCAGTCTGCTGTGTCATCGCAAATGTTTCCAAATGACACCCACACAACAAACCGCGAGCTTCAAGCTGCAAAAAAAGTGACATTAATCCCTTGGGTTGAGTCTCAAATCTCATAGCCAGTGCTGCTGTTTCTTACAGCAAAGTCAAAATTAGCCTCTAATAATCCAAACATTGCTGCCACCGTTTTAGATAAACCTGAAAGAAATGTTTGCTGATGGCAATAGGAGGAAGACGGAGATAAAAGGAGGAAGACGGACTGAGAGAGATAAGCTTTTTTACGAGAGATACGAGCCCTGTGAGGAAGGATGTCTGCAGTCAAAGTGTATGAATTTGGGTCACATCACAGTGAACAGTGCTTCATCATCAGTTTTACTTGATGTATTGTGCCAAAATCTGGTCAGTTTTTTCCAGGTTATGATTCACGCTATGATGAGACTGAAAACAGGCATATGCTAAAAGTGCTGTTTTTGGATATAGTTAAACATTAGCTAAAACGCGTATGACTTATTGCTCCCTTTTTTTTCATTTACACATTCTTTTATTCCTACTGATCTTCATCCTCTGATCCACACTGATGACATAAGGCTCAGCTATGCCACACCTTTTGATCAAGTTCATGGAAAGAGGTTATAATTCAGAACGCATAAAAAGTACAAATATGTTGATTGAAACAAATAGGTTGGCTGTGTGAAAGGGAGAGAATGGCTGAGGAAACAGGGTAGCACATGTAAAGATAAAAAGACATCAGAGTGTCTCACAGTGGGACAACTTTAACCACTAACAAGGTCAGTAAACAGACCTTTTCAAGAGAGGACTCAGAATTGGACATGGTCTGTATGGGAGAACTTA
The DNA here is from genome assembly GCA_037367275.1 of Coranthus polyacanthus. NCBI lineage: Eukaryota > Metazoa > Chordata > Actinopteri > Kurtiformes > Apogonidae > Coranthus > Coranthus polyacanthus. The sequence continues at coordinate 11,282,707 of JAPQRN010000025.1, read as the reverse complement.
ATTCAGCTGAAATGAACCGATTAAGTTGAAATGAAGTCAAGTCAGCTGCACTCATTTGCAGTCGCTGCACTGAAGTTGATCAAACTGAACTCAACGTGACTGAAAACTGTACTTTAAAGAACATTTATATGTTTATTTTAAAGTCACCAACAGTGACCGAGAGAGCGACAACACAGGACAGACCACCAGGGAGACCCAGTTCAAAGCATTGTTTTTTTTTTTATTCCTTTGGGACGGATTTGTGTTGTGTGTTCCCAGTAGCACTTTTAGATTAGCATGTTATTAAGAGCAGTAATCATGGAAAGTTTAAGACATTTCATATTTGAATAGAGATCTCAGGGATGCATGTCATTTTTGAATGGTTACACTGCAACAACCATAACTATAGCCAACACCAGCATCCGTTAACTCTGCTTCCTAAAACAAGTGGTACCCAGCCCTTTTTCAAACAGTGAAGAAGAAAGTGGCTTATGAAGGCACCCTACCTCTTAATCCCTGTCTCAGCATTGCTAGACCAGCCACCACCAAGGGCTATCTATCTATCCGGCTCTCCATGTACCCGATGAAAGACAGACAGACACACACACACACACACACACACACACACACACACACACACACACACACACACACACACACACACACACACACACACCATCACACACACACACACACACACACACCATCACACACACACACCATCACACACACACACACACACACACACCATCACACACACACACCATCACACACACACCATCACACACACACACACACACACACCATCACACATACACTGAGATTGGCACCATTAGTTACATAAGGACCAAGCAGGCACCGCAGTATAATGACTTTACCCAGGCGAGAGGTGAAAAATTGGATTGGAGAAAGTTTTTGAGAAGAACTTCACTGCCTGCTGGGAGTCACAGAGTAGAGACAAGCCAGGGCAAAGCAGTGGACAAAACAGCCAGCCTCTGATTCATGGTTTGCCTCTTTTGCTGTCCTTATCTTTATTTAGATTTAGGGAGGAACATTTGTCTTAATTTTCTTTAGCAATGTGTGTAACCCTCCAGCTGCCTTGGATAGTGGTTTTGTTTATTAACTATTAATCAATATGGTGGTAGCTTTCCCTTTGGCAGATAGAACTCAGCAGGTGGGGTCCGAAACGTTTCGGATGGTGACCCAGAAAAATTCCAATGCAACCAAACAGCAGTTACAGTTACTTTTCCATTTCTTTTATTTAGAAACTTTTTAGAAACTTATGAATCACTAGAAAAAAATCAAATTTCAGAAGAAAGTCTAAAATTTAGCACCCAACTCCTTTTTTCCTGAGTTAAATCAAAACAGTTATTTGTTAAAACTATATAAAGAGAAAGACCATAAAAGAGGCAACCAAGAATCAGAGGCTGGCTGCCTTTATGTGTGCCTTGCTTTGCCCTGGCTTGTCTCCTGTGGCGCAAAACAAGTAGCAAAGTACGTTGACTCATTAAATGGTAAAAGAAATATTCCTGGTAATTTGGCTACGGCATACACTGAATTTGAAATATGTGTTTGTACATCTTTGCAAGTCAAAACAACCCATTAGCAAAACAAGTGAAAACAGGAGACAGTAGAAGAAGGTCTCCTCTGTAATTCACCTCTCACATCATCTGCTGGCGCTCGTCAGCGTCGTCCTTCTGCCTGACTGTCTGAGTCAGAGATCTGAGATCTGTCTGAGTCAGAATGTGAAAACAGAGGAGTCTGATTCACGCAGCCTGAAGTCACACATTCAGATCTGTTTTTCAAAGATCCTGATGACACATCCAGTAACATGTTATCAGAGGACATTTCACAGAGGACACACAGAAAGAGAAATGTGTGATTTATAATATCTGGAGGCTAAGGTGGAGAGCAGTGAAATGGAGAGGGTCACCAGTCGCCCCCATCCTCTTTCTCTGGAGGGAGCTTCATCCAGTCAGCATCTATGTCCTGTCCTTCCCTCTGATCATAACAGTGTCCGACTATATCAAAAGCTGTGACGCCACGCTCTACGTGAATCATATGCAACTGTCAACTGCCAGCCCGCCACATGTTTGGGTCTCGGTTTGAAATCCCAGTTGGATGCTCAGTCAAAGCAAGTTTTTCATGCATTTGAGCCACTTATCTTGAGCACACATACACATCTTAATTAGCTTTCAAGTGATGTGGATCAAACATTTTCTCCTCTGCCAAACACATTCACTCTGATCCTCTCCTCACCCTTTTATGTGTGTCTTATTTCTCACTTTACTTCTTCATGGCAATAAGGTGGTGATGATTGAAATGTTTATAGACACAGTTACCCCTGTTATTTCTCTGTTCGTGTTTGCTTGTTGAAGCACACCTCCGCACACTGCGTGAAGATAGTGAAGACGACCAATAGAAGTCGAAGGATTGAGGTTTACGATTCCCCTTTAATAATCTGGTGTCGTGGAGGTTAATTGATGGTTTCAGAAAACAAAAAGAGACCTATTTCACAGAGAATGAAAATCTGGTTAATGGTGGAGGTGTGAAAGGGGCCTGTTGAATCCTGCTGTCATACCCACCCCCTAATTGCGAAGTATTTACGGTGAGAGTGAGTGGTATATGTGGGCAACATGCTTCCCCACATGTACACGCCCCAAACCAAAATACGCACTAAGAGATTCCGTCACCCAAGAGGGAGTCATTTGTGATTGCTGGAGGCTTTTATGGCTCGTTACATAGCCGGCTCGCTATTCCTGGAAGAGTATTGGTATCTTTTGATCAAATTCTGCCCCACTCTCCAGTAGATGCTTCCTATGAATTGTGAGCTAATTGTGCCGTAGAGTGTGCGTGCACGCTTGCATAAGTGTGTGTGTGCCTGCATGTGTGCGTCTGGGTGTGTATAGACCTTTCTATCCTTGATTGATTGTTGTCATCTTGGCGGATTATTGAGTTAGCAGCGAACGTGATAGGCTTACTACAGCATCTCAGAGGAAAAAGCTTGCATGCACATACGCACGCACGCTTACACATTGCATGCACACACATCCCTCATGCCCATACGCTTCTTTAATTTAATGACTGGTGGAAATATTTCAGGGAAAGGGTCCATGGCTGTGTGTAATGAGTATATCAAGGGATTTAATGTATGTGTGTGGGGAAAAATGCAGGCGCATGCTCATTAACATAACTTTTTCCCTGTACTGAGGCAGCAGTGCATGTAGGAAGACAGTCAAAAAGAGGACAAATGATGAAGGCAAAGAGGTGATTTACAGTTAATAAATTATTTAATCACATTTTATTTTGCTCATTATTGTAAGAATAACTTTAAATAAGCTACCCCACAAATTAATATGTCTTTTATATAGGCTTTTAATTATTGCACTGTAAAAAAAATTATAGCAAGTGCAAGCCAGATAAAAACCCAGAGGCCATTTACATTTATCCAGCCAAATAGAATAAAAGTTGTTTAACAGTTTTTGCAGAGCCTTTTTTACACCAGGATTACCAGAGGACATTCTGAAAGCTCAGCTCCACATTCTTCAACGGGATAAGATAACACACTATCTGCTGAACATTTTTTGTAAAGAGGAGGTCATCACTTTGCAAACCTTGTACACCTTTTGCACATGAATGAAGGAGTTTAAAATATAATTTACTGTGTACTACTTTTTGTTTACTACTTCAGTCGACTTCAAACTTTCTGTTGTCAATGATAAGCTAAAGGCAAAGACTCACTTTCTTTTTCTCTGCTCAGGCGACTCGGACAAGGCTTTATGTTTTTAGGTTGTCCTTCCAGCCCATTTTATGGGCGGAATATCTCAGGAATATCGTGAAGTTATTTCTTCAGATTTGACACAAACGTCCACTTGACCATAACTAAAGAATTCATACGCTAATTATGACCAAATTTCACACTAATGTGTAATAGGATAAAATGGTGAAGTGATGACATGTTATATCCAAAATGTCAAAAGCCTCCCTGTGGCATCATAATTTCCTGCACAACAGTTTGCTGGCCATTTTTCAATTGGAAATTATTCACTGGAATCATGCATGTCAGTATAGTAACCACCTCCATTTCACCAAAAAATACACTTTATTAAATTCCTTCAAAGTCTTTACTGCATATATTATATGAGTCTGGACAGACATAACTGCAACTTGACTGGTTGGGGGAGGCACACAACCACGAGGCAGTAATTCTTTAATTTGAATTTGCCTTTACCGCAGAGCAAGATGACAGGAATCAAAGGGAGAGGAAGAAAATGACATGCAGGAATGGATGCCGAGACTGTTAATCGAAACAGGGCGTTGCGCTTCATGGTCCCTTATGATATTGGGATACCGACCATTTATACCATTTTTAATCTAAGTTTATCTTTACAATCAGACCTTGACCAGATCTTGTTAAACTACTCTACACTGCTAAAATGAAATTGAAATGGAAGTATGCGTAAGTGTAACACAGTGAAGGATTTTGTATCTGTGCATCCATAAACATGTAGGGTTTGACTGGAACTGCTTGCATTTTGAACTCTATGCACCCACAACACAACATGTTTTTCACACTAATGCCCTCTGGCAAGAGGTATAAGGAGTGTGAAATGCCGGACCTGGAGGTTCGGGGACAGTTTTTATCCTCAGGCCATCGGACTGATCAGCACATCTAATCCACAGCCCCTGCCCCACCGTACCAGAACTAATGACTAAACTACGCACAAATAATTTTATTGCACTGAACATGTACAGTATTTTGCTGTGCATGTGTGTTTGTATGTGTATGTACATAATGTGTAAACACATAATGTGTCTGTGTGTGTATATATGTGTGTATGTATATATATATATATATATGCATGCGTTTGTACTTGTGGGTTTGTATGTATGTGGGTATGTGTGTGAGTGGATGTATGTGTACATGTATTTGAATGTGTAGACGGACCAATATGTTTATGTACATAGGTGTGTAATGTGCTTGTGTATATAGGATCAATATTTTTGTCATTTATATTCTTGTATTTTTATATTCATGTATCTTTCATTTATACCTGGCTTTCAGAGTGGGCAGCAAAGGTGGAAGAACTTGGTTTTACTTGTGCAGATGACAAACATTTTGGCTTTGTTGACTTTGACTTTTGTGATTTTTATTCATATGAAATGTTCAGAAATTAACCTTGATTCGTTCTTAGTCGTATAAGAACTCTATAGATGTCCTCAATTCAAAAGGCTCAGACCTGTAAGCACCCAGCCTATTTAACTGCACCTCGACTTTGCTGACATCCCCCAGTGTGAGTTTTATTGAGCTCTCTAACCGTGACCCAGAGCCGACTAGAAGATGTACGACTCTTGACTTTATTCATTTCCTTCAGCCTCCCCTCTATCCAGGGGATAGACAGAGGTTATTAAGAAGGAGGGAGCCGACTCGCTCTACGTTAGCATATGTCGTTTGTGATTTTGTCTCATCTCTCTTTTTATCCTTTTTCTCATGATATTCTTTCAATCTGACTCACTTTTGTTTTCCGACCTTCATTCCTTCTCTTTTTTTTCTCTCCTTGCATTGAAGTGAAAGGCTTTATCTCCTGATTGCTGAGCAGTTTCAAAATTTTGCTATGATGTTTCCCGGTGCAGGTCTCAGTTGATTCACCTCGCCCCCTGTCTCTTCACACCCTGTTCGTGGAGTTACTGCCCTCACGCTCTACGTGACGCAGTGTTCTGTTTTAATTATCACTCAGTTTTTGATCATCTCCCTCCCTTGCCTGTCACAATGTCTCATTGGGTTGCTGGTAACATTTCCATTACATTAGAAAGAGCAGTCATGGTTGTATACCAAGTGTGTGTCATTGGTGTGTGTTTGTGTGAGTGTGCTCGGTGGTGCGTTCCTATCATTGTGGCAGAGACGAGATTTCTCCTTCCCTCATCCATCTTCTAGCGCTTGGCTGGAAATGACACGTCGACACACAATGACACACAACGTTGCTTGACATACATACACACACATGCGAACACACACCAGGAATGGAGTGGAATTGGATTGCACTGGAATTCTAATTAAACGACTTTCACCCCCTTGCTGCATTTTCACTCCAAATGGAATGCTAATTGAGTTGATGCAAATAGGGAATCAGAGTCTTAAAGGGTTCAGATTGCTTTGTTTTGTTTTTCTGATGTTGCACAAAATCTTGTATGCAAAGAGCTCGGGTAGAGGGTGAAGAGACAGAAAGAGAGTGGATTTATGTATGACAATAATAAAAAGTACATCAAAGGAATCCTCTTCATGGAGAACAAACTACTGAAGAATAAAACCACTACTGATGTATGAGTGGAAAGGGTGAGTCTGTATTGGGAGAACTGGAATTTCTCTTTCCATTGGTTTAGCTTTGCTTGTTCATGTGAATGTGTGTGTGTGTGTGTGTGTGAATATGCACATTGTTTACAAAGACCCATTTTAATAACCATCTAAGCTCACTGCTGTGGTATTATTAAGGAAGGCCCTTGCCTCCCGTAAAGTTCTCAGAGTATTCTCGTTTCTGGAGGCCCTTGGCAGGAATGTTGGAAACATTGAGCTTCTCTTTAGCTCAGCAGGGGTTGAATCGATGAATCTGTCATTGTTTATTTTATAAAACTTCCAGTCTTCACCTCCGGGGCACTCTCACCATCAGAAGCTAAACACTCAAGCTGTTCATGTCGACCTCCTCAGTGTAGGATTCCTGGCCAGTTGCTGTGAGGTGAATAGACATTGTCCTCAATAAACTCTAAATGGTGCATGAACATGGCACCAGTGTGTATATGTACACTGCCAGGTTTCTGGGGCTGTTTCATGGACTTTACTATCCCACAGCGTTCCTTTCAGTTCACTGCCACAGCAGGAGATGCAGTTTGCTCACAGTAAATATGAAACTGATAGCATTTGTCTTTTCCTTTCCATCTTGTTCTGTAGGTATTGGCTTTGGAGAGGCAGGTCTTTGACTTCCTGGGTTACCAGTGGGCTCCCATCCTTGCCAACTTTTTCCATATCATTATTGTTATCCTCGGCCTCTTTGGCACCATTCAGTACCGGCCACGCTACATTGTGGTGGTGAGTATACTCAACTAAAGACTTCCAGTTCATGTGAAACTCTTTACAGTTTGTCACGTAATCTTTTTTTTGTGTTAAGCAGTGTCACATCACTTTGCATTAGTCCTCTGTCAGTGCTTGTAGATTGAACATGTTGTTGCCTTTCCAGTCTAATTTCTAAATGTGCTGCACTGTCTTGTGCATTGTGCGACACCCTTAAATCACTCTAATCCCAAGGTAATTAGGGCTAATTAAAGTGGATGGGGGTGTTGGGGGGCCTAAGGAGCTCATCAGCTTTATACTTAGCGTCAAGATTTTGGACAGAGAAGGTCATTCTTTGAAACACGCCGCAAAGCATGTGCTGCCTGTTGTTTCACTGCTTTTGTTAGAAAGCGACTCTTTAGCCCGGTGCTTCATGAATTTCCGTTTATGCATTTCTGTTTTTATTTGACACCATAATACTCATCTGACACATTAAAAGCCTATTTTGAGCAGCAATAGTGGAAGCACAGATGGTGAAGTTAATGACAGGAAGAGATTGGGAGAGAGCGAAAGAGATACAGAGGAAAAGAGAGTAAATAAAGAGAGACAGGGGAGATGGAGACGGATAAACGGGAGCCAAACAGGATAAGACAGAGAAACGGAGGAGGCTGAAATTGAAGTGAGGAGGAAAAATAGAGCTATTGTCTCAACTTAAGTGGAAAAGTAGAGGCAGCAGTCTACGGGATTTCATGCTTCAACATGTATGTCGTTTATGAAGGCACTGTTTGCCCTCTGCTCATCCTCTGACACCTCTGACATTTTAAATACACAGTTTACTGTGAGTCAGAGTATTTCACAATCTTCACATTGATGAGTCTGTCTCTTACAGGAGAACATCGCTCTGTATGACTCTGTGTCTGTCAACAGTTGGCTGTCTGACTGTACAATTTTATAAATGGTTGAAGTCATGAATTTTATTCGGCCTCAGCACATTTAAAAACCTGTAGATCCCTCTGGGCATAAAGAGACTTGCTGAACTTAGTGGCACCTTTTATAAAACCAGCATATCTTACATAAAAATGTTAGTGGATATAAAGTTTTTGTATTTACAATATACATAGCATGTGGTCAAATCCTTTTTATTCAAGTACTGTCCTTGAGTACAAATATAAGGTACTGCAGTTTTGAGGTAGTATTTCCATTAATGAGGTAGGTAAAAGGTAAGTGGTTCTCGCAGGACAGCGACGCTACAACTACCAACAGTGTATAAAGTAGTTGAAATGAACTCGACATCTACAGTAGTAAAATACATTCACATTAATGCAGCAGTAATATGAATCTAAAAATATCATATAATAGTAAAACACTGAGGTAAACCATTTTACTGACGAGAGCTTTTACTTTTCATATGAAAAGCACATTTTGCTGATAATCCTTATGCACTTAGTTCAGCAGGGGTTTAAATGCAGAACCTTTACGTGTAGTGGAGTACTTTTACAATGTGGCATTCGTACTTTTACTAAAAAGATCTCATGATGATGATTTATGTAAAGGATTTCAATGCATCTTCCATCTCTGCTTGATGAATGTATGAAAACATGCTCTGTGTTTTTGAGAATTTGTGTGTGTTGGAGTGACTTTGCTTTTTTTAGGTGATTTTTCATTGAACTTGACATTTATTCATTGCCTGTCATTCCTGTTCATTTGTGCTCATTCAGTTTCCATGGAGCTAATCTGCCTGTCTCTTGCCCTCCAGTACACAGTATGGGCTGCTCTGTGGGTGGCCTGGAATGTCTTCATCATCTGTTTCTACCTGGACGTAGGAGGCCTGTCCAAGGTGAGATTTTTTGTCTGCTGTTGTGGTCAAATATTTCATCATGCATCTGTCAGACAAATGGTGCGTCTTTATCTGTACTACAGTGAATGATTTATTCATTCTAGGCGAACGCCTGAAGGCTGGCAGAGCAGTGAAATCTGCTCAATAGGCCTGCTTTGCACCACCTACACTGTAGGTGTCTTTTAAACATGTTCAAAATGTCCTTATACTTGATATGTGCAATGGAGAATACTTGTTTCTGACTGGCTAGTAAGTGGGAGTTAGAAACATTTAACAGATGGTTCTGGTCAGCAGCTTAATCATTCTTCCAAATCAGTGTGCAAAGCATGTCAAACTGCAGGTATCCATAGCAACCGTACTTGTCAAACTTGCTGCCTGCTAAAAGTTTAGCTTTAACAGGTGAAAAAGCTAACCAGGTGTTAAGTCATTACTGTGCAAACAAACTTTGGTAGACAAAAGAAGACGATGAGTTGAACACAGGTCTTTGTTGCCTTTGACATTTGGACATGGTTCAAGTCCAGCAAAACACACCTGATATAATAACAGACTTTACATATAAACCAAAGCTGTGTTTCCACCACAGGAACTTTCCCCAGGAACATTTACAAGGACTCAGTACGTTTCCACCGCGGGGACCAGGGTCTAAATTTAGTTCCAGAGGCTTTATTTTACTCTAAAAAAAGTCCCCTGCTCAGGAGGTAGTGCTTTCTAATGGTTTGCAGCATTGAACATTGTGCTTCTGTCAGTATTCACAACATTTTATTTCAGCCACCCTTTTATACACAACAGTATAAATGGTTTTTCATTGTGCTTTAACACCATGGAGTTAGAGAAGAAAGCATGTGAGAGGTGGACCAGTGAAGTGCAGGTTGCGCACAAAATGTATGTGTCATGGGACTAAAGTACTAGGGATAAAAATTCTGGGTACTTTGGGGGAAATGTGGCTACAGTGTTCTTGCCTATGTTTTCTTTGTCATCTTTATATTAGGACATCATGCTGTTTATACATTGTACCAGCACAGTGTAGAAAGCATGTTTTAGTCAGCTGACACTAGTTTGTAATTTCAAAAGTGCTTGGTGGTAGATGGTAAGATAAAAGCTGAGTAATGCGTAAGACGTTCAAAATGAAAGGGAGAGTACAGTCCAATCCTCAATAGAATAACAAGAGGCCGATGGCAAATATTGTTCCCTGGGAAAAAAAACAACTCACTCTTGTCTTTGCCTGGAAATTATCTCGCATTACTTTTGTTTTTCTTCTAAAATTTGTTGAGCTTTAATTCCTAATACTTTAATTCTTTATTTTATCTCTTTATTGCAGCTGACATAAGAATTGTTTTAAAATGTAAAACCTAACTGAGCTTTGTGGAACATTATTGGCACTGAACACATATTTTAGCTATAATTGGAAGTGACGTACTGCCACCAGGTGCTTTTTGCCTACGTCAAACCTGAATGCACCAGTGTGAATAACAAGTGCAGTTTAAGTAAACATGATTACTTTCAGTAGATAATTCATGCATGACACAGCCATTGACCATAAATCATGCACTGAACTATAAATCACTCCCTAAGCTGTAAGAGTCTGCACCCTACTTGCCTGCAACACCTCAGCTGATGTATAAATTTGGCCTCCAGTAATGCCTGTGTTCATGTTTAAAGTGTCACCTATAGGTGACGCTCACCTCCCTGTTGAGTTTCAAGTGGAAGCTCACAACTTAATAGGTAAATAATAAAGAATAATCCCCCGCACAAACCTCCCTCACCACACACACATGTACTGCTGAATCTTAGGGGCCCCCTGTGGTTCCCAAGAGCAGATTAGAAGTGTATTTATCCAGACAAAGAGAAGTGTTTAGGTTGTCACCTTCCATGCTGAAAATCTATCCACCCTTTTTCATCCTGTCAACTTGTCTTCCTTCCCAGTTTTTCAAATCTACTTCCTTTTTTCTTTGATTTCTCCTCTCCTCTCCTCCTCTCCTCTCCTCTCCTCTCCTCTCCTCTCCTCTCCTCTCCTCTCCTCTCCTCTCCTCTC
>JAPQRN010000025.1:11256004-11268061 GCA_037367275.1 Coranthus polyacanthus | reverse complement strand
CGTACAGTGGTTTGTGAATTATTTTGAGTAACTGGCGTATTGTTTATAGCTATCTTATGAAGGGCCAAAAGAGACCTATTCCATTCGTACCCTCTCACACGCCTACATTTGCCTTTCACATGCAGATATACATGGAACGCGACCCGGCATATGGCATTTATTAAATGATGCGTTGCAACAGTTTGCACCGTCCTATGTGCTCTTTTTTAATGAAAACATGCCAGGTGAAGGCAAAAACAATAAAGGGCTTAATGAGCCATTTGGCGTTCGATACCCTTCCATGCTGATCAGGATCAGGACTTAAACATGACCTTCCATGTTTAAGCTTCTCAACCAATCACAATGCGATAAACAACCTTTTCACTATACTCTCTCTCAAACAGGTACACATTCTTCTCATACATTCATATATTTTATACATACATTATATACTGTATACATACATTTATACATTGAATGAATGTGCGTGAGAGCAACATATATGAATGCGTGAGTGAAAATATGTAATGTACAAGGAGTATGTATGTATGCATGTGAGAGGGCAAAACTCAGCCCCCTCCACCATCATCATACCATCTACATATCTACATACATCTAGTGGTAAGCGAAAGTGTGTTTTTGTTGGGTTTTTTTTGTAATTTTACCAAACCTGCTCCTACAGCAAAAAAGAATAGTCATGTGTGTCTGGGGAACTTGATCTGTGATCCAGATTTGTTTCTCTCATGAAGAATAAATGCTGATGATGCACAACATGTAATGAACTGATTCCAAGTAGTAAGGCTTTTTTTTCCTTCTCTTTCAGGACAGTGACCTGCTGACATTTAACATCTCAGCCCATCACTCCTGGTGGAGTGAACACGGGCCAGGCTGTGTGAGGCGAGAGATGCCGCAGGCTCCGGGGGTCCGCACCACAGAGAGCCACTCCTACATCACTGTCATGGGCTGCCTCATGGACTACCAGTACATTGAAGTTGTGCATAGCGGCACACAGATCCTCGTTGCTGTGAGTACAAGCTAGTGTCGCATTTGACATCACCACTCGCATATGTACACGGAGATAAACACAGTACGTGTCTGAACATGATGCAGTAGTGGGATTTGTAATGTGAAAAGTGAAGATGATAGACAGGAGGGTGTTGTTTTAGTTTGCCTTCAAGCACTTTTTTCAATATACTTAGACAGTGGTCTGTTATTTTGTCTATCACAGCCTCCCTTCCTCTGCCCCGGTCGCTGAATGAAAAATTGATCTGTTGTTTTGTCTGGCGGAGGCTTAGACCTGCCAGCTGCTAACAGGTTACTCAAACACTGGAAGAGCTATTATTGTCCTCTTTATACAGCAGACATCCTGCCTGCATGCACATTTGCACACACTCATGTATGACTGACTAACCTCTTGTTGGATAGAGGCCAGCACGCCCTCACTTGCCAGTGTTTGCACAGCAGGCGCTTGCTTCAGACATGCATATGACACACATTTACACATAGTAGCATTCACTTACACACTTTTTGATTCCATCAAACACAAGCACTTATCTATTTCTCACTCTGATTGCCACTTTAATACATGTGGAGTGGATTAAATGGTGGCAGTAGGTGACCGACACACATAAAGAAACAGACAAAGAGTCAGAGATACTAATACACACTAGCTGATGATTTGAACTTAAGTACATCAGTAGGGTTTCAGAGACCTGCTGGGTTTCATTCTTACCATTCAGTTGACACCTGGGGAAAGCACTGTGGATGCAGTTAAATATATGGTAGATTAGAAAACTAGCAATGGGAGCCAGTATCGAGAAGCAATGGACTGTTCCATTCATCCCATCATCCCACAGAGAAAGGTAATAAAATGGCTGAGCTCACTTTACAGCACTATCACTCCACTGAAACTCATTAGCCTATGTACTATAGGCAGCGAATTGGTTTATTCCCATCCGCTCAAATGTGAACTTTTACTTCTCTATATGAGATGGTAACACCCCTTTGCTTGCATTTTTACACGGTATTGTCAACAGCATCTCGGTGGGAACAGCTCCCAAGGGGAGCAGGGAAATTGGTACTGAAATCTCAATGTTACAAATGGCTTCTTCTCCCTTGTTTCCTCTCTTTCACTCAGACTAAAAGCACAGCACAGCTTAAGAAAATAGACATTTGTTTTGTCTGTGTTCCTTCCTGGTGGAAGAGATGGGAATCATACAGAGAGACTTAAAGGTTAAAGGCATAAATGAAAAAAATGACCGTAAAGTGGGGTGTCCCTTTGTCTTTGTTAAAGGGGTTTCAAGGTTGCTGTGAGAGGCCATTAAATATTTAGTTTGGGCTCCAAGGAGTATGTTTCATTAAGATGAAAAATGTGGATCCATGGGCCAGTAATGGAGGCATCACTGTCATCTGTCTGCTTCGATTCATCACGACATAGAGGGAAGCTGTTTGGGGGGGAAGCTTTGGTACAGTCAGCCTTGTGTTGTTCCCTATTGCCTCCACAGGTTACATTCAGATGAGCCAAAAAGTAACATCCCAATTTAAAGGATGCGCTCTGAAGTGGAAGAAACCCTTTTAATATATCATTCATTTATCACTGAAGAGAATTTTGTTTTCATTTGGCCCTACGTATTTGTTCGTAGCACCTATAGTATACACTCCTCCTGTTGACTGGATTTGGTTTTCCACTAGTGTCATAATAATGACTGATTTCCCTGTCAATGCAGACAGCAGAAAATCCACACTTTTTCCCCCTTTCTCTCTCTATATATATCCTCTTATCATCCTGTCTTACTTTGCTCCTGTGTACTGCCTTCACTGTTAAATAAAACAGTCGAGTCTGAGAAAACAACTCCAGTGAGATGGAGGGTAGTTTGAAAGAAAGTATGAGAGAGGAAGAAGAAAAACAGTGCAGGATGTGATATTCAGTTTACATCGGTAGACATAACTTTTACAAGCTAAAAGGGAGTAGTGAGAGACGTCAAGGGCTTGTCAGAGCTGCTGAGCTTCTCATAAAGCAGCCAAAGAAAATCCTCACAAACACACAGAGACACACACGCAGATATCATTTAGTGCAGGTTATTACTGCCACAGGCAACACTTTTTTTCCCCCTGTTACTTCTATATTCCCTAGAAACCTGCACTGGGAGGATTGTGTGGAAGGTGATAATGGGTGGGAACGGCAGTCTGCGTCATTCTCTTGTTCCATTGCTCATTTCCTCTCGTTTTCATATCTTTTTTTTTCCCCCCTCTCATCACAATCTCTCAGCTCTGGCTGTCTTCCTGTCTCCTTTTCCTGCCCTGATCTCACACTGTTTGACCTTCATGTCGATCAAAATTACCACAAATGATGAGGCATTTCTGTGTTTTTCCACTCACTTTTACTTCTGCTCCATCTTGTGTTTTATTCGAAGTGTAATGGCTGTCATGTCAGTCTACCTTCTGTGTTAAAGTGCAGCTTGTGTATCACCAGGGAAAACACTTGAGTGGGGGACGAATAACGGCCCCTGGATGATTAGAGGGGGGCCCCCACAGCAGGCCTATAATGTGTGCAGAACCCAGTGATTACCGCTCAGGGCTATGCTTACCTATAGGGTCGGGTGTGTGTTTTGTGAAGCGCATAACCGCCCCACCCACACCCCCTACTCAATCAAAAGGTCAGCTTTAGTAACTCCATTAGTCCATGTGGTGTTTTCAAAATCTAATGCCATCTCCACTGGGGCTGAATATGTTTTTTATTTGTGTGCTGCACAGAGGGATCTTTGATGTTATTTCATTTGAAGTCCAGTAATCTGTCACAAATCAGAACATGGCTATGCATTGTCTGGTATAATAATAGTATGTAGCACCTCTGTAGTATGTCTTCTTTGAAATACACAGTGTTTTAGCAGTGTGTTCTGCTTCAAAAGATTATAATGATTGCAGAGTTAAAAGCCGTACGATGCAGATTTTGAGCGGTTTTTAGACTGCTGCCAAAAACAGGGAGGAGAAAAGAAAGACCTCAAGACCAGAGGAGAGAGTCTTCTGCAGGCCACTGAATATTGTGTCAGGCTACTCACAGTACATCACAAAAACATGACTGCCGCCATTATACTTCAAAGGCGTTCTCTGCCAAGAGCTTTAATTGTTAATCTGTTTTGCAGGGAAATGGATTTTGCCCAGATTAATTTTACTCTAATATTTGGTCTTTTTAAACTTCTGAGAGTAGGCAGAAAATGCGAGAGAAGAGGGAAGACAGGAGAACTTGGAGGAGAGAAATAAGTAACTTTACTGGGGAAAACATCCCTATCGTGTTTGCTTTTCTTTTTGTGTACCAGTTCCTTTAATTTATCCTCCCGTCTCTGCTTCATCTTGATCCAGAGAGCCCCGTGTCTCTCAGTCAAACCTCATGGAAAAATCAGTGAGGTGTTTTTCATAGAGCCTTTATTTCTCCGTGAGGATTTTTTTAGACATTAACATGCTGTTATGTGCAGTAATTTAATGAGAAAGATGCAAATCAGCACCACAGACTTGTACCAACCACATGGGGTCCAACGTATGCTCTATACGTCTGTGTTGTCTGTGTGTGTGTGTGTGTGAACATACAGAGAGGGGGGCTGGTTGAAAAGAACAGGTGGATGGGGTCTGTGCAGTCCCTATCTCATCATGTTTTGTCATTAAACATGCAGCTGCCCAAACACACAAACACACACACATCTAATTTTGTGCAGGGGAGCTTGCTCCTTATTGTCAGCCAGAAAGTCCTGTGTAATTAACCTACAAGACATCTGTACGCCCCTCTCTCCTTCTTCTCTCATGTGATATATTCAGCCTCAGAATTCCTTTCATTATAGCACTTAGTGAGTTTTCTCCCGACACTGACCTACAATCAATAGTGTGTTAATTAGCTTGTGGATCGACGTAGATACCCATCACTGCACACTCACATGCACAGACGGGCTGACTGTATCCAGGAGACATCTTTTAAATTTCTACAAATTATGCCAATAGATAGATACAGTGCTGCAGTGAATTATTATTTATAATCTCCATATTCGATTATCTTTTAATCATTATCATCAACTAATTGGTAAGTTGAGTGCTTGTTCAGTCGCATGCATTAAGACTAAAGTAGGGCATATCTTTGCAATAAACAAGCTTGATAATTACATTTTTTTTTTTTCTTCCAGAAAAGCCCAACCAGACAATTAACTATGACTGAGAGCAGTGCAAAGTCCTGATCATAAAATACATGCAAGCCCAGTGGACTGATGTCTCTGAATGAATGCACATTACTCAAGACAGGTCTGTGTCTTTTCGGACTGGCATACTCAGTATAAACATGACCTTCATTAACTTATGCAAATACAAGTAGCCTTTTTTTCTAGATCAGCTGGCCTTCTTCTCACACACATTCATACATGAATGGCTGAGCCTTGAACTTCTTTTACCCCTCATTATCTGAGTGGAAAAACACAAATACTGCTGAACTACCGCGAATAACTTCTTTGGTTTCCCGTGCAACATTGCAAATACTAAACGAAGGCCGACTGGAAGGCTTCTTTTCTTTTGATGTTTTTCCTCCCCAAATCCAGCAATCTGGATTTTCTGCTGGGTTTCTTTTTTTTTTTTTCCTTCTGTTCACTGTTCACTGCCCAACAACCGGCAGAGGAGACAAGGGAGAAGACAGAACACAGAGGAGGGCGGCACTTTTGTGCAACATCAAAACAAGAATGTATACAGAGTTGGTGAGAAAATGACACAGGGGGAATTCATGTTTTCTTACTAGCAATGACGTGGAGAGCAGTGCTTGGAGAGTGTCTAACATCAAGACAAATTTGCAGAGTACAAGGGGAAAGTAAGTGATTGGCAGGCAAATTAGATGGCTTTAGTGTGGCACGTCCTTGGTGACGGACTGAGATCTAGTCTCCGGGGATAGGCAGGGGCTTTTATGAGCTTAATTAATATGACATTAATTTCCAAAGTGATCCCTGAACTCCAGAAGTGACAGGGGGAAGTCGGGGAAGAAAGCTGAGGGCTACGTGTCTGCGTGTGTCGTAGAGAAGCATGATTTAAGGCCATTTAAAGGGAGTTATAAGTGGAATTGTCACTTGTTATTGGGGACACTGACCTATTTTGGCTAAGGACAGCAAAGCCTCTGGCAAAAAGCCACCAAGTGTTCACGTCTCTGATCGTATTAGTTTCCTGTACATCACACCAAATGTATCAAAGCCCTAGAAAAGAAAACTAGATGACAGGATAGTTTAAGATCAGTCTATAATAAGCAGACAAGACTGGAGATATAACTTGCTGTAATGTAGATTTTTTTTTTGGTGCTGTCAGTAGCCATTGGTCAAGGATGGCAATGATTTCAAATTACTCAGCAGTGACACACGCTTCCATTTACTAAAGTCATTTTTAAAGCCCTTTGTCTACTTACACTGACCCAAATAAAGTGTCTGCGTCTGTCGTGATGTAAATATAAGCATTGGAAATATGATTTGCTTGATTTTATCTATGATAAGATGTTAAAGATCATCATGGATGTAGTTCAGATTGTTGTGAAACCAACTGTTCTCACAAAACAGGAGTTTGTTGAGGATACTGAGCTGCATCTCCCATAGGACTCAGTTCAAACAGAACAACCTCTGGTCTCCTGTTGTTATCATTCCACATTGCCCCCCCTTCTCGTGTTCTACCTTTTTATAAAGAATGGCAAAGCAGAATAAAGGCGCAACATTCCTGCCTTGAACAGTAAAACACTGATTAATCGAACTTTTGTCTATTTGCAACTGTATGTGAGGCCAGTTCATTCATTTAGGTGAGCTGGGTATTGTCAAGATGACCACCATCACCAAAACATTTGGTCACTATTCATCCAGTCCTTTTTTATAGTATGTAGAGTCTCAGAAAACTTGTACAATCGATTCCAAGGAGCTCTGAAACTTTCCTGTCAGATCACAATGACCAACAATGACATTTTCTGTGTTTTTTTTTGTTGGTTTTTTTGTGTGTGTGTTTTTGTTCTTGCATTTCCCTGGAGTCTCAAGTTTTGTCTGCTGTGACATGTTTGCTGTGTGTTCTTAAATCCCAAAACCACAACAGCAATCAGAGCCCTTTATGGAAATTACAACAAACGTGCACTTCTGCGTCGTGTATTAACTCATACAAGGACACACTTGATGCACACTTTTGCGGAACAAAAACACACATGGCCACATACACACCGCGCAAGTGGGTGTGTCCCCCGCTGTTAACACCATCTTGTGTTTGACACTGGCTTTATACATATGCTAATTCACCTCCATTTCACCGCCACTGTAATGGATGGGGTGAGACCAGCAATTAGATAGTGAAGGGGGGGAAAAAAAGTGAGAGAGAAGCACAGAGAAGAGTTATGTATCTTATCTAGCCCACACAGAGACAGAACCGTTCCCTTTTCAGTGAGATGACACACCTGCATTTCATTCATAAATAAAACATTTAATCTACATCTGGATGAACTTCAATCAAAGCAAAATATGTTGCACCCATGAAAAATAGACTAAAACCCAAAATGATAGAGATGAAAGGCCTGCACACTGCGCCCCATCCTTGTCCCTCTCATAATTACCACAGCCAGGCTAAGTTATAGGATGAATGAATGTTATATAAATTGCCACCCACCATCACAGGCAGCCATTCCTCTCTGGGGTTCTGTGTTTATACGCTCGGTGTGCGAGGAGGGCAGTGTGCCCGACGCTGCTTTAATTGGCATGGCAGAGTGCCAAGTGATGGATGGATGGCTGGGTGGAGAGAAACTGTCTTTTCCTGTGTCTGTTTCTGAGTCGATGAGAGCCATCTGCCAATTCCACAGGCAATTCTCAATGCCGTGTGTTTGCCTGCGCATATGACGCCATACAGTCACTTGTGTGCTCAGTCTGTTGATGTCTGGTGTGTTCGTGCTACTGTATGAGCAATGCTGAAGCACTATAAACAGCTGCTGACACAGATATTAAAGCACAAGAGAGCATAAAAGAGCTGATATGTTCCTCAACTTTTTTATCAGCAACTGTACTGCATCATTTTCTCCATTTTTCTATTTTTATTTTTGTTCTTGTCAACAGATCACACGTTGGTAATATTGGTCATTTACTGCAGGGACCTTCTTATCATCCTAACACAGTTTATGATTAGATACAATAATGGACATCGTATGCCTGTTTTATTGGTGCAAATGATCACCACATGCACTTTGAATGATGCAGCACAATTTATAGTAAATTATTTTGCTGACCCCCTGGCTATGGGTTATTGAACCACTGATTTAATGACGAGAGGACAGATTGAGAACAAACTGTAATTATATTTTGAATAATCTATAATGAATCTTTTAATATATATATCATAATAATTCATACAGTATGAAGCTGGAATTAGTGAATGTCATATATTTGTCAAAGGATAAAAGTCTCAAAGTGGATATATCGAAAAGAATTAGGTCTGATGTCTATGTGTAATGTGCTCGTAGGAATGAATCAGATTAACTCCTGACTCTGAAGATACTTCAACTCTATCAAGCTTTATAACAACGTTCAGCTCCTTGTCTGGCTTTGGTTCATGGTCAACGCTCACATAGCCACATGTTCAAAAACAGACAGCAATAAAGTTTTAAAAACCCACCGTACACTACCACAGAGCCAAAGAGCAAACGCACAAAATCGGCATCTAGTCGGGGGACGTGTGGAGAATTTAATGGTCTCAGAATAAATAATGATGTTTCTAATAGGTGACCGTTTACACACAGATTCTCAGCTTGTCTCGCTGTCCCCAGTGTCCGTACGAATCAGTTATGGCTGGTTTTATGATTAATCAAATTATTATCACTTGAAATTGCTCATGATTGGTTCGGTTAATGAATCAGTTAATCATTTAAGCTAAGGGGTGCTGGTTTCACCACGTTGCATCATCTGCCCACTCACGGAACACACACAGCCACCATCTCTTGAATCAAAGTTTTATCTCCACAAAGCTCACTGTTCTTCATTTTCTCCCCTGCATTATCCGTGCGTCTGTCAAAGCGAACACACAGCAGTGTATCATCAGTCTAACCTCTCTCATTTGCTTCTGTGTTACAGCTCCTGGGCTTCGTGTACGCCTGTTATGTTGTCAGCGCTATCACTGAAGAGGAGGACAGCTGTGAGTCCCATAACCTCACCCCACATATAAACACACGTAGTCATTCTTGAACCAGAGTCTTGCAACAATCAATGAATGAATCACACCCAGACCCACTCACACAGTTGAGATGGAAATCACCGGAGTTGGGAAGAACAGGACCGCGTCTCTCTTCATCTCCCTATCGTCTCCCCCCCACCTCCCTACTCCCCCACACCAGCTGGGTCCTCGCTCCCTCCCTCCAGAACCAAAGGAGCCATGCCGTCCCTCTCCACACCTCCTCCAGCCCATTCTTTCCTTTCTCTTTCACATGTACACTCATCACCATTCTGTGTGGTCCTCACTGTCATTACAGCCGCTCCTTTAATGTACTCTGCCTTTCCCTTTTCTCACTTTCATCTCTCTATGTGCCCCTTTATGTTTGTCACTCCAGCTGTCTGTTTTCTGGTGAGGGTGGGTGTGTGTTTTTTTTTTTTTTTTTTCCTTTTACTTCTGCATTGCACCTCCCCCATTCTCTTGTTCACAAACACACACACACCCCTGCCCTCCTCACGTCTATCTCTCGTACAGCTTGTCAAACATGTGCATCCTTCCTCTGCAGCGGCTCTTTTCCAACACGTCCTCATACCTAAACGACAGAATAAGTCAACTGCCAATGACTCTCTAAACGAGACATATGCGCGTACTGTACATTGCAGACACAAAATACCACTGACATGGTTAAAAAGTACTACATAACTGTTGCATTTAGGTTGTGACAATGTCGGTTTTTCACAAAAATAACTTGGTTAGGGTCAGGAAAAGACGGTAAGGGCTACAATATGAAAGTTAGATGATGAATGTCAACATGCTTACAGTAACGAACACACTGTTATGATTAGGCTTAGGCACAAAACAACTTGGTTAGGGTAAGGAAAAGATTGTGGTAATGGCTAAAATAAGATGGTTACATGACAAATGTTCAAATAACAAACACATGTACGGGGTTTTTCCTGGCTCAAAATAAAGTGTAGGTGGTACCACGCTTTCATTTGGCTCAAGCTTTTTAGAATTTTAAGAGTTCTATTTTCTAAGAAAATGACAATTATCACTGTAAGGTAGTCGGTTTTACTTTATCAAAAAAAACTTTTCTTCAAGCAAAGTCAGTTGCTGTGAATGCAGATTTACTGATTATCTCCAGACCTGTGTACATTTTAAACAGACAGCAACATTTGTTAGAGATCCTGAAGAAAAAAGGAATCAGTGGCTCTCTGCAAGAAAGGATAAAAGCCTCTTATCTATGCCAGTAAAATAATATTTGCAGTTGTTAAAAACTTACAGCGCCACCAGACTGCTCTAATACTGCAAGCATAGTTACAAATGACAGAAATTCACTGCATTGCTCATTGGAAAATGCTTTTATCAAGAATTGCACACAATTTGACAGAGGTGGCCACCGTCTAACTCTCTATGCAGGAAAAAACCCTGCATTTAACAACACTGGTCCACAGTTTGTTATTCTAACATAACCATCCCCAAATGCCATCAGACCATCTTGTCAATTTTTCTTTTACATGCACTTATTCACACAACTGCAAGACGTCGCCTCACGAAAGCGAGAGGACGATTACGCAAACATAGGTCGTTTTAACCCACTTCTGGTATTGTTTCCCGTGTGAGGTCAGGCTGTCATTCTGCAGCCGAGCTCCTGAATTTCTAGCTGTATTTTGAATTTATTTTCAACTCAGATCCTCATTACTTTTGCTGTCATGCAAAAGCATTCAGAGAGTGAAGGAGGGATGTGAGAAAACGCAGAGGGGGACAACGAAACAGGTCATAAGAGGGTGAAACCAGAGATGGACACTTGGTGATAAATGACCCAGCTGCTGTGACCTCATAAGCAGCAGGTCAGAAGGTCAGAGGTCCTATTGGAGTTCAGTGCGGTGCAGGAAACATTTGATCTGAGCGCTAGTGGGATTAGCACTGCAGTAACCCTCCTCTACATACAGTACAGCTATGTCCAAGAATTTGCTTTCACATATTTTAGTTGATTGAAGTCAGGCTAAAACTCAGATCTGTAATGGTTGAATGGACAAGCTTTCTCTGTGAGGATTAGCTGAGACTCTATGGGGTTTCTCAGGTAAATGGTACGTATTCATAGGCACATTCTTGTTTGAGTGCTAATTATGAACAACCAGAACCAGACTGTAATCGTGTGACATACTTTAGTAGACACCTAAGATCTAATTTGATTGAAAACACTGCAGTGAAGGAAGTACTACATGCACTAATTGCATCTTAAACAGCAGACTCTTCTGATGTGGGGGAATTCGAGTGTTGTTTCTGCGTGTGTTCCTGTCGACCAGCGGTACAGAAATCCATGCAGCTCTTTGTTGGTCACATACCAGAGATTCACTGTCTGTGAGCGGTTTGCATCCCCACCCAACTGATTCTCCCTCTAGCTCTAGGCAGTACCACTTAATCACCAGTCACCCCTAAGTAATCCCTTGAGGGCGTTTCAGTATTGAGTCTAACTTGGGGAAAAAGAGAGACTTTTCACTCCCAATGACTTTCGCTTTGATTTTGGTGACCTTTGAGCTCCATTAATTTCTTTTGAGGACAATTGGCACATATTGTGTTTGTTTAAAATCGCACCAGACAGCCCTGCACTCTCCAAAAAACATACAAATATCAAGAGAGAGGCAAGGAAAGGTGGGGTTAAAAAAAAAAAAAAAAAAAAAAAAAAAAGCTTGGTAACAATGTGTGATTTTTATTGGTTTTAACTATCTGGTTCTTCTCTGATCTGGGCTTTGGAGAAGTGATCCGCTGCTACATCGCTTCCAACTGGTAGCTCTTTGTTATTGTAATCAGCCCTTTTCCTGCACGCACACGCATGAATTTGTAAATGCAGACACAGGTGTGCGCACACACACACACACACACACACACACACACACACACACA
>JAPQRN010000025.1:11231364-11255904 GCA_037367275.1 Coranthus polyacanthus | reverse complement strand
ACACGCATGAATTTGTAAATGCAGACACAGGTGTGCGCACACACACACACACACACACACACACACACACACACACAATCGCACCATCACAAAAACCAGGGAGGGCACTTTGTGCTCTCATTTTCTGCTCTCATTTGATGTGTAGATTAAAGCATGCTTCTACATTGAGCTCCCTGGCTGCCTCAGCATCTCTCCTCCTACTCAGAACTTTTTCTTCTCATTACTTTTCTTTCCCATGTTTTCTTTCTGTTGCCGATTTTTTTTTTTTTTTTTTTTTTTAAGAAATCCATGCTATCTCTCTCTGTCCTCTTTGTCTATTTTACCACCTTTTGCTATGCAACTGTAATGAGGTGTGCTTGTAAAAAGTTAGAGGTCTCTGGTCACTCGTTGTGTCAGCCTCATTAAGCCTGCTGCTGGTCAATAACTTCCCAAGCTGATTGCATCTCACCAAGAGCAGAAAGGTTGGCAGTATCCACTGGAGAGACGGGAAGACGGGGGTGGGGTGGGGTACATGAGCAGGGTGGATGAGGCGTTTGTCAGGAGCAAACCAAGGAGGGAAAAGAGAGACAGCACAATATGCAGAAACAAACACAATGAGACAAGATGAGCTTTTCACAAAGGAGGAGATAAGACGGGATTCCTCTCACATCGAGCACTCTCTCACTCTCTGAGGAGAGGGGTAAGTTAGATTTGAGTGCTCAGCATTGCGTAAAAGAAAGGCGTAAGATACACACAAGCACATAAACACACCCACACAAGAAAACACAAAAAGGCACAATCAGCCAGATCATTTTAGCAACGTAAAATCCATCAGTATAGAGAATGACATGGTTTCAGGATGTATTGCTGATACTGTGTGTGTGTGTGTGTGTGTGTGTGTGAGTGTGATCTTTCCTTTTAATGCGACTTCCTCTCTTCCCTGCCACTTTGTACGTGCATTTGTATAGTGCGTATTCACTCGCACGTACCTATACTGCATATAGTTTGTATATGTGTGTGTATTAAGTTCACTTTGCATCACTGACTCAGTGTTTGTCTGTAGGTGTTTGTGTGTATGAGTGTGTGTCAGATTTGTTACACAGAGTTATCGGTGGCGAGCAGGCACACCGGCAGAGTGAGTGGTGGGGAAAATCCTCTTTGTAAAGTAGGTCATGGAGTTAGCTGCCTAGCGCTAGGATAAGCTTGCTTTAGCATGTCTGCTAATTATGCTGCCGCCCTCTGTGCTGAGTCACATCCCCAGAAAATCCTCCGCAGCAGACTAGATGGATGGATGAATGGATGGGTGCACGGGTGGGTAAAGATTATTTTCACCCTCCCATCCACCCAAACTGTTTTAATCTGTGGCTGAATGTTGCTACAAACGTTGGTAAAATGACACTAAACAACATTCTGAGATTGCGAGTGTTCAGAGGTCGCTACACTGATTAAATATCCAGTTTGAAATAGTCTTTTTTTTAGGGTTCTCGGTTAAGATGTTGACCACAAAGTGCAGTGTCTGCTCTCCATGTACGGCCGTGTGCCTTTGATGCATTCTTTGATTCCCTTTCGCAATCCCCAATGTCCTATTGACTACTGCCAGATCTAGTCTCTCTCTAGCTCCGTCTATTGTTTACTTGTAAAAAAATGCAAATGTGTCTAGAATATTATTGAAATGTCAGTAGTATCATGAGACAAGACAGAGGAAAACACAACTGCTGGGAGATAATCAGAATCTTATCATATTAATTATACCAAATCCCCCAGTCAGATTACAGCATTTCACTCCTTACATTAGTATCTATTAAATGAGAGATTTGACATTTACACCAATATATTTTTAGTTAAGTTACATTTAATTGTAGTAAAAATGTAATGACTTCATGATACACACATTCATATACATATACACATAAACACACCATGAACTGTTAAACACTTAATTCCATAATTTCCTTCTTTTGCCCAAATGGAGTTTTTTGTAGAAAGACGCTGACAGTAAACACACTTGCTTCGTTGCTGTTTTTTTCTATATGAATTCATATGGGAGGATAATTGACATTATGAATGGAGCAACGCATGTATGAACTTACAGCTAGGAGTAAAACCAAGATCAACGCAATGCTGGAAAAGAAAGTGATATAATTGCGGAGACAAAAAAAAAAAAGATGACCTAATATATTCAAGTTGAATTGATATTATCAGCAAGGACAAACTTTCCTCTTTCCCTGGAATAGTTTGAGTCTTTTCATGGATGGTTAACTTTAAATGCCTCTCCATCAAACATCCCTGAAGTTTTCATATGCAAAATAAGTAAGCATAAAACATAAACTGGTCTTTAAAGTAAATTAGTAGTCTGTATAGCACTGATGGCTGCGTAATGGTGTGTGAGGGCAGAGATGCAGCGTTGCAGAGTGGAGCCAAGTATGAAGAACTCCCCTAAATACTGAGTGTGTGTCGACCGAGAGAGAGAGACCACAACTTTGTCTTGTATCTCATCTCCTCCAGCTTCTACAGACAGTTTTCTGCCTGCCCTTTATCACTCTGTCTCTGCCTTGTCTCTCCTCACCTGCTCTTTTTATTCACCAACCCTGTCTTTTTCCCTTTATCTCTGTGCCTGTGTTGTATTTTACTGTCAGCTCACCAGTCCTTAACACACATCAACACAAACACACACACACTGCGGGAGATGCGGCAGTCTACAGTAGACTGACTGTCAGCCCTGACTGAGCCAGTGAAGGTCCTCTGATTTCAACCAGTTTCCACTTGAACTGAAACATAATCGTCCGACATAACTCCCTGCTTGTTTAGGGGCACCTCAGAGATGCCTAAACTACTGACCTACATACCTTTCATTTCTTGCTTGTATCTACACAAGTGAAAATCAGCATGTTTCCTCTGCCTGGAAGAAACCCCCTCTCACTCTTCAGCTGCCAATATCTGTTTTCAAAGACGCTATCGACATTAGAGAAGGTAAATTGACGTCTCCTCTTCATATTGACTTTTTTCTTAGCGACACTGGTGTTTTCAGATCATGTTCTAAAAGTTTTAACACCACACTGGATCTCACAGCTCTCCACATTTATTCATTTTCCAAGTGTTGTTAGCTGCTTACACAGCAAGCATAAGGAACAGACTGCGCCAACAAGTCACAAATATTTCCATAAAGTGGAGCCCATTAAAATGAGACGCTTGATATTACCTGGCATATGTTCGTGTTTTCAAAAAGCCTGGTCTTTAACTCATGCCAATTTTCTCAGTTCTCTGCAATCAAGATATGCTGCTCACCCTAAGGTTTGTCAAGCTGTTTAGTATAAAGGTTTAATCAAATGAACTGCTTGATGTACATGTTCCACATGGGAACTTTGTAGGTGTAAACGGGTTTGAGGACACATCAGAATAAGAGGACACGGTGGGAGTTAATGGCACTTGCAAAGTGAGCTTCAACATTATGGAATAGTTGCCACACAGCACCTGACTAGAATTTGATGAGCATCCTGTGTGCATCGCTCCTATTTAGATGATTAGACATGTATCTACAGTTTAGTGAATTCAGTGAAAAGTCTCTTAGAGGCTAAGCTTGGGTCTTGTAGTTTGTCAGGTACGCTAAACACAGAAATGCACTGAGGTCCAAATTTTGTATTTTTTTTAAACTTTCAATTAAAGAAAGGATACTAATCACATTGTGTACATGAACGAGTTATGATCAAGGTCATGGTGAAACTTCTGTCCGACCAGCTCATCATGCAGGTGAGCGGCTGCTTACATGAACTGTGACCATCACCACCCCTACAAACAGAAACAAAGAACAACCAGGAGGGCACTCAGGGAGCGCAGGCCACTGGCGAGGCCTACAGTCCACTATTCTTCTTATTCCACAATATTTTTATGACCTAAGTGTCCTCCTTTTTCTCAGTTTAAGTCACTGGTTAGTTTTTTTTTTATTATTTAACCGTTCCCATTTTAAATTCTAAGTTAGCCTGGGTCTCTCCGGTGTTAAAGAATGTGGAAAACAATTCCAGCCTCTGTCTCTTTTTACGGATCTGCTCCAAAATGTAAGAGGTTCATCCTTGGCGCCGTGCCCTACCCTTCCACTATGTTTCATGAAAATTGGTGCAGTGCCTTTTACATAATCCTGCTGACAGACTGTCAGTTTGATCACTTTCATTTGTCTGACTGATATATGATAAAATATATACCACCACAAAACGTACCCACACTACAGAAGCCACTCATGGCTCTAAAATATATTATATATGTTATATTGATATAGCAGTCCACAATCTGATACAAAACAAGATAGCAGTGCAGATAGCCCACAGTAAATTTGTCATAAGATCCTCTGCTGCTGCATCTATCCAGTCTCTGGGCTATGGGAGATTTGCAGGCTATCATTTGTCTTGCAGTAATGTTCTTAATTGTACACAAATACAGGAGGACTGCAAATCTACTCTCTACTCTTAGCAGCACACGTTACTCTGAGACATTTACGCTCACATCTGTCCCACCATAAACAGTGGCAGATAGGAACCGAATCTCAGACTAAGGGGAGAGAGACTGAGATGTCAGTTAGACATGTGTAAATGGCATGTGTACATTTAATGTATACAGAAAATAATAAAGCGCTGTAACTGATAATGAGATAATGAATGGTATAATAAACTGAATTCTGCAAAGTCGTAAAGTAATATGACGCAAATTCATACGCAACATAAAAGAACATGGTTTGCTTAATCATTAAAATAATGTGTACAATAGCTAAGGGTTACCCTAGCATTGTCATGACAGTACCTTCTGTAACTATGTGTTGAATTGGCAGACTGATGGATAGACTCGCAGACAAATATTGCCATGCGTAGAGCTGCTGGTGTGGCTAAAAATGGCAACCATCATTATCATCTAACTGTATTCCTCAACACAGCTTATCACGGCAGGGAATGGATCCCCACCTGCTTATAATGAGAAAATCACTGGTACAGAAAAGAGCAGGGAAGTGGATTTTGGTGTGGTTGCGTGTGGGTGTGTTGTGTTGTGGTGAACAGATGAAACGGAGACTCCCACGAAAGCAGAGCAGCGTCAAAGGAAAGGGACAGGCCCCCCCGCGCAGGACCCCGTGGCTCTTTGCACTCATCCTGTCCACCTATCAGTATTCAGCAGACCACCCCTGCATCCTCTTATCAGGATGGAGCTGATTTGGCCTTTCGGTACTTTCCACGGCTGGCCTGTGTCTGTTTTTCCCCTATAGCTGTTGCTTCCCAGAAATGAGCAGATCTCCCGATGTTTTTGCCCAGTTCTGTTCCTCTTGCACTGGATCTATTTGTTTGAATCCGGTTCAAACTCAGTCAACCCCCCCCCCCCCCCCCCTCGTGGTGTTTACAGGACTCTCACTGCTCCTGGACATTCTGGCCTCTTTTACATGCACTCCTTCAGCCTAATCTCTTCGGCCCCCCCTGTCAGTTAGACCGACAAGCGTGACGCACTCTGTCCTCCCCTCTACCCTTCTCAGCCTTTGTGTCCCCTCAGCTGCCGCAAGCTTTTTGCTTCGTCTCAAAAATCTCTCTTTGCATCTGTGAAAAAAAATATGCTACACTTTGGTACAGGCATGTCCCTCTATTCCTCACACACACACACACACACACAACGCTGGTTTTCTATTCTACACTTCGCCTAGAGTCTGAACTCTTAAGTGAGAAAAATAAACAGAAAGGGTTGAGCATTTGGCTGGTGGCTGAAGGTCACCTCTGTTTCTGAGCGATAAAAAAGCTTAGGCTATTTTGACAGCTGGCCAGCTTTCACCTGTTCGCGAGCCTTCCCTCCGGCTCCAGGCAGATGCACGGATGAAAAAAGTTGAAACTGTGAATTTTTTTATTTTTTATTATTATTTATTTTTTTCTCAAAGTTAAAGCCAAAACAGACATAAAGTTTGGATTGTTCTTGGCAGCCTGCCTAGTTTTGAGCATCCCTGCGTTTTACATACATACCTACTTTTCTTTCCATTTCATTCCTCATTAACTAGTGTTTTGATCATTATTTTAACTGTTATCATGTTTGCATTTTTATTTGCCATGCATGTTTTCTTCTATTATTGTTTGTCTTTTGATTTACTCCATGATTTATGTGTTTTAATCCTTTATTTTCAGTTGATTTTATTGGTGGATTTGACCCATTCCCTCTGTACCATGTCAATGAGAAACCATCTCATCTCCTCTTAAAGCCCATGTACCTGTAAGTATGAATGTGCTCTCATCCCACCACATGTGTTAATGTCCAGGTCTAACTGTGAGAGCAGGTGCATGTGAATGTTTTCGTTTAGGGATACACAATAACTGCAAATAACTGTGGAACAGGAGAATTTGCAGTATCAGTTGTATGGAGCCATTTCTGAAAAAAGTTCAAAATTCCTAATAACGGTGGTGGCAGTGTGTGAACTCAGCCTCCCTCTTTTGTTCCTTCAAACACTTTCTTAAAAAGGTCGTCTTTTGGATATTTGCTCATATCCATAACCCTGCCGACATCCTCCGTCATAATTTTTACCAGTAGGTGTGTTTCTCCTTCTGACCAGAAATGTGGATTTTTTTTTTTTTTTTTTTTTTGAGCATCCATCTCTACCAGAGAGGATGTTTGTCTTTACTCCAGCTGACTGTAAACAGGGGTCGTGGGTCGCAACCTGCTGTAAAACGCGCAAATTAGATCAGTTTTCCGAATTCGCTGCACGCATGTCCGAAGAATCCTCATAAATCCGGAATAATATCGCCATATCCCACTTGCCGTAATCGGGAAAATGCTCCATTTGGAAAAGGCCTAATTCGGAATATGCAAACGGAATGATAGTGGAATATCCGTGTGAATGTAAACATACTCGTTGTTAATAGTTTTGTCAGTATTCAGTGTTACAACACAGGCCTGACTAGAGACGTTAGCAGATGGTTGCTTGCTCAGTATCTGGAGATTTAATCATTAGTCCAGGGAGTAAACTACACACTGAAACATTTCAGTTCCTGTCAGAGGGCCTTTCATGACACTGTTGTGTGTATATTTGTAGTGTGTCTAACCTGCCATAGACGGTTATTGAGAGAAGCACATGATGGGAATATAGAAAATTCTGTCTAAAATTGGATTAATTAATTAAATTGTGCATGAATCTTAATAACAATAAGCCTGGGAAGTCATACAATAATTCTCTGCCAACATGAAATGAATATTTTATTAGCCTCTCGACAGTTTAATCAGCTCTGTCTCTAATGGGAGGGCGGAAGTTTTCATCTCCCTAACCTAACAGGAATTCTATCTTGGATAAATGTGTTCAGAAATGTGTTTGTGTGTGGGTAAGGGTGTGTGTGAGTTGACATCAACCATTAACCCGCCGTTCTTTCTTCCCATGTTTCTGTTTTTTCCAGGTCTACGTAAATGAGGGCGCATCACAAGGGAGGTGACGCAGCAAATTCCCACGGAGACAAAATGGCTGTTTTGATACAAACGTCCGAGCACACTTGGGCACGCCAGACATTCCTCCCCTTCTTCATTTCATCCTTTTGCTACTTTAAACATGTCATTTACTGGTGTGCTGCCCAGAAAAGCCTACACTTCTCAGTTAGGATCCATTGTTTTCTGAGAAGTGATGACGGGTTCAGGGAACAGGGGGATTTCAGTGTAACAAAGTCTCATATTGTGTATTTAGGGAAATGTCAGCCATTTTCTTTATGTTGAGCAGTTTGCTGAGGTCCCATTGCTGTGACCTGCCGATAATGATCTAATACTCTCCAAGAAGATGACTGTATAGAACATGTACAGCATATAAATACAGTACATTATGTATGTAATGAGGGACTGCCCAGCTTTCCCAGTCTGTGGTACTGTGTCTTAGAGGACTCTGTGATTTAGCATGTTATTGCTGGTTTGGCTCAGATCTTGGCTGGAGGGCTGAATTACAGTGGAGCCTGTGGAATGAGCTATTGTGCGCTGCCTGTTTACTTTAAACCGGGATCAGTGTGCATAAATACACAAGCAGCGCAGGAAGAGGCAGGGAGGGGGGGGAGTGGAGAGGTAGAGGGAGAGCAGAAACAAAAGAACCAAACCTACAGGGGCATCCGTCAAAAATAGAAAATGTAAATAATGAAGCAAGGGGAGGAAGAATTTGTGATTTTAAAGTTTGAAATGTGAACTATCGTGAATGCAAAGGAGGAGCAGTGTGTGAGAGGTGCTCAAACACAAGAAACGGCATGCGAGTCTCATCTTTTATTTCTGGAGTCTTATTATTTTTACCAACAGCCGAATCAGTATTTCTGAAGTGTCAGGCGTTTGTGTTAGACAATGTGCTGAAAGCTTTGTTTTCAATTCGGTTTTTATCCTCTAACTACTGACAGATTTGGCTGCCGACAGGGGGTGATCATTACACGCGCTCAAGCAAAGGTTACACGGCGTATTTTTAACTTCAAGAAAACAATAGAAATAGTTTGACTATTCTTATTGCACACGGTAGTATTGAATCGTATGGGTATGGTCTTCAGCGTGAAAGTAGCATGGTTAAACCTGTGTGAATCCCAGCAGAGTCTCTTGTCAGTACCACAGTATAGACTTTCCACAGTGATAGGCTCAGTAGTGTTTGATTTATAGCATGTTTTATACAGGGGTTGTATGTACTTATGTGTATGATATCTTAGGTATCTACAATGGGGGGGGACTCTCAACTGGATGTATGTCAGCCAGGTTAAACAGTCACTGAAAGCTTCTACTGAGTAATACCAACACAGCAACATAACACACACTTTACTTAGGCAGAAGTGTATTCATTAAACTAATGGTTGGTGCACTTTTTTGCTCATGTCAGAACGCCTCAGTCCGAGTCCCTGCTGCCTTACTGTTTGCGTGAATATTTACTGCCCCCTGGTGTTTTAAGTATTCAAGTACACGTCAAAAGCCTACCAGTTACTGCGCTTCCATAAAAGCCATTTTCATGCTTTGTACTGAAATACTTTGTTTGGTTGACTGTAAATATTTACAACAGTATGTTTATGTGCTGGCATAGTAATTGCCATGTTGGAGAAGAGGATATATGTTTTCAAATTTACACTCTATCCTTTCTTTGTAGACATACGGCATCCTTTCAAATCCACAGCGTTTTCAGTACATCATATGCTTGATATTTTTTGGGTGCTCAGGTAAATCTATATACTTAGCTTCTCCGTTGTTGTTTTTTTTGTTTTTTTTTTGTTTGTTTGTTTGGTTTTTTTTCAACCAAAAGAGCTCTCAACAAAGAAATGTAAGTGTTTTATCCGCTGATATCCTTCTTGGTATCAGACAAAATCTACTTCACTGCCAGATATACAGTCTGTAAACTGCAATGATTCAAAAATCGCTTCTGCTGAATAATTTCCAAATGGCCCTCTGCCACTCAAAGATCATGATTTGATTGCTCACTTCTATATTGGCAAGATGCAATAATTTGTCCGTCACTATTCGATTTTATCAGTATAATTAAAATTGCATGCCTGGGTGGGCAACGATGGAATGGGTAGTAAAAACACAAAGCACCTCATATTGTAAGTGTTATTAGTAACGACTACTAATATAATTATAAAAGCTTGTCTTCCTCTCGGTGCAATACAGCCTCTTTCTAAACCCTGGTGACTGGAATTAGTCGAAATCTGTTATAGATGTATATGTGCTACTCCACTCCACTAAAAGACCCCACCTCTCTGTAGATAATTCTTTGTCTTTGTATAGAAAGTGGAAAAAATCTTTTTTGTATTTTTTTCTTCTACTTTGTGTCCTGTGCAGCACCAACCTCATGTGACCTGACTGTGTAATCTTATCCTATCCAGAACTGTGCTTTGTGTTCATGTAAATAGGTGTTTGTTAATAAAAGAATGTGCTCTTTTAATGATCTTGTGCAGTTTTAACGTGTATATGCATACTTTTCCTGCAAAAAAACGACGAAAAATGACCGTGCACAATAATAGCTTAAAATGTTTATTATAGAAAATGACCTGTAAACGAAATGAGCAGCTAGCAGTGGCTGAAAACGTTTGATTTTCATCAGTACAATGGTAAGTCTATACTGTACAAAAGAAAATTCAAAGGCACTCATGCAACACCTGTATAGAAGTGGTTTCTCACTACAGCCTCATGACATGAAAGCACGGACGCTGCCTCTGATGACAGCCCTGCAGATGGGGCAGTGACGCAGGCTGGCAGCGCAGTCACCACAAACCACCAGATGACCACAGGGGATAAAAACAATGGATACCAGCTTGTCCATGCACACCTTACAGGTCCTCTCCTCCTGCAGCTGCCTCAGGAGCTCCTCGGGACTGGGGTCCTTCACTGTTGGGTGACAAAAAAAACTGTTTTGTCTGGCGCTCAGTCATCACAGGTTATCACTACCCAGTGGTGTAAATGCGTCAGGGTAAAGTGGGTCTTTTTTTTTTTCCTGTTGATATCATTAACGGTGACCTCTGACCTTTCTCTCTGATGGATGTTTGTGCTCTCATATTTCCAGCGCTGGAGCCCTGCCTCACATCTGGCTCTGAAAGATATAAACATTAAAAAAAGCAAGCAATATATAGTTTGATATCCACTGTAAACTTATATTTGACCTTTCACTATTTTTTTTTTGCTCATGTTGACACTTAAAACACCTGCACTTGAAATGGTTAAAAAAAAAAAAAGATCTTTCACACCGGTCGTAAGGCTTTCGGGCTGGATGTTACCTCTGCTTTGAGGTCCTCTCTGTCTGTCCTCGTCCTCTGCCTGCAGCACGTCAGTGACCAGGTCAGACACAGAAGTGTAGTGTTGGCCGGTCAAAAGGTACTTCGTTTGGACTAGACTTTCTACCAGATTGGCCTCGAAGCCCATCTGGAGCACAGTCTGCACCACAGGGGACAGCATGGCCGAAGAAGCTCCCAAACCTCCAACCATATCTGAGAGACGAGAGAAAGAAAAGAGAAGCTGCCTCGTAACCAGCTGCCAATAAATGAAAAGCATCTGCATAGATATTGAGTAGACGTTAAACTCAAAGCCAAACGCAGCATGTGACGAACAATCCTGCGAGCAAATGAGAAAATAAATCAAGCAGAATTTCTTTCTTTGTCAAAACATTAACACACCAAACCACAGAGCCCTTCGGTGTTGCTCCAGAAATGAATTATAATTGCGATTCCTTCATTGTATGGAATAACTGTCCTCTAGTGACTGATCTGCAACCCTGAGCAACAGTCAAATGGTTTCCATAGCGTTCCCTAATTACTGCAATCCTCAAGCAAACATTAGCTCAGGTAATTGAACATCCAGTTATTTCATTTTCAGTAGCTGGGGATAGACACATAATGGAATTGCTCCTCTCTTTCAAAGATCCTCTGCTCAGAGGCTCATTTCACATAAAGTAATACTAACGCCCAGATCCATGTTTCAACAACAGTGGTTTTCCCAGGAGAAAACAAAGACAGTTGTTTGCAGTCTTTATTTTCTCTATTCAGCAAATCCTGTAGAGTAACTCTTACCTTTCACTGTTTGTATGAATAAACAAGCATAGATGATGACAATAAGATGCAAAGATAATTAGTGGAATCAAAGCAGCAGGCTCTTATCTGATATCTACCCAGGAGAAAAAAAATAGACATTTTGAGGTTCTCACCATTTCTTGAACCAATCTCTCTGGCCGTCGGGGTCTGTGATCCACCCTGAAAAAGGAAAAAAATACTCTGAATTTACTAAATAAAAGCAACGAATGACAAACAGTTATTTTCCAAATATCTAATTCTGTGCCAAGCAGACAAGAGGGATAAAAGTTCTCACCACAGTCTCACCCAGATGGAAGTGGGCATCCTGTATGTTGCTGATATACTCCTGCCCTCTGGACTGGATCAAAAATTCACATCTGACAAAATACAATGGTGGTATTTACTCATGGGTTAAACTTAACACTGTATATAAAACCACACTTTAGGCAAATGATGCATTCGGTTGATTCCTCCCGGTCTGACTATGACAAGTCCTGTCATTACCGTGGAAACCACTTGGCATGCTCCTGCCAGGGGTCGTCTCCCGACTCCCAGTTCCTCAGTCCTCCGTCACAGAAGAAGCATTTGACATTGTCGCCATGGCCTGAGAGTATAAGAGGAACTATGGTGAGAAAAGAACTGCCGCTCAAGTAAACGTAACAAAATAAAGTAAAGTAGCCCTTTAAAGGATCTTCATGTCATATTAATATAATGCAAAGGCTATGAAACTACTCTAATTTTAAATAAAATAAAAAAAATACAATATGCTGAAAATAATAATCATTAACATTGCTCCAATGTGCAAATCAGTCTTCAGTGTCGAAAACATTATGATGCCTAATAATCTTTTAATAATCTTTTTTCTATGTTTTTGTCTCATCAATTTGCGTTGAAAATGGACTTGATGTTGATACAATGCGTAAAGATGCAAAATATTTCCACTGCATTAAAACTAAAGTAACAAGCCTGTTTTGAAAGTAAGTAAGTACAGACAATTGTGTTAAAAATAGGGAGCAAAAGTAAAGAGCTGTCATAAAAATAAATACTCAAGTAAAGTATAGATACCTAAAAGCTCTTCTTAAGTGCAGAGACACGACACCACATGATATGATGTGATGTGATAAGATAAGATTCAATATAATACACTTTATTGGCCCCTTAGGGAAATTTTTCCTGGACCGATGCAGCTGCATTTAAAATTAATATGGGGTTTACATACATAAAATAAATCAAATGCTGCTAGTAAAAACATTTTTTACAAGTGATAATGTGTCAAACTCTGTGTGTTGGTGAATCTGTGGACCACTACTTCTTTAGTGGCCCCAGCTTTGTCCAGGTTGTTCTGTCCCCAACCTCATGACTCAGCAGGACAATTGTACCATGAACTCACTGACAAAGAGAGGTCACTCTAGCAGTGACTGGGACAGAGGTGAATATTTCACTGATAAATTGGATTATTGCATTTCGCTCATCAAATGTTAAAAAAAAAACAGATTAAGGTCAGGGCATGAAGGAGTTTACGTCTTATACTGAGACTGCACGCACCTGTGTAGAAAAATCCTGCTCTGGCGAGAACATCTGGCTGGACTGAGGCCTCTGTGGGCCAGTTGTGGAAAGTGGTGAGCCGGGAATCCTCTGCCTCCATCTCAGGGTAGACGGCTTGGCCAGCTGTCCCTTGCTCGTCCATAGTCATCCTCTGGAGCTGACTCAACAGCTGACCATCCACGGAGTCCGATGATCCGACTTGGAGTGGAATATTTCCCACGGTTCGACCCATGATGAAACTGCAGGTGGGAAAATGCCTCTTGTGCTCGGCGGCTGGACTGTCCCCATGAACCCAACATCTTAAAACCCCTCCACAGCAGAAACACTGGACTTTATCACCAGGGCCTAAAAAGAAGAAGCCAGCCTTAGCCAGGTCTCCAGATGTAACAGGTGCATCTGCTGGCCAGTTTTGAAAAGTTAGAAGTCTCTCTCCTTCTCTCCTCATCTGAGGCTCCTCAAGGATGTGCAGCATAGTCCTCCTGTCATCCATCATTCTCTGGCATGTAGGTTTTCCTTTCTCTTTTTGTCCTCTGCCTGTCATCCCTTTTGCGGTCCATAGTGGAGTCCGCACTGAAGGTGAGTGCAGTGCACCAACTGAAATAATATGATCAGCTGCGGGGGCCTGCACAGCAGCCTACAGGAGACTGCTTTCCAGAAAAGCCACCAAATGCCAGAACGTATGCTCATTGATCCTTGTATGAATGACACCCTGAACATACCATGTAGCTCCGCCTCTTGGGAAAAAAGCTCACCATGTAAATAACTATAACCTTAGAACTAACTATGGCTAGGAAAGGAAGGATATTACAGAGTAACTGTAGGAGATTACAATTACGAAGTGACTCATTACAATGTCACTTTAAGTTCTGAAAAAAAAAAAAATGTTTTCGCTTTAGCTAGGGCCTAGTAGGATGTGGGGAATACTGTGGCGCATTTCAAATAAGGACATAATGTTAAATACAAACAAATATATATATATATATATATATATACACACACTCTGGATAACAGAATAATAATAACAAAACAGTTTACAGTAACCCCGAAGCTGGGTGTTAGAGTCTACAAGGACCAACTGGATTTCTTCTCCCTCTGCAAGCTTCGAATATTAATAGTGAGGGACTAGTTTCACACATAAACAAATTACTGTGCAATTTTATGTAGGAATTATCTGAGACCCTTTTTCCAGTTTGGCATTTTTGTTGTGTACTTTTAAAGAGATTTAAGGAATGAACTGATTACATTCCGTGTATACTGAGTAGGAAAAACACTGGTGTAACTGGGACACCTCAACAGATTAAAACTGTTAGCCTATAGTGAGTTATATACTGCTTTTCCTAACATGACAAGCCAAAACGTCTGTTGTAAAAAAAAAAAAAAATACTGCTCTTAAAGGGTTAGTTTTATCAAACACATACACATGGAAATATATAGCCCATTAAACAGACATATAAGACCATTAGGCAGTTTGTTATGCTGAATATTATCAGTTGTGTTGGTTACATTAGTAAGTGTGACCTTTGGCAGAGTTTTGTGGGGTTGAGGATGCACAATTGCTACCTCCTAGTGGCCGAAGGAGGTAACTACACGGTTATGTTGGGCCATATCCAAACCCTTCTAATCGACAGTCCTCCTGAAGAATTTATTCGGCCAGCATTTACTGTAGCTAAAACTTAGTTTTAATCTACATTACAGCAAGTCCGACGTAATTATGCAGCACATTAAATTGCGTCGGATCTCAGGGCTCCTGCAGGTTTAGAGTAGCCTACATGAAATGACAATAGTATCACGAAGAGAGCTTTTCCCATCAATATCAGTGTGAATCTAACGCTTCGTCCGTATATATTTTTTTCATATGTGCATCGCATATTAGTTATGCACTTAACGCCATGCAAATGATGCTTCAAAGTTTTACCACCCCGCGGGGAACGACGTAAACTGCAGCGGTGGCTCAAAGCCCGGATGGAGCAGCCATTGGGGAAGTGTACAGGGCTTTAACGTAACTGAGGAGGGCTCTCTCTCTGTGGAATAAAAAAGACAAAGTAACAGACGGCCGAAGACTGAAATATACAAGATCCGAAAGGTCCATTCGGCGACAAATAACGTTAACTTGAAAACCTTTATCAAGACTTGACTGCTTTCTGACTCAGTATCGGAGGCGACAGACTTGAACTGTGGAAGTTGGGATACGTGAACACATCGGAAAATATACAGCTGAGCCTGCGCTACAACTACTAGCCTCACGCTAAGCGGCATAACTAGCCAGATAGCTAACTGTAACTGAGCTGTGAAGTTGCTTTCAAATCACGGGGCTTGAAATCCAGTCACAAGCTCAGGCTCTGTGAGAATCCAGGGACTTGCTTAATGAATTATGTCTGCCACAAGCATTGACCCTCAGGTAGGAAGGACGATGTACCTCGCCTGTAGAGAGCTTGCAAGCTAGCTATGTGCTAACGTTTTACTGGGCTATGGCTATTCCTCGGAAGTGCTAGCTAGCCACTAACGTTGGCCGGTGCATTTAGCTAGCAAGTTAGCTACATTTTGTTAAAAGGTGAAATGGTTCAAACGGAAATTTCAGGGAGATTAGTGAGTTAAAATGCGAGTAGATGTTAAATAAACCACAAACTGAATCTATCTTTTTGTGCCATCAATGTACAAGTAAAAAAAAACCAAAAAAAAACTCCAAGCCTGAGGCTGAATACGTGAAACCCAAAGCTAACGCTAAAAATACACTGAGGCTCAAACTAACTTATTCTTTCAGGCAAATTATAGCTGTTAATGCAAGGTATCACGAATGCCTTAGTGATTTCTAAGCTCGTCGCTATATTTGCAGCTTGTTTAGGTAAACTAAGTTACTCGCTGTTTAAACGTTATTGGCGTTTAGAAAGCCATTTTAGGGGGTAACGCTACGTTAGCAAGCGAAGTTCTTCCTGAATTAACGCTAACTGTGGGAAAAAAAATAACATAACTTTATAACCGAACTGTGTAACTCCCCAAACAAATGACATTAAATCTACACACGTATGCGAAGCCCCCACTACAGGCCTATTTAACGCTTGGTAAATGCATTGCCTCTCTTCAGGAAGTAGTCTTACGTTCAGTCTGAGCAATAAATACATAGGATTTTAGGCTGTATACAGTCTAATTATATTCATGAACTCTCAAACCAGCCGATAATAATTATGTCTCATTCTTTTACTTTTCATGACCCATCTTGGATGCAGAGATCAAAGGGGCAAGCATCTAAAGGTGAGTTGAGGTGCCACAGATGAGATATGAAGATACATGAGATATTTGTTTGTTCTGTGTCTTTTTACTTTGACTGAAACCGGCTTAGACATACTAGGTAAATAGTTAAAGTGTGATATGTTTGGTCTCTACACAGCGGGAACAAAAGATGTCAACTAAATTCTGTGAACTTTTGACCTGGATTGCTTTGGCAGGGACGTGGGTTCATATGTACAATTTTAACCAACAGTGCATGTTTGAAGGAAAATCTCTTTGCCTTAAATACATGGCTTAAGATGTTGGTTGGAAGTTAAATGTGGCTCACATAATATCAACACCCCAGTGTTAAATATCTAGTAAGGACATATATGGTAACAATGTATGTGGGCGCACACTGTGGGTAGGTGTGGAGTTAAAATATCCACAAGTTCAGAAATCTGCAGCTACTATAAAGGGGCAATTCACTTCAGAGGACACTTGCCACCGCTGAAGGGATTCTTTAAGTTTCTTATTGTGCCTCGTTTATGGATAGTATATATGATAACAGTCTGCTTGTGATACTTGAGAATGCTAAATTTTACCTGCACAATGTGTGCAGTGACTAAGTGGATTGGAAAATCTTTTTACAACCACAGTTTATACGGCTGTACTGTTTCATAGTCAGATTAAAGTTTTTGGGTGGACAACCACTATAAATTAAAAATGACAGGTTAAGTTTTCTGGCAATTGCACCCTCTCTCTCTTCCGTCATTCCCACCACCAACCGCTACTTATGATTTGTCTGTAATTCATTGTTGTCAGTCCCTTACTAACATTAGTGTTGATAGGGCTGTGTTATGGCCTTGTAATTTTATTTTTTATGATGTACAAGTCATTTTAGGTTTACGGCAGCTGTTAGAGGAGGTGGTGACAAGCAGGTCTTTACCTGCGGGCCTGGCTGGCAGCTGGCCACAGACTGATTCACCTTCAGGTTCTGTCATTTTCCAAGAGAAAGGGTCTGAGTGATAGGGGCTGCTGATTTCTTGCACACAAGAGGGACATAACAACCATCTAGATTTGTCAGATGATTGTAATCTCCATGCTAGTTAGACTTAATGCACAACAACCAGAAATAAAATAACTGTGAATTCACATGGTTAATTTAAAATGTGTTATCACTGGTGTATTCCCAAACCTTGTGTGTTCCATACTGTATCTGTCCAATCTAAATTTAAAATTTAAATTGTGCACTTTGAAATCTGAAACAAATTCTATTTGTCCCTTTACAAACACACCACTGATATCCATGCATTTGTATTTAAAATTGCATTTTTGTGGTTTTGTTGCAGTGCAAAATGGTTCTTTACATCAGAAGGAGACTGTCCACGACAATGACTTTGAGCCATACCTCACTGGTCAATCAACTCAGGTAAAGCTTGATATCACTGTCTTAAAGTTGTTACTAGGTGTAAGGCTTCACATGAGTATCACAATATTTAAAAGGATGTGTTTTTACTTTGATATAAATTAGGCGCTGAACAATGAATCAAAGTTTCATCGAAATGCAGTATGGGCAAATACAATATCTAAATTGCAGGAGCTGCAGTTTTTTTGATGAAGGTAAAATGTGTCATAGCATGCCATTATAAATGAAGCATTGTGGTATTACAGAGATGCACAGATCTACAAATCATATTCTCCAGACCTAAGGGGACATGTTTGTTTGGTACAGACGGGCAAACCAACACTTTTATTTTTTTTTTCAGTCAAAATTACAGGCCAAAATTACCATCCCCAATGAAGTCATGACTCATATCACGATCTTACTATCTGTCAAAATAATTGCAATTTGATTTTGTTATGCATATTGTTCAGCCCTAATATAAATTAGAAACATCCATAACATCCACAGTCTTACCCAGAGATATTTACATTAAATTCTTCATATATGTTAAAAAGAACCTAATTTTAATGGTTTGTACATACAGAATTTTGTGGAAATATAACATGATTATCCCCACTCAATTTTTTTGAAAGTAAATTAAGTATATTACTGGAATATTTCCCAGCCAAGTTCACAGTGTGCTTATATTGTGGCTTTGCTGACTTTCATGCATTTAGAACAACAGCTACCAGTCCATCACCGACCCCTACCTGTCCAGCTACTACGCCCCCTCCATTGGATTTCCGTACCCCCTCAGTGAGGCTCCCTGGTCGACAGGTGGGGACCCCCCTATTCCATACCTCACCCCATACGGACCCTTGAGTAATGGAGACCATCACTTCATGCCGGACACAGTGTTTGGCCAGCCGGGGGGCCTGGGAAGCAGCATCTACCCCCACAGGTTTAACTTTTTCCCTGAGAACCCTGCCTTCTCTGCTTGGGGCACAAGTGGCTCCCAGGGCCAGCAGACTCAAAGTTCAGCTTACGGTGGCAGCTACAGCTATCCTCCCAGCTCCCTGGGGGGCACCCTGGTGCCTGATGGTCAGACAGGCTTTCACAGTGACACCCTCAACAAGGCCCCTGGAATGAACAGCCTGGAGCAGGGTATGGTTGGCCTGAAGATCGGTGGGGATGTCACTGGCCAGGGGTCAGGAGTCAAGGCTGTGGGATCTGTGATTGGTGGACCTGCGGTGCAAGCGACAGGAAATGGAGCTACTCCGATTGGAATGCCCCCACCCAAACCGACCTCCTGGGCCGCCATTGCCAGCAAACCTGCCAAACCCCAACAACTGAAAGCTAAAGTGAAGTCAGGGATGCCCAATCCAGGGGGAGCTCTGCCTCCCCCACCCATCAAACACAACATGAACATAGGGACCTGGGACAAGGGCCCGGTCACTAAAGTAGCCACAGCTCCACTGCAGCAGCAGCAGCAGCCTCTTGGCCTGCCTCATGCCATGCCACCTCAAGCCCCCATGCAGCAAGGACCCATGCAGCCCCCACCTCCCCAGTCTTTGGTGCAGCCCCAGATGCAGCCTATGGCCTTACAGCCCCAGCCTCCCCATCACCAACACCATCAGCCACCACCTCAGCCCTACCAAAACCACACCCAGCCCCCACAGCCCCAGACCCGTTGGGTTGCCCCACGCAATCGCAACCAAGGCTACGGGCAAGGTGGCCCCGGCCAAGATGGTAGTGGTGTGATGGGTATGGTTGGTAGTGGGAACAGCGGCCCTCAAAATTCCTCCAGCCAGGGACCTGGTGGAGAGTCCCACCCAGTGCTGGAGAAATTGCGTGCCTCCCATAGCTACAACCCCAAGGACTTTGAATGGAACCTGAAGAACGGTCGTGTTTTCATCATTAAGAGCTACTCTGAGGACGATATCCATCGCTCCATCAAGTACTCCATCTGGTGTAGCACAGAGCACGGCAACAAGCGGCTGGACTCAGCCTTCAGGGCCATGAATGGTAAAGGCCCTGTGTATCTGCTGTTCAGTGTCAATGGCAGTGGTCACTTTTGTGGTGTGGCAGAGATGCGTTCACCAGTGGACTATGGCACCAGTGCTGGTGTTTGGGCACAGGACAAGTGGAAGGGCAAGTTTGACGTGGACTGGTTGTTTGTTAAAGATGTGCCTAACAGCCAGCTGCGCCACATCCGCCTGGAGAACAATGACAACAAGCCAGTGACCAACTCCCGTGACACTCAGGAGGTTCCTCTGGAGAAGGCCAAGCAGGTGCTCAAGATCATCGCCACCTACAAACACACCACCTCCATCTTTGATGACTTTTCCCATTATGAAAAGAGGCAGGAAGAGGAGGAGGAGGTGCGCAAGGTGGGTACAATCTTTTCATTGTTATTTATCCAAAACACCACCAATAGGTTTACCACTTGTGAGAGACTAAATACTGTTTTTCTTTGTCTCCTCTTATTTGCTCCTTTTGACAGACTTTTGAACCTGCTCAGATACAGAACCGCTCTCGGTTGGATCAGGTAAAGAGTCATATTTTCTTGATATTGGTTTTCATACAGTGCAGATAAAATTAGGCACAATCATTTCTCTGTTTTAAAACAGATGAATATAAACACGTGTTCATCTTATTTGGTCTGCTGTGCTGTCCTGTAATGTTTCTGTGTTTAATTATTGTTCTTTTCTTTTTTCAAACAGGAGCGCCAAAACAGGAATAAACAATAGAAGACATTTATCCTTGGCTTGATCAACAGTTACACTAGAACTTTTGATTTAAGAGACAGAAGAATATGAAAATGCAACCAAGCCCTTCATTTTTTTTCTATTTAATCCTGGTGAATCTCTGCCATTGTCGAGACTTGTGCTTTTTTTGCCCCATGTACCACCCACTTCTTGTGCAGGGATAACAAGCTGATTTAATGTATTACCTTGTCAC
This sequence comes from Coranthus polyacanthus, assembly GCA_037367275.1. Taxonomy (NCBI): domain Eukaryota; kingdom Metazoa; phylum Chordata; class Actinopteri; order Kurtiformes; family Apogonidae; genus Coranthus; species Coranthus polyacanthus. The sequence goes on along the minus strand of JAPQRN010000025.1, from coordinate 11,235,333 downwards.
CACCACACACTTTAGTTCTTTTTTTTTTTTTTTTTTTTAAATATTTTTCTTCCCGTTCTTGCCATCTTGTACTCTTCTCTCACCGGACTGGTTATCTCTCTCCTGCCCCACCCCCTCCTATTTCCAATTGAATCAGGGTTTGACTGCACCATGGAGAAAAAAATCTGCCACTTTATATTCAGTACAATCAGGAACGGATGTGTCCTGCCCCTTTTTGTCCATTTGGGGGCAACATTGCCATGCTTCAGAGGTTTAACTGTGCCAACAGGGTTGGAGGATCCCAAAGGCAATGTCGGACTTGGAACTGTGTGATAATAAAACTTCAATGGTTTATCTATTTTTCATTCAGATCAACAAAATCTCTATTTTTTGGCTTACTACTGACAATTTCATTTCAGAAACCTGTTTTCTGGAGCCTTAATGTTTTTTTTCTAATTATTGGTGACTTCTCAAAAGAACTGCTCAAACAGTGACACTGCTGGAGAAATCAGGGATAGTGTGAAGTCACACGGGACTCGAGACATTTCAGAGGAGGAATTGCAAAGGCCTCTGGGAAAGAAATAACTGATGTGTCCTCCACAACCAGAACTCTCACCATTTAAATCAAAAATTGTACTATTGACATCTTTCACACCCCACTGCTTTGCTTTCTTTTGATGTTTGTCTTTGAAGGTTCTTTGTATGTTTCATCAGGAGATTATGCTTATGTATACAACCCAGTCTGAGAGAATTGTCACATCCACCATTTTAAATTGTTTTATAATCAGAATTATGTAATGATGTAACTGCTACATTGAATGAATTGTTGCTATGGTGTTTTTGTTTCACAAAAAGGGGGGAGGGTTCACATATTTGTTTATTCACCATCATTCTGTCTTAATCCTCTGTTCTCGCTTTTTTTTCTCCCCCTTGAATTTGGTTTTGCTAAGTCTATCATGTTGGTCGTAATGCTAAGCTTTAACGTAGGAGCCTATATATTCATGGAGAAAGCCTAAAAATGTATAACCTAAAAATTAATGTAACTGATTTACTATCGAGTAAGAAAAAATACGAATGAAATGTGGTTTCTGTGTGTTTTTTGGTTGTTGTTGCAAAAAAAAAAAAAAAAATAGTTTGTTCTAGACTGAAACCATTGATCATGGAACAGTACAGTACTTTCAGGAATGTTATGGAGAAAATGATTGGAAATTAAAAAAAAAAAAAAAAGTCCAAATTGATGTGTGTGCCCATGCATTGCAAGCTGCAATACAGTAAGTCTCCTGAAAATGTTAAGATATCCATCCTGCAGCTTGAATGTGAGGCAACAGTGGCAGTGTTGTTTAGTTCATGGTCCTTTAAAGAACAGCGACTCCCTGTTCTCGTGTCACCGTGTTTCAGAGCCTGAAGGGGGATTATCCGGTAGAGACCAGCAGGTTCCTTCTACTTGATAGCTAACTGATAGCAGCTAACTGTCACTTAAGTATTCTGTGGGTTGCAATATCACCATAATGCAGAGAGGGATGCTGCTAATAGACATGGTTGTCTCGTGTTAAGGGATTCTTTTCTGGGTTTTGATATTTTTTGTGTATTTGTGTAAGTGTTTAAATCTGATGTAGCTACATGGTTACGCGAACAGTCAAACCACCAATTTCTGTTTGAATAATTTAAATTGAATCAGATGTAAGACTGACAGTGGTACCTTTTTTGGGTAGTGTGGACTGGGCTTATTCACATTAAGTTGTTTGGTCTTTGAAGAATGTTAGAAAATGTTTATGGTCTATCATCATTCTGTCACAACTTGACCCCATGTTAAGTCAAGACTAGTACTGCACTTTGCCGAAGTCACTCGAGTGTGTGTATGAACCGTATGCTTCACAACCATATTTCCAAATTTGTGAAGCCGCATTGTATTTTTACCTGGCCAGTGTATCCTTTGTAATCTAAAGAAATGACCGAAAACCTCTTAACACAGTCCCTTTCCTCTCCATCTCCTCTCCTTTACCTGCACTTATCAATAGCTAGGTTGATCCAAGCAATACGGTGAATGCCCTTCACGTTTTGCCTTCACCATTACCACTCTCTCCAACCAGCGTAGAGTCAGGGGGAGGTGAAAGGCTAAAGGATGCCATCGAAGACAGAGTCGCAGCCACCCCAGTCTCTGCCTCAGGAAGCATGAACTGGCCGTGATTTTACTATAGGGCTTACATGCACGATGATAACTGTCAGAAGATGTTTGCTGCAATAGAGAGACATGTCAGGTTAGCCATAAAATTATATGTATGAACACTACAACAGGAGTACTGACATGAAATATTAAATAAACATTGATTATCTTATAGACCACAGTTGTAGTGGGCATAATAACCTGTTCAAAAGATCTATCTTGGTTTTTCTTTATAGAAGAAATCAAGCCTTAATAAACTGTCCATTCAGCAATTATGTTGTCTTGATCTCATGAATTCTCTGTTAGTGAGTAAAACAGCCACAAATGGTGACCTTATTCAGAGACAGGAAGCTCTGTAGGGCTGCCCCAGTGCTTAAATGTCACTGAAAGGTTTGCTCGGCTGGGCTTTTTTCTCTCTGCTGTCTTGTTCTATCATGCTGCTACTGTAGAGATGATGCTATTGTACCTAGAAATAACATTATCAATCAGGCCTGTTTGCACAAGAGTTAGACGTAAACCACAAATAGATCTTTACGATAGAAGACGCTGTACCCTTCTATACAAAAGCAGGTTATTATTTTAACTAAAAATGGGAGGCCGAGGCTGCATGTAAAGAGGCTGTTAAAGCCGTCTTCTAGGTCTTGATTGTATGTATTTTTTAGTTCATTGTTGTCAGAAGTTTTTTTTTTTCCCCCTTTAATTCTAACAGGAGCTCTCCGTGGTGCTGATTTCCTGATTTTGGAAGACAGCGGGTGAGATTTTCCAGTCACAACAAAAACTACGAACATTATCTAGAGACTGTCGAGTTATGAAATTAAATTTGGGATTTTGATGTAGATATATGAATTGGATTTGTATCAGCATTTTTTTGCAACTCAGGAATTTAGAGTCTTGCAAAAGAATGACACGTTAAAAGTCGCAAATATATGTCAGAATATGTCATGGAAATAATATTTTTATGGAGTATGGAAAGAATTTTTTTTTCCCATTCACAATTATCTAAATAAACAACCAGAACAGATGCTTCCATGGTGCAAATAAATGGCATGGTTACAATTTCTCATAAAATAATGACAAGAACAAACAGAAAACTCAGAACAACTTGGGCTTTATTTGTTGTCACGTCATTACAAAGCATATCCATCTCTGACATAAAATAGTTAAACATCATCACACTCTGGCTCTACACACTGATAGCATCAATCTGAAAGTGTGTATGAATATATTACTACTTACCTACAATAGGTTGTTTGTATTGGCCTAATGCTCATATGTATCTATCCATTACATTTATAGACATGCATGCTGCATATAGGTCTATTTATCTAGATTGGCAGTAAAGTACCATTTCATCCAAATATGGAAATATTTAAATTCTGCTAAAAACTACTGACACTGACATGCTATGATTTAGATTATGCTGAAACGATCTTTATTATTACAGATGCCCTTTTGAATCATGCATTTTTAGTTAGTGGTTTATGTGATCACGTTTGATTCATTTACTCGTTGGTTTAAATCTATGTAAGCAATCCAAATCATTTAAAGGAACTTTGAGATGGTCAAGAAAAACCCAAAGCAGAATTTAAAATATCTATCCTTCGGGAATCATTTCCCAGGATTGAAAATTGAAAACATTTTATGTAGCAGCCCCGTATATTTCCCTCCATTATTGAATGCAAAACACTCGTGTTTTAATAGTAATATATACAGCGAAAGGCTACGTAGCTGGTCTAAATAGTAATTAGTATTTTATTTGTCATTAAATTGTTTGTCTTGTTTTGTGTTTATATTGTTTGTCTAGCTGTCTATATGACAGTCTGTTT
>JAPQRN010000025.1:11152311-11162727 GCA_037367275.1 Coranthus polyacanthus | reverse complement strand
GTGGGGTATTTAACCTCGTCGCTTGCATGCACAAACAGAATGCTGCAAATTATTAGCAACAATCAGCAAACATAATAAGGAAAAAAAAGAACAATGCAATGTTTCATCACATAAACTTTTCTTATGTGTGCAACCTGTCTTTAAATCTCACCAGAAAAATTCTGAAAGGTCTGCACATCTGCAAGCAAGAAAATTTTAAACAAAAACTGAATTATTTCTGAACTGATGCACCATCAATACATTAATTATCATTACATTTATTTTCAGAATAATACGAGCATTTGCTAAAACACATATGGATGCAGAATAAACCCATTTAATACAGTGCTTCTCTTTCTATAACTGAAACGACTGGTGTATATCTCAAATTGTGAAAAGTTCACATTAATAATGGCAAATAAATTGTAATGGGCAAATAACGTAGTCGTAAGAGTATTTCATTTAATCGCTCACTGTATTAAAATCAAGCATCTGACGCTCCCTGCCAAAGGCATTGTACCATATTGTTTTCTAAAATTACATTTCTAAACATTTGCTCAGTTATTTGTCTCCATTTCTGACGGAGGACCTGTGAACTCCATAACCATTCATTTGGCAAAATCAGAAAAAAAGCATATCTGTTCTCTCTTTCTCTGACTGCAGGGGAGAGTTGGTTTGTAGTGATAGAGTGCATTTTTTGTGTTTTTGTCTGTTGGCTTACATAATAAATATTAGAGTCTGTGCAGGCGCCTTTTCCCTGGTAAAAAAAAAAAAACAGAAACAGAAAACATTTCACTGTAAAACAGGAAGAATAGCATCCATACCTGTAGAGCCTATAGGGATAGAAGTTATTGCAATGCTACTTTTACAAAGGTCAATTTGAGAACTTACTCTGCAGTGAAGAGAAATACTTATTTCTGGTGGAACTGAATGTAGAGAACATAGAGGCGGACATGTGCATGTACACACATATGCACACGCACACAAACACAAACGGTCCTCATCTGGCCAGTGGATTGAGCATGGTTTAATGTTATTATTGCGCAGGTGTGGGTCTTGTCCCTCAGGGTTCCATTAAAATGATGCCCCTCTCAATAGCAGCTCCATTTGCTCTTTAGATTTAACACAGGCCATATGTCTAGCAGGAGGCAAACAGCTGATGGGGTTTAATTGACAGAAATCAACATATTCAGTTTGGTGTGTTTGTGTGTGTGCTGATGTGCTAATGTGGGTGTGTTTGGGCATCAGGGGATCTCTTTAAAGGGTCAACTGTGTATCAGAACAGAGTTTAAAAAGAAAGGAAACAAAAGAGAGAGAAACAGAGAAGACAGACAAAGAGTGACATTGATAGCAACAGAACAGAGGAGGAAATCGTAAAAGAAAATTTGAAAAACGCCACAGACTAATAGCACAATTTAACATTACAGGGTGTAACCCGGCACATCAATTGGTGAATATATTTCCTTTCTTTTAGGGGTTGACATTCTTGTCCATTCCAGGAACACCGCTGTGTACAGAGTGTTAACTTCATGTTTCATCTAATGTTACAGAGATACCGTGCCTGCTGCAGTCAAATCAGGTAAAATTACCAATGTCAGAGAGCTGATTTAGGCTCAGGAGGGGACCCAAAACAAATGAGAGGGTAGCCACTCTAGACCCTCAAACTTAATCAAACCACTGAAATAATGAGATGTGACAAACCAAATTATTTTACTATGTATCCGTGTACTGAGGCACAAAATGTTGAGTACATTTTAGAGAGTATGTAACTGGGAGAATAGTTAAAAGTAGTTTCAAATCATAGGGGATAACATCCTTAGGCTAACAGGCGCAACGCAATTAGCACATAAAACCTGTCAATGGCCCTCGATATCACAGCCCTCTAAGGAGTGGCAGACTTATAAAGCCTCCTGATCTATTACTACAAAGTGATTAATCCTCCCCACACAATGACCAGTCTTAAACTGGGCCTCTATATTATTAGGTAGCCCTATATGGCAGTTTAGCCTTGCACTAATTAGTATTCAGATCAGGAACTGGAGAGGCAGCCCCTCCACCACAGAGGAAGGACATAGGATGAGATGGTGACACAGTGAAATGTCATTAACTTGATGTTAATTACTAATTAATGGGGCTATTTCATTTACATGTATCTCTGGCTTTCTGATGGAGTCTGCCTTTACTGGGTTACTCTAACCAGCCCACAAGTTGGGGGAGGGTCTCCTCTACAGTCTCCTTAAAGTGTTTCATCTCTGCTAATTAAATAGTAGGCCACTCATCATGATTATGTCTACTTTTACAACACCATTTTCTGTCAGCGAGAGCACTCCAGTAAGTGTCCGGCCACCTCTTTAACACTATGACTGTTTTTGTATGTACTGTACATCAATTCACTCCCTGACTTCTAACTGACTTGTTACTTTTAGTCACTTATGACCCCTCCCTTTCTTTTCCTTGCCACGCGTCTCCATGGCAACCTGAGCCGTTCGGTCCCATGAGAAGGAGTGGGTTGGGTTGACTAGCGTCTGGCCATTCACACGTGGGCACTGCCAGCTAGCCAACATGGCACACAGCATCCTGCCATATGGTGCCACCACATACGTCCTGCTGGCCCGGACTCCGGATCTGGGCCTGTAGTGAGCTGCTTGTGTGAACAGGACAGACCTGCACTAGAACCTGTTCAGCAGCTGATCTGAAATGTACATTTGGATCATGCGGGCTCCTTAATACAAAGAAATTCTCTACGTGACGGTGGAAAACCTTGTTCTTTCTTGACCCGTGAAGTATATATTGCATGTACTGTGAACGCAGCACGTACATTTACTGTTGAGTTTGAAGTCAACTAAAAAAAAACAAACTTCAGAACAGAGTGTCACTGTACAGAGGGCCTCCATTCTACATGTACATAGTATTTGAACTGGAGGTTCAACGGCACCACGTGCTCCCCTCATTACTGATACTATACTGCCTCTCTGTGGTACTACACAGAAATACATACAAAAAGGAACAACTCACCAATGCTGACAAAATATATTTTATTCAAAGTTAATATATGCTTTTAAATACAACAAAGCATTACAATACTGCATTTGCTTGCATTAAGGTTTTTTTTATAATACATATATTACATGTTTATCAAAACTATTTGTCAGAAGGCTTTCAGAAAACTACAGTGAGATATGTTGGTAAACAGAACTCCAGCCATTTATCTTGAACATTTTTACATTTCTGCAGAAAATGGTGAAAAGCAAAAAGGAAAGGGTACATGATGCACATGTGCTAAAGCAGGTCAACCATCTGATAAATATAGGCATTACCTTGACAAAAAGGCTGAAGAAATGAGTATCCTATGTTGAGCGTTTATGTACAGTGGTCTTAAGTAAATAGACTTCATTCTGTATCTGAAAAGTCTAGGCATACACCTTGTGCATTATCACTATTAAAAAGTGTACAGATTCCAAGTGATATATGGCATCAGTGTGAGATTTCCGATCAAATTAAACGATTGCACGTACACATCAGTCAATAGGCTTTCACGCGTTCGTAACGCATAAAGACAAATAATTTAAAAACATGTTCAACATACAAAAAAATGTGTCTCTCTCTATATGCAACGGTTGCAAATGCGTACATAAAACCCATTGATTTTTTTCTAAGGAATGTTCCAACAAAAATATGCCACGAAAGAACGCACGTGTCCAGAAAACATACGCCTGCATCAGAAGTGACACAGAAGCAACACAAATCCTACAAAGAAGGCAAAAGATGTCACGATGTACAGTGATACTGTGGGAGCAAATCTTCTCACTACTTAAAATCAGGCACAAAATAATAAATGCATAGATTGGAAGTACAGATGTCAAGTATGTGTCTGAATCTTTTTCACGTAGAATGTTCAATGTAACACTGGGCTGTAAATGCTGATGCTATATCCATTTCAACATCCAGCCACTACTGTGTCGCTAGCTTTCTGCTGCTACATATGCAGAAATAACACGATATTAAATGGCTTCCAGTTCCTCGGCTGAACTGAACCAATCTTCTCACCTGTCCTGTAACATTCATCATGTCAATGTGTAACATGTAGCTTTGGGGACAAGGTTGATTAATGCAACAGCGGAGACAAGTCTGCCACTGCCATTTTAAGTGAATGGGCTCCATTCTGTGCTATTGCTTCCCTACTACTGAATTCAATTTCTGCCTAAATCATAGGTAACAATGGCATTAAGTGCGACAATAAGGGTGGATCATTAGCACAAAAATGTTGTAGCCACATTGTCTCATTGTGCAGGCTTTTTAACGAAATGATTATATCGACAGGTTTCTTTCCATCCATCGGTCTCTTAAGACTGTACAATGAAAAAACGAGGACATATACTTTTAGAGAAGGAGCTACTGATACTTATCTTCTTTACCTAATACAGTTCATTTTCTGTCATCTAATTCCTATTTATTTGTTTCTCTAAAAAATACTTTTGAGATGAACAAAAACAATCCGCCATATAAATATATAATTACAATAATTAAGTGAGGTATTTCTATTACATGCAATCACAAAATTTTAAAAATAATAACCTTTGGTGTTCCTGCTTAAAACGTATCCATCAAGATCACAAAGGGAAATTGCTCTCAAAGTTTTCTTGCAATAAAGCTTTCCAAATCCATCTGAACTGTAACGCTACGGCAAGCTTGTAACCATGGAGATGGGGACGATCAAAGGTAAATTGTACAGGACATTAAGAGCGTCTGCAGAGTAATTAGTCCTTGGGTAATGAGGTGTCACTCACACAGTTCTCTCAGTGATGGGTGAGTGACATGTACTAAAAAAAGACTAAGGTACAGTATGAGAGGCTGACCTCCTCCCTGCGTCACCTACATATGCCCAGCATTCAGGCAGGTAAGAACACGCCACCTTAGTCTGTCGCTGCTGTCAGTAACACATCCGTCACTATCGCAGCTTCTCATACAGACACACAAATGCTTTGGATAGCAATTTCCATGACTTTGCTAGTTCTAAGCAACACATTCTGTAACAAAGCGTAAACAGACGCTCTGCAACTGTTTAACAATAACACACAAACTGGGAAATGGTGTGGACTCTCTTCTCTTGAAAGCTTTTCCTACACAGAGAGTCCTCTGGTTTTGGTTTCTTCTTGAAGGACTGAAGCCTATAGCTCCACATCGTGGTTCCATAACATTGTGCAGGCTCGGCTGTGTGCTTTTTTTGTGAACTGTGTGACGGTGCTCCTTTGTTTCTTAATTTCCTGTTTATAGTTTTCGTCAGTGCTCCATCTATTGGCTGGTACACCAATATGTATAATGTCCTAGCTGCTGGTTGCAAAAGGTCAAATCTCCATGGGAATTGCACTCTGATTTCCCGTGATGACTGATGACTTAGATATGAATGTTATGGTGGCGGCCCTTACTAGAGTCAATGTCGACTCGGCGAGCCTCAGCGAAGGCCAGGAAGGTGCAAAGACCCAGCAGGTTCACTGTGGTGATGAGGGCAAAGACAGACGCCCACGAGCCCGTCGCCTCGATGAGATACCCCGAGAAATACACCATTAGGACCCCTGTAGAGGAGCAAAGTCTGTCATTATAAATGACATATTACCACAAGAATATAAACAAAGCACACAGTATCTTACACCCGATAGTTCAGTTCAGTTTCCCCTGATGCAAATAACTGCACATAACATGTCAAAGTCTGTTCGGCGTCTCTCACAGGACCAAAAACTGTCATCTTCTGTTCCCTGTATTATTCATCTGACACAAACACCCCCCCCTTGATGAAATATGTATGTCACACAGGAGCCAGGTTGACTGACGGGAGACACGTCTGCTCAAAGTTTCAATAGAGAGACATAGATGAATAATTTCACTTAACAGCTAGTCAAAAGCAAAAACAGTCATTTAAAAACAAATCAAGGCAAACGATTTATCATAGATGCCGATGCTCACCTGAGAAAGCACCACATGTATTCATAACACCTGTCGAAAAAAAAATGCAGATGCACAATTAATTCCCACACAAAGGTCCGATGTAAAATTTAACACTGGGTTAAAACTTTACCGCTTATCTGTTCATACAAAAACTTTTAAAATTTTATAACACTCACCAAATAAAGCTCCAGCACAGGATGGAGCAAGATCTTGAACATTTACAGACACCCCACTGTGGAACAAATACAGGTCATTAACCGTTTCTCACCAATGAATCGCCACAAAACTGATTAGAAATATGTTAGGAATAAAAATAAACGTGACAACATGTACTGTCTCAGGTCATTTATATTTTATCAGCCTGCCATCATGGAATGCATCTACATTATTTGTCTATCGAGCCTGGAAACCAAATGAACAAAAACACGGTCTTGTTCTCAGGAATTAAAGTTCAATAAAATATCCTGTTGCCGTTGTGTGGAGCGATGAAAACACATCTAATCTAAAGTTGTGCTGGTCAGCGCTTTGAGAAAAACTATGATACTAACACTAAAGTAGTTTATTAACAGTAATACAACTTTAAATGAATGATTTTCCATATTTTAATTAAAATTCTATCACGTCTAAGTAATAAAGAAACTTCATTTTACACAAAATATTACATATTTTATTCAATATTTAAATAAAATAACTAGTCTGGTGAGATTTAAAGTTTAAAACATTAACTTTAAAACGTTCTCCAATACATAATGATCAGTACTGAACATTTAAATCTCATCGGCAACCAAGTACTGAATGAAATAAAAAGATCATTACTCTTGAGTGAACGTTAAGAGTTTTCTGATTCAGTGCTTCCTCATACTTGAGGTTGTGTTTTGCGTTGCTTGTTTCTACGTCAGTGTTTCGCCCTTTTCTGGTATGTAGTGATCCAATGTTTCTAAACTGCAGTGAGTTTCACTGTTCTCTGTGCTATACTATTTATAGGCTTTCATCCACTGCCTGCCAAGTTATTTCACCAGGTTTATTTAACTAAAGTGCCGCATAGATGTTGTTCAGTCAGATGCGCTGACTGATGAGGAGACGAGCCTGGCTTATGCTTCTACAGAATCCAGCCTGAGAAAAAAAAAAAAAAAGCTCAGACACGTAAACATATATTTATATTTCTCCTAACACTGCCGTTCAAGCGAATACAAATCACAGTCCCTCGTCCACAGCAGCAGACTGTCAACGGAGGCACATTTAAACTGTAGAAACTGTTGCCCTGGCACTGGAAACATGTTTAGGTTAGATTTATGTCATAAGATATTGTGTTAATCTAACCAGAATGCATCTGCTGTCACTACTACTGCAGCAGCTGAAATTAGATGAGATCGAGGATCGTTACCTTGCTAACGTTAGCTAATCAGCCTCACATTTGACAAGGAATTCTTTCTTGTCGTTCACCCAAACAGCAGCAGCAATGATCCATCCAGATGTAAAATACATAGAACTGTGTACTTTCTACGCTTTCATCCTGCAGCAGTGTTAGAGGAGGGATTCTCCTCCACAGGTAGATGTTTCCATCCATAAGAGGAGCTCTGGCAGAGGCTTCGCTGTTCTTAGTATTTCATTACTGCGGTTGTATATGGATCACAAGTGTCCAAAACTTGTCACATATTTTTGCTTTCATTCTTTTGAGAGGCGATGTAAGTATTCGTGGCTTGAAACCGATATTAAATTGACAGAGCTGCACTAAGCGTCCAGTGTTCACCTCATGTGCGATCTGCGTTTTTGCCCACCAGGGCTCAGCGCGGTCACACGGCTGAAAACTATGAATACGATACTACACTACACTATACTATTATGATGTTGAAATTAACACTAAAGTGCTCAAAGGAAATCTTTGGCCATTAATACCAACCACCACGATTGTGTATTTAGTGGTAAATTTAAATAATAGCTGAAACAAAGTCATCTCTACTCTACCTTCAAAAGTTATCTATTAAAAGTCAATACCCAAACAGCATTATTTAGTACAATAGGGACTCACATAGGGAGCTGGTGCGACATTCAGCTCTATAACATCTAAGGTTACAGAAGTCACCACATCGTACACTGAAACACTGAACTGCATGCTGTCGTCACATGTATGGAAATGAACGCAATGAGATCCTCAGCAGAGACAAACGAGACAAACTAGTAACACAGACAGAACACTGGGGGACACCACATATAAACCTGAAAGACGGCATTAGTTTGAGAGATAGTGTGAGGTGTGTGAAGACGATGCAGAGGCCAGTACCTGTGACTGAAGGTGGTCAGGCCCATGGTGGCAGACACAAATGCTACAGCCCAGGGGAAGGTGGTTTTGCCACAAAGAAGAAGAGTAAACAGACTGGACACACCCATGGAGAAAAACTACACAGAGGAATGAATGTACAAACATAATCATAATCACATAAACCCACAATGAGACTCAATAGATTAACATTTACACAGATGAATAAGAAGAAAAATGTCAAACTGCAAAGAAAACATTGATAATACCTGCATCAACTTCCGCACTGAGGCTGTATCAAAGCCTGTTGGGACCAAAGCAGACAAAAAAAAGTATACAGCCGCTTTCTCAACTATTTGTATTCATTTTGACATCTTTCTCCAGTTGTCCTCAATGACGTTGTGAGGATACGTATGGCTGCTTTACCTTGACTAATAAGGTGGTCGGACAGGCAGCCGCTGAAGAGGGATGAGGGAATGGCCACCAACCAGGGAATGACATTGAACACCCAACCCTGAAAGGACGACATATTTCGTGGGCGTGAATGAACTTGACCAGAAACAGCAGGGAACATCAGGTGTCAGCTCTGCTCTTCTTATAGTCTTTGATTTTTTTTTTTTATTTTTTTTTTAAATAGTATGACGGTTTATTTTCTACAACAGCTTTAACCTCTGCTGTAATCAGGTCAAATGTGAGAACAAGACGTGGAGTGTGTGTGAGGTTACCTTGGCGTCTGGGAAAGTGTCTTTAAAAAACGTTGGCAGCCATGACAAAAGGGTGAAGAAGGTGCTCGCCGTGCAAAGGTGCGTGACGATCACAGCGCTGCTCGGCACAATGAAGAGAGAGCAAGAGATAAACAAATCGAGTATATTGCTACTTCATTTATGGCATTTCTTATTTTGATTAGACAGGTTCGCTTGTGTGCAGTTGTGCCTATTTGACAGCTACTGTTTTCCACATGCCACCTGTCAGTGGAATGCCAGGTAACAAGTGGCTGAAAGAGTTATCAGTTTGTAAATATTTCAACTCCATATCCATCAAACTGTCGCTGAATATGCTATTGTTGGAGTCCATTCTGTGAGCCAGTAGTTTGCTGACGTTAGCTAACTCCATTTCTAAGCTCACGGCTGTCTCGGTTGCTTATCCACGGTAACAGCCTGCCCACTGATTGGTCATTTTTTTTACCCCCGGAAATATTCTTATGCTTGCTCCCGAGTTCTTCGGTGCCTCTCTTCTGCTCCTTCACAGTGTGCTGCACAAGTTACAATTAGCTTCTAAAATGGAATTGGCTAATGTCAACACACACTTCAGCACGTGCAAATCTGGCGCTGACCTTTTAACATAAGACCTGTCAAAGATAAGCACATCCTTTGAGATGTTCTGGTGTTTTTTCTTTGATCAGCCACTAACTAGTATTTACACTGTTGCAAAACACACCTGCAGTGAGTTTGGGTCATAAAAAGTCAAACAGGCAGGATCAGCTTCCTGACTCTTGTAAATGAGGATACAGGTTATAGTCTGTAAAGGGTGTTCATGAGTCAGACTCTAAATTTAATGCTTTCTGAAACTGATGTTTAACCAAATTTAAAGCTGCATTTTGGACAAATCATCTTTTTCTTATAAAGGTAAAAAGTATATATTGTGTGCTGCACTGGGTTAAAACTATAGAAAAATAGAAAAAAAAATAAATAAATAATTTTTTTTAAAAATCAGTTTACCGAAAGATATATTTTGGTCAACTCTTGAGACCTGATTTACATGTCACAGGACCAGTGTCACATGATAAGTTGATGAATTTAAACTGAGCACATGACTTCATTGTAGTTTCAAGCCCCGATCAAGACTCTTTGGAGTCGCGTTGGCCTATCCATGACGAAATAAAGGATTTGCCTCGGCCTCCCTCTGACTGCCGCTTTACATTTTTGGGATTCCTACTGTATAGTGCAAGTATAAAGTAAAAAGACAGAATGGGGTTTAAAGATTTGTAACGCCAGAAATGGAACTTGTGGACATCCAAAACTCGACTGAATTTGGCAAAAAGAAATAAAATAACATTAGGTTAAATATTTGGGCAATTAAGTCCTCACAATTTCAATTTTCAGACTATTTAATGACTTCTGAGGCCTAATTTTTATAAAAAATTGAACTCAAGACATTTTTATGCATGTGGGCTCACACATCTGCACACGTGCTTTATTTTTATCTCACCAGACTGCAGGTTGTTTGAAGAGCCGTAA
>JAPQRN010000025.1:11114803-11152211 GCA_037367275.1 Coranthus polyacanthus | reverse complement strand
ATGCATGTGGGCTCACACATCTGCACACGTGCTTTATTTTTATCTCACCAGACTGCAGGTTGTTTGAAGAGCCGTAACCAGTGTCTTTTAGACAGTTTGGATTGGGGCCCACCACTTCCCAGGGACTCCAGGGTGATGATAGGACCTGCAAACACAGATGAACGCAGGCACATGAGCATACAAGAGGACATTGACTGCAGTTATACAAATAAGCAGCTACAGGAGCACGCAGTGACATCAGACTTGTACTGTATCATACTGTGAGCACAGTCAAAGCTGCCCTTGCCTTCTCCTTTGAGTAGATATTTCCACATGCAGTACGCCCACAGCACTGAGAGGAGACCAGACACATAAAAGACACTTTCCCAGCCATACAGGTCCAACATAAGGGAGCCAGCCCCTCCAATCACCAGTGTGCTATAAAAAAAAAAAAAAAAAAAAGGGCATCACAAGTCACACAAACATGACATGAGCAGAAATTACATGATTGCACACATATGTGACTTGACCTGAGCTCTGAAAATGAAACATATCGGCCTGGCATGTTATAACAAGTGAGTAGGTTTGCATATGGACAGCAGGGACGCGTCCCTACAGATATTTGGGAAGGTTGTTGAGGAACTCGTTTGTATTATCTTATCTCTCAGATGGTAAAGCCTTTTACGCACACCCTCATAGAACTGTTTTATACTTTGTCGTGGGGAGCTTTTTCACCGCCCAGTGCGTTAGTAATTGTTAAGAAATTAACTTTGTCAGAAGCCACGTCGTTTTAAAATTAAACCTGCAACCTAACGTCACCACACCGAGGTAACCCTGGCTTCTGTCGTCTGTACGATAAGCAGCCAGGTTGCCAAACATGAGGCAACGTAAAACGTGTGGAAATATGAAATTATGAGATACATTTCAGTCTATAAATCCCATGAAAACGTCACCATTAATGTATTCTTTTGTATATAGGAAATACAGCAGCGGTTTAGAGAGCGGTGGGCCTGTCACAGATATTACATAATCGCATTTATCAATAATCTCAATTACATGAGCGAACCGCAATTATTTTGTATAACCATGATAATCGTCTCCATTCACCATGTCACATTTCCACATCATTTTCAGTGGTCATTTCTTTGTATACATCAGCAATAGCCTTTTACATATTTACGTTTTTTAAATCTATTTTATTTGTTCATGACTCTTCTTCGTTCAACGTCCTGTATGTGTGTAAATAAAGTATTGTTACGCTGATATTATATTAGCGCCATAAAATGAAGAGAAAAAGACAATTATATCATTAATTGCAATTATTTCTATGATAAATAATTGCCAACAAATATCATCGTTATTGTGACAGCCCTAGAGCAGGTCGGTGATGAAACAGACTGAACATCTTCTGAACATCTCATGAATTATAGAATTATGAGGCGTCGTCATTTAGGATGCTCAGCGACTATGACATTTCAAGGTCCAAAAGTATTTGGTGTCGAGTTTACTTTGAAAATCTTACCATCAACTTAGATGAAAAAGATCCTTCACTCAGTATTTAAAATTGCCTCAAAAATAAATGGGTCAACGTTCACCAAATGTTTAAATGCAGGCCTATATGTCTTTTTCATCAGTGCATCATTTTATTATATATGGGAAGATGCCGTAGGACAGATTGAGGGAGAAGCAGCTGGACCTGCAGGGCTTCGGGTGAAAACAAACCGAACATTCTAGAAAGAAAAAAAAAAAAAACACTACCGACACCAACTATTTCCCATTGATTGCATAAGACTTGACTCACCCCAGGTAGGAGCCACTACCCACAGTGCTCATGAGGAAACCTCGTTCACTTTCCACCACCTTCTGAGAGCACAGGCTTGCTAGCGAAGGATAATGAACTCCTAAACACGAGACAGAAAACACAACTGTTCACCATCCCTTCACAAAAAACAAACCAGAGGGGAAATGAGCTTTCAAACAACGTGAATAGCAAGGAAATTACTGAATTATTTGAAACCCACAAGTCTGACACTCCCCATTACTCCACCTATGAAGAATACAAATTCTTGATATCGATCCAAACAGGCCAGTGACAACGCATACATGGCTGCGCCACAAAACCGAAGAGCCTTGAATTCATACGGTTTACCAATAAAGTTCATTAAATGTCACGTGGTGGATTACTTAACGCCACTTTAAAAGGAAGACAAATTAAAATGCGGTGCAGTTGACAATCCCGTAACAAACCCAGTGACACTACAAATAAACTGTACTTCAACCAAAACACATACAGCTGTGCGGTACAGATAAATGTGACGAACGATCTGGCACTTCCTGCTGTGAATACACAAACAAACTAAAAATTTAAATCAGCAAATATGATGATGTTTTGACTGATTTTCAGCCTCCGTTGTCATTTATTAGAAAAAGACAGGTTTGTCAGAGCACTTTACAACACGACAAAGGACATACAGGATATAGTTATAAAAGAAGGCAAACAATGTGCTCGCTTAATTGGTTTATGTGTACACATACTGTCTTCTGTATTTGACTTCCTTATTCATAGGAACCTGGCGCATTAGACACAGAGCTGCACAGGAGATTACATGAAGTCCAAATACTTTTTTGTTAAAAACATGGTACGGTATAAGAAACTGTCCCTGTATGCCAACGGCTAGGGAAGGTTTACAAACAACTAGACCAGAGCTATATTAAAACGACAAGAGCTATGGTGTTGTTTTATAATCAAATAGTGGAAGCTCCTGGAGTAAAACAAATATCCCTGGGAGACGTTTAAGCGAGTAAGATTTATGTTACGTTTCCAGACCAGATTTTCAAGGTACGGAATGGACAAAGGAAAAAAAGGTCACATGTTTAAAAAAGAGGTTATGCTTCTGTCGAAAGCATCTCACCTTGCAACAAGCCCATGAGGAAGCGGGCCAGTGTCATGGAGAGG
The DNA here is from genome assembly GCA_037367275.1 of Coranthus polyacanthus. NCBI lineage: Eukaryota > Metazoa > Chordata > Actinopteri > Kurtiformes > Apogonidae > Coranthus > Coranthus polyacanthus. The sequence goes on along the minus strand of JAPQRN010000025.1, from coordinate 11,149,276 downwards.
ATTGGCTGGGAGCAGAAGTGGGCCAGAATGGGGGTGAAGGCTGTCATCGACCCCCAGGCCGCTGCTGACAGCAGGAGGACCTTCTCGCCTCCCACGCTGTGGACACAGAACACGCGCATTTGTTTTAGTTTGGCTAAACTACAACCTATATCGAACAATAAAGCGAAAAACAACAATAAAGGCATCAAATCAGACTCGTATTGATATCGCATTTCACCATTTTTATCGAACTGGTGTCAAAGTAAGCACTGTGAGGATATTTACAATTGTAGGAGAAAAAAAAAAAAAAAATGTAATTCTTCCAAAAGCATAGCAGCCTTTTGTGTTTGTGATTCTGTAAGCCAAGCGCAGACATCGCGATCATTTAATGATAACACAGTAACGAGGAAAACAGGTTTTTTTTTTTTCTTCACTTCATTATCAGTCAGGTGCGAGCCAACGTTGAGCCACTTCACTTAGTGACGAAAATGACACTAAACAAGCAGGAAGATACAACACGTGTCAGCGGAGGGGGGGGGGGACAAAAAAAAAAACACAAAAAAAACAAGTGTCTTCCCAGACTCTCAGGAAGTATTAACATCACCTCAGGCATCGCTGACGCCAAACACAATCTTACCGGTCACTGACGTAGCCTCCAAAGACCTGGGTGAAACAGTAGCCCCAGAAGAAGCTGCCCAGCACCATGCCGGACTCCCTCTTGCTCCAGTTGAACCGCTCCGCCATGCTGACCGCACAGATGGGCATGGCCACACGGGCACAGTACAGGAGGCACGTCCCGAGCAGCAGCACCACCGTCCATACCCTCGCCACTGGCCTGAAAAGGAGGGAGAAAAGGGGGAAAGGATTCGACAGCGATGAGAGTCGTAACATAGGAAGCGAACTAATACGAGTTGACGTGGGACGGGGCACACTCCATGTCAACTGAGAGAAGTGGAGGGGGGTCTGGTCCACGGGTTTGCACTGCCAGCCGGGTTAGCATAAAGCCAGGCGGTTAGTGAAAGTTTTTTTTTTTTAACGTCAAGAAATACGGTGTCACGATACGAATGTCACGGTTATCATGAAGTATGGTTGTCCGTAAAGGAAACGCGAATTACATCCTCCTTTGGCTCATGTGGCACAACGGCCACGTCTGACACAGAAGCGACGAGTACCGAGAGATGCTACCTTTTTAAACTCGTTTTTTTTTTTTTTAAAGGCGGCGATAACAGTTGAGTAATGTATAAGTTAGACCTAACGTAGGCCCTTCGCGGTTATGGGACTAGAGTTGCTGAAATAAATAAAGTATGAACAGTGTTTTAGACAGAACTGCCGGGTTTAGCTTAAAGTGAAACTTAAATGCAACGTGTGATTCTCCCGAGTTGCTAATAAGGGTGAACGCGAAAAAGAAAAGGGAAAAGAACCACCGCTCAGCTGTAAAATGTTACCGTGGCCAGTTGGTGTTCTGCTCAGTCCACTTCTTATGGCACCCAGGGACTCCGATCTTGTCGGACGGATGGTTTTCCTTGTGACAGACCAAATCTGGACTATAGTTCTTGCCATATTTTTGAATAACTGCCATTCAACGCGAGCTTACAGCAGCCTCCTCTCAACCGCTCTGGCTGTTTACTTTCAATCTCTTCACGGTCGATCACACAGAAAAAGTAGCGTAAATTTTGACACAGAAATAAGCCGTTTCGGAAAGTATTCGCTCAAACGTATCTCGGGTTTCCGACGTTTGAATCCATAACCCGGGTGGATCGGACTAACGGCAGAACAGGCGACGGTCACGGTGCTGGTCTAGAGGAGGGGAGTCTGTTTTTCCTGATGCCCTAGGAGGAGTAATCCACGTGTCAGTTTTTTTTTTTTTTTTTTTCTTCTCCCCCCAGCCTCCTCCAGCCACGCAGTTCTTATTGCAATCGGTAGGGTTAATCAGGAAGTGCTTCTGTGCTTTCTCAGCCGGTTTGAACTGTCCATCAGCCGCTTCATCCGTATCAACCACGACGCCGCGGAGACGTCTCTGGTCCCGATGCTCCAATCATGACTGTGCAATTTAGAATATGTAGCAGAGTCTGAGCGTCGCTGACATAATGTTCCTCTTGGAAGCACCAGGATGTGCTCTCCTCCTGACTTGTCCTCGCCGGATGAAGACGTGATGGTGCCCCTGCTGAGATGCTACTGTAGTTGTTGGGCTGTGGTTGTAGAAATGCGCAGTCCCTGCAAGGTTGTTTAATAGTCCGCTGGCCCTGGCCATACGAATTAGCAAGCAATATCGTTATATAAGGCACTGCATTCAGCACATCTTTTACTTTATACGACTGCCGTAATGTGAAAATAATCTAATAGACATAAAAGTTCCTCATGGAACAAAGGTACTCCGTAGAATGCACAGTGTTTTGCTATTAGACAATTTTTTAATAAATATTATTGGGTTGTTATAGGTTGACATGCAAACGGCATTGGAGGTGGTTGATACTTTTAAACATGATTTAGATAAGTATGTCTTTGTAACTTTTAATATTTTTCGAAATATTCAACAATAAATTATTCATATTAAAAAAAAAAAAAACGGTGAGAGAAGCGCGGACAAAAACACAAAAAAACTGTGAAATAAAAGGAATAAATGAAATGATGTACTTTCCGACTGTAATGATTTTATTTCTCTGGGTGAATTCAAAACTCTGATTAAAAAGCAGTGGAAATGAAGAGTGGAATTGCTGTTCCTAACCTGGATGCTGTCTCGTCTGTCTTCCCATGTCTGTCTTAAAGTGTTATATTTTGTCATTTTTTTCCTCATGCTTGATTTTAGGAATTTTGTATGTAACGATGTGCCTTGTCCAGTTCTCACTCGAAAGACATATTCTCAAAGGACATCCTAGTTTAAAAAAAGTACTGCTATATTATGAACCGGAAGACCGTTTGCATGCAGCCTACTACCAAATCATACATTTTGAAGTAGTTCTAACAAATCACAACATCTTAAGTAGAATACTTAATACGTACTGTACTCAGTTACCCTTCTCCTGTACTGCTACACAACTTCAACATTTGCATATGTTAAAAAAAAAAAGCCAAGTCTTAATGTCTTTTGATGACTTGCCCAGTTTTAAAATCCACTTTTATTGCAAAATAATACACCAGCGAAAAAGCACATCAAATTTCGCAAAAGCACTACTTCTTTCATACATGTAAATATTCCATCTGTAAAAGCATCTCCATGTACGAATACATAGACTTCCATTCACATCTTTTAATCACATTTGTGAAGCTTTATAACAGTATGAAACTCTGGTTGCATTTAAGCTTGCACAGTCACAGTAAACTGGAAGGATTTCAGTACTCCAAAAGCCTTGCCTTATCCCACCTGTTAAATTACTCCCATGCGTTATAATTTTTTTTTTTTTTTAATCTCTTTGTCAATACCTTTTTGTATTGTTTTAAGTAACAATGCAGTGAGAATCTATAAGTTGCATTTATCTTTCATAGTCACAGCAGCTTAAAACGTAAAATGTATTTTTGTTTTGGCAATAGCCCTAACATAGAACACTAGCTGAAATGTGTTTTCTTGAAAGGAAAAAGTAGGCTTGTTTGAGGCAGTGCACACTGAGCCAACCAGTTCCTCTGAACGTCAAACGTTTCTCCTTCTAAGTGGTCACACACAGAAAGTGACAGCCTAATTTAGGCTTCATTCATACCCTCCTGTGCCAACTTTCCCTGCCAATAGACAGAAAAACTAGTGTGAATGAAATATGCAAGAGGAAATACCAATTTTCAATGAACAAATGTGTAATTTATCAATTATTAAAGTAAAATAATAATTTGCATGTTACGTTAGTGTGAGTCATCTAAAACACCATCGGTCCAGTTCTGAACATTCTAAGTTATTAAAGTATCAAAAAGCAACCCTTACAAAAAAGAAAAGGTTGTACTCCATGAGTCAGTTTGTTGGGGGTATAAATAGATAAAGGAAATGTGTCCATTTTGTAATGCTCTGGTATGTTTTCATTTGTGTTCCTTATTTGGAATCTTCAATGGTTCCCTTGCTGAGGTCTGTCATTTTGGGATACTTCACTTTCTTTTGGTCAAGTTCATTTTGAGCCCACAGCAGTAACTTCAGGAGCTTGGCCAGCTTGGGTGTTGACTCTCTGTTTTCATAGTCTAGCACAGACTGATTGACTTCACTCCATACCTGAAAAACAATGAAGCAGATTAAAAAACATGCATTTCAAATGGCATAATGCAAAAATACACATGCACAAAAAAGGTTGAACTTTATCACTATTAAGATGCTTAGATTCTACCTTTTGTCTCTGCATCATATTAAGTAGGTCTCCAAAAGGTGACTCCTCGGGGTTGTCGAATGCCAGCAGAGCCAGTGTCCTCTCCATCTCAGTCAAGCATTCTCGACTCTCCTCCCCCTGCTCTGCTAACTGAGACTGGGCAAATTCAAGGGCAGCTTCAGTCTCTCTTAAACGAATGAGCTCAATCAGATGCTGCTGCTGCAAATGTGAGATACAGAGAGGGAGGATTATGGGAAGAATGGAAGACAAAGACAGATAGTACAAACACCATTATAGAAACTACATACTAGTGCTGATCAAACTGGCTTTATACTCTATTAGTATTGGTGTACATAATCTCATTAGTATTAAGAAATGGCAACGCCATATTTCAGGTACCAGGCACTTAATACGCAGCGGCACCATTGGGCGTCCAACATAAAGCGTTGACAAGTGTGTGATGTGTTTCATTTGCAAAAACCACAAACCAGAAGCCTTTTATTTTACCTGTAGGTGAAAGTAGAGGTAACGGTTGGTATCCAGCAGTTCTGGGTGCAAGCTGTTGATCAACGCAATCGCATCCTGGATCTGTCCCTTCAGGATCATCTCTCTGATCTTAATCCTTTCATCGAGAGAATCCAAGTCCACACTTGGTTCTATCCCAGATTCCATACGGAACTTCTCTGCTGCCTCCTTAAAGCCCTCTATTGAAAAGAAACCCAGTGAGATCCTGCAAAGTTCACATTTAACTACATTTTCTACGTATTACCGTAGACAATTGAAATAATAAAAAAAAAATACTACAAAATAATAGCACTTCACCCGTCACCAAGTAGTTCATGATGAGCCTGTTCATATCAGCCCTCTGAATGTGGACATTGTTGAGCTTGTCCATCCACTCTTCCCTTGTTATGTCCTCTGGCTTCTCTGCATAACTCATTATGACAATATCCTGAACGAGAGGAAACAGATATCAGCCAGGAAAGACACAATCATGATACACAGCATCGTTTACCGTCTTAGCGTTTTGAAAATTCTTTCTTTCGACAAAAATACGGCACCGGAAACCCTAAGTCACAGTTTAGGCCTGTGATAAAAACACAACACTGAAGCCTGCGTTTCGTTAACACGAATCAAAACAAAGAAAGCCTCCGTGTGTCACTGCACTTATATCTGATTCACAAGACAGACATGAGCGCTATTCTATTTTACGGATCCATAACAATTTGTATCTAAAGTCTATGCAAATGTCGTTGTTAGTTTCTTCACAGTACCTGAAAATGTTGTCGCTACTTCCCAGCAGTAGCTAGTTTGTTAGCGGAGAGGCTTCTTCTTCGTCTTCTTCCTACCAACTTCCGGTATCGTAAAACCCCGCGCTACGACTACATCGCCACCTACAGTCGATTAAAAGAAATGTTTCTGACTTTACCAATTTGCATGTGATTAGATTTCACCTACGTGTACAATTTCAAAAGAGTAAAAATCAATTATTTATACAGTGTATTTGTCGGTATGGGATAAAAACGCATTTCCAATGAAAAAAAAAATTGGTACATCTGCACAAAAAAGAATCCCAACAGATGGACATGTTCATACAACAACAAGTGATCTACATCAATGGTGGATTTTTGCAACAGTACCCTTTGTAACATTGCACAGGATTCACACTCAAGTTATTGGCTACAAAAGTATGTGCATGTGACTGAAAATAGTCTTGCACTAAGGACTTTACTGGTAGAATCGTATGACGAGTTCACTGCCTCATTAGAATGTATAGAACTCGTGCCCCTGGTACAAAAAAAGTAATATGTACCCTTTTACGGGGGAAAAACAACTGTTGATACTTGTGTGTACCAGCCTACCAGCTTCTGCGTGCAATTTTAGTGATTTTTTTCTGCCCCTTTAACACGTGGACCAGCCCTTGCACTCGCACACTGTTGTTTTAGTCTACCCAAAATGTGCTGTCTCTCAAACAATAAAGAAACATAGTCAGAAACAAGAAAAAACATTTAGACAGCCATTGACAAAGAGTTCCTTTTCCGCCACAGACAAAAACACACATAATCGGGGCTTTTTGTTTGAGAATTTACATTTGTGAATGTGAAATGTGACAATAAATAAAATCAGAATTAATGAGGAAAAAAGCCGTCGCATCTTTGACAGTACTATCAAAAAGAACCAGACCAATGTTTATACAACAAAGACAAAATATTGTTTACAATTATTTAAAATTATTAACATTCTTCCACAGACATTAAGTAAAACAGAACAGATGACTTGCTGGTGCTTCGGTTTCATTTAGAAAGAAAAAAAAAAAACCCAAAACGACCCAAAACAAGCCAAACAAATAAACATAACACAAAGTACTTCATAACAGCAAACAAACACAGCGGGATAAACTTGGCAAGCCCCGCCTCCATCCCTGTTTAATGTTTCCATGGTGACGACTATATTCACTTGTCTCGGAAGTCCAGTACTACATGCTAAACTCAGTAAATTTACACGAAGTATTAGCCAACTCCTTAGCTAAACCGAAGAAATATCACACGAACAAAGAGGTAAAATCAAAGCGTACTTATGGGTATTTACTTCAATTCACTTCTAAGACAATCACTACTTGTTACAACGTATCAAAATTAGCTTAAACTACAGTCGTTTGTTGCTGTTTTTCAGGTAGCTAGTTAGGTGTTTCAGTTAGTCTGTCTTTTTCAGGTAGCTAGTTAGGTGTTTCAGTTAGTCTGTCTTTTTCAGGTAGCTAGTTAGTTGTTTCAGTTAGTCTGTCTTTTTCAGAGCCTTGCAGCCAGGCATGGCTACCTCCCGCGAAGTTAATAAAGTTTTGGAAGCCATGCCGATGTTTCCTGTTCTGCCTCCGATTGGAGACGGGACGGTTGGACAACTAACAGCGGCGAAAGAGAAATGCATGGAGGTTGAAAAGAAGCTGCTGAGGCACAGAAGGAGTAAAATCCAACGAAAGGAACTCCGTATGATATTGTATGTTATTATCTATGGCAGTTACCAACAATAATAGATTAACCTGTTACTAACTCGACTGGTTATCATTAAATGGAGTATTGACATCTGGATTATTACAGGGTGTCTAGAGCAACGGAGACCTACAGACTGAACAAAGAGAGGGGAGCAGAGCGCATTCCATCACCAGAGCCACAGTTTCCGCCTTCTGTATTACATCTAACTATCTATGCTTTTTAAATATTAAATATTATATACAAATATTTAAAACCAATGTAATGTGATATACTGCTTGCTTCACAGATGCTCAGTGAGGGGAGGAGGAAAAGGGTATGTTTACCTTTTAGTGTAAATAAGGGCGTGTTTGCCGCTAACATTATTTATCTGGATATTATTCTATTCTCATTTTATCTTGGCTCGTTTGCAGATGAATGACATGTTCCTGAGGCAGCGTGTAGAGAGTGGCCCATTTGCTCCAATCCAGCAGCAGTGGTTGGATTCTATTGTTGCCCGACTCCTGCCTCAACTTAAAGACAGTCCTGAGACAAATAAACTACTTCAGGACCTCTGCATGGAAGTCAGCGATGACTTCTGCAATACAGTCGTCAAACACACAGGTATTTCCAGTTATTTTGTTGATGTTTACAGGGTAAATGTAGACTACAAGCCAGTAGGTGAACCACATATCAATATGCCACATCCACTTGTATCCACTTTAGTGAACACAGTGCTGAAGGATCCACAGCTAAAAGGTTCCGAACAGCAGGAAGCTACTCCACCAAAGTGAGTGTCTAATGTACACAATTATGCACAATTACCTAAGTAGCAGTTGCTTTAGAATTTTAATGCCCTTTTTGTCTTTTGTAGAATTCTTGATTTCTCACAACTATGGCACAAAAGCTTTATCAGAAGCCACAAACTGATGCAAAGAAATTTGCACATTCTCCATCCAGTAATGCAAACTGTCTTGGATATGAGCTACACAATGTTTTCTCCAATGGTCCTGGTTGATCTTTCAGGATGCAGGTAACAAAAGACACCATGAATACAATGTGACATTGCTAAAGTAAGCACAATCCTTTTTTATGCTGTTGATTTGCTTTCATTTGTGTTCTAAAATGGCTTTTGTTGATTCAGGGCTTCAGGGCCTGTGGACTGTAAGAGTTTACAGAATAAAATGATAATAGAGTGCAAGAGGACAGAAGACCGTATCATGAATACCTGGTTTCCTAAAGTCATCCATTTGCTAACAAATAAAGAAACAGTAAAGGGATTTAAAGAAGAGAAACTGGACTCCTTCTACAACAGTGCATCCACCCTCATCTCCAATCAGGTGAGATGAGAGTAATTTAATTTTACATGTGGACAAGAGTCAGAATGAATAATTTAAAGAGACAGTTTATGTTATGTGATTACTCATCATTCAAGTATATATTATGTCATGTCTCCTATGTTGCCCTTTTATCAATGGAATTGTTACACCTGTTGAATAGGAAAGTTCAAGTCCATGATGACATAATTAATTTTATCTTTTTAAATTCCTAGCTGAAATCCCTGCTTCACACAAGCGTAGAGGAGTTTGTCAGTTTCTTTGATCCAAACAATCACCACCGCTTGCCCCTCTTCCGTATGTCCCTGACATTCGATGATGAAAAGATGGAAATTTACCCCACCTTAGAAGATCTTGAAGCAGCCATTTTTGACATTCTTAACACCATCACAAATATGTTGCAGGTGAGTTTTAGTGCAAAAGCCACTCAAGGGAAATGACTACTTAGGTCTTCTTTTTTATGTAAAGATCTGTCAATTTATGCTTGATTTCTATGAAACTGATGTGCAGAAAATCCAGACAGTCCAGTCATGGTTGGCACAAAGTACATCTTCATTTGTGGACGCCAAAGTGGCTGATCACGTCCTGGCTTGGGCTCAGGTCACAGTAAAGACTGCTATACGCAGGAATCTAGAGGAACCTGACAAACATTTCCAGAATTATGGTAAAACTCTATAATGCTATAATTTCCTCTTGTCAGACTGAATCTTAATTCATTTCATTTCTCACTTTTCTGCTTTGTTTTGCAGTTGACAAGTATGACTGGCTTGTCAATGGAACCGCACAGACCCGAGTGGAGAAGTTCATTGAGGAGGAACATTCTTTTGCTGAATACACAGAGGTAAATAATGAATGCATTATGTTAAAGACTGATTATTACCTTATTATCTGCTTTTCTGTTAATTGTCAATGCATAATCTGGTTGCTATTTCAAGCAAGTGGAGGAGTTCCGTGTTCTGTCAAAAGAGATTATCAGCCTCCCAGCAAAAGCCTACTTCACAATGGTCCATCTGGACTGTGAAGAGCTAAAACATGGGCTGGCCAACAAAGCCAAAAACTTTGCTGAAATACTTCTGAAGAAACTGGTCACCAGCCACCGTGAGCAAAATCTACAGTGAGTCTCTTCTTGTAACTCTTTTTAATTAAATTGTCTCTTGTTTTAAAAAAATCTCACATTTTGTTGAATGTTTAATTAACGCAAACCTTTTTGTATCTGTTTAAAGGATCTGCTCTGAATTTGAAACCATCAGAAAGAATGCTCTAAATGTCCCAGGGAACACAGAGGAAATTACTCAAATGATTGATTACATAAATTTGACCAAAACAAAGGGTATCACAGATCTTCAGCAGAAATATATGGTGAGTGATCTGATGGATGGCTCCAATTGTAAAAACTCCTACACGTGAATTTGTACGAATTTCTAATCAGTTCCATCATTTACTACACCATGTATGGTACTAGGAATCTCACTCCAGACTGGACTACCTCCTGGATGTTCAAATATTTGAGCCAGATGATCTGAAACTTAATGCAGAAGTTTTTCTCTGGCCACAGAACATCCTGGATGCCTTTGAACTGAGTGATGAGGTAACGCTCCAGCGTCAGCTTATCACTCTCTATCATTTTTGTTTTTTAAGCACAACCTAATTCTGGAGATGTATGTTATTTTCTAGGTAATCGCAACGGCCAAGCAGAAAGGGGAGCAGGAGCTGATCGCTAAAAGAGAACGATTGATGGTAGAGCTGGCCAAGTTGGGACACAGAGTAGAGGATTTCCCAGAATGCTCTGAGCTGGATTTGATGCAGGAGGTACAATGATGTGGGGAACAAGTCGTGTAGCACCAGGCGCAGGGTCATAAACACATTCAGATAACTTCGCAATGATCACAGAGTTATTCATAAACAAGGAGGAAATTGTAGCCAGGTATTTTGAAAACCTGTTTTGCAAAAGCTTGTCAGTTTAATGTAAGTAACAATTAGGATTATGCAAAAGCATCAAAAAGTCTCAATTTGTTGTAAATCCAAGGCTCCACGCATGACCAGTATTATTTATATTTGGCCCAGACTAGTGTTGATGAAAATGTATATTTTCTGGCACAGAATAATGCTCTGATAACTTTTTGTTACAGTATTGGGCAGATATCAGAACAGTTCACAAATTGCTCAGAGATGCTGAGGAAACAATTGAATTCATCAACACAGAAGAGGCCCTCTACAAGTGGGACCAAACATCTTACCCAGAAGTTGCCGTCATCAAAGAGACTATTGAACCATACCAGAAACTGTTTGGACTTGTGCTGAAGTGGCAGCGCACAGAGGAGAGGTCTAATTTCCATTTGATTTCATTTTTAATTCTTTGATTTGTTGTAATGAACAAAAGCCCTAATAGATATTAATTCTCTCTGTGCAGATGGATGGATGGTTCCTTCCAGAGCCTAAATGGCGAGAGTATGGAAGTAGAAGTAGATGAGTTCTTTAGGGAGATTTTCAAGACGCTGAAGTTTTTCCAGCAGAAACAGAGCAAGGCTGAGCAAGAGAAGGAGAAGACTGGTGGCAAAATTAAGCGTGGGACTGGTGAGGACGATCCAGGCAAGAAGGACAGCCCCACGGTGTCTTTGTGCTCCACAGTAATGCAGGAGATCAAAGAGTTCAAGGTAGTCTATGTAACTGATATTTCAGAGGAAAGTGGCTCATGAGCCAGGTTGTGTTTGCTGACTCTAACCTGTTATGTGACATGCACTGCCATCAGGAACATATCCCTCTAGTGTCCATCTTGTGTAATCCGGGCATCAGAGGACGCCATTGGGACCAGATGTCCGAAATAGCGGGGTATGACCTCACTCCTGACTCTGGTACTACACTACGAAAGGTTCTGAAACAAAACCTGGCTCCCTACCTGGAAGCGTTTGAGTCTGTCAGTGCTGCTGCTAGTAAAGTGAGAAATCCTGATGTTTTATGTTACTTTGCCGTATTTCATAAAAGATTTACTTCTAAATAATTATTTTACAATGGTTTTTGTGTGTTTTTACAGGAGTTTTCCCTGGAGAAAGCAATGCAAACCATGGTCAGTATATGGGATGGCATTGCTTTCAACCATCAGCCTTACAGGGAGACAGGAGTGTCCATCCTCCACGCGCTGGATGAGATTCAGACGATGCTTGATGACCAGATTGTGAAGACTCAAACTATGAGGGGTTCACCATTCATTAAACCCTTTGAAAATGAAATCAAGGTTAGGTTATTTACCTTATGATGATGAATAAATGTACAATTTATGCAGAAAGTTTTTGAATTGTAAGGATTTTATACTATTTTCTGACAGCAATGGGAGGAGCGTCTGCTTCGCATCCAGGAAACTATAGATGAATGGCTAAAGGTGCAGGCTCAGTGGCTTTACCTGGAGCCCATCTTCTCTTCTCAAGACATCATGCAGCAGATTCCAGAGGAAGGGCGACTTTTTCAAACTGTTGACAAAACCTGGAAAGAGGTCATGAGGCACTGCGTTAAGGACCCTAAGGTAGTTGCTAACACAAGTTTTTCTGGACCATTTGCCTTTGGTTTGTTGATACAAATATTTTCTGAATTGTTTGAAAAGAAATATTAATGATACAATGAAAAACTGATGGTTTTGTAATTGTAGATTCTGCCAGCAACCTCACTGCCTGGTTTACTAGAGAGACTGCAGGAGTCCAACAGCCTCCTTGATACTATCATGAAAGGACTGAATGCCTATCTTGAGAAGAAACGCCTCTTTTTCCCAAGGTAAGAAATAGTTATTTATTTTGTTCAGAATGATGCTGATATCACAAATTATGATAATAATGGCCAGTGCTATTGCCAGGTTCTTTTTCTTGTCCAACGATGAAATGCTGGAGATTCTGTCAGAGACAAAGGACCCACTGCGAGTGCAGCCTCATCTGAAGAAGTGCTTTGAGGGTATTTCCAAACTGGACTTCCTACCAAATTTGGATATCCAGGCAAGAAAGAACACATTTTTATTGCTAAATGACACCACAATTAATGAACTTTATTAAACTGTAGACTATCTTTATCCAGGCTATGTATAGTAGTGAAGGGGAGCGCGTTGAGCTTATCCAGCGCATCTCCACATCAGAGGCCAAAGGGGCTGTGGAGAAGTGGCTAGTGCAGGTGGAGGATGTGATGCTTCGCAGTGTCAGGGATGTGGTCGCCCGCTCTAGAGTGGTGAGATCACTCTCCTCCATAATTACAAACTAAAAACTTAAATCAGTGCTTTAAGTTGTGTATATCATATGCTGCATCTGGACAATCACAGGTGCCTTTTATGTAAGGACAGATGTGAGCTGAGTGGTTGTGTGTGCTTGTTCTTGCAGGCCTATGCTAAGACCAAACGCAACCAGTGGGTCAAGGAGTGGCCTGGGCAGGTGGTGCTCTGCACCTCCCAGATTTACTGGACCTTGGAAGTACATGAAGCCATCAGAACAGGGGCTGATGTAGGTTGTCCACTACCAGTCAAAAGTTTTTTTTCACACCTTCATTTTCTCTAAAGGAAAGACCTAGACTATTAAGGGTTATAATCTGTCTTCCTTTGTTAGTTGCCCATTTTGTTGCCATTATGATAGCAATATACTACTTCTTGCAATGCAGTATCGTCCAATTAATTCTTTAGAGGGTGTAGTAACACATTCTGTTCTAATGCTGCTTTTATACAGACAGAGAGGTTGTAACCAACAAAAGTTGGGACAACTCTAGGAATTGTTTGCATCAACTTTTAAGGCTTAGCTTATTAATATATATATACGAAATATTATGTTTCTAGTCTTCGTTAAGCTAAACTTTTTTATAACCTCTGGCAGTTTGGGAACAAACGGAAGCTGTAAAATAATGTCAGTTATAAATAAGGCGTCATTCGTGGAACAAGAAATCACATAAAACCCTTAGTTACACAGTTAAACAGTTTAAATCATGAGAACAATAGATTAAGAATTTATATATAATAACATAAAATTGTAAAAATAATGTAAAATTGTTCCTCTCCTGATCAACTGACCATTTTGGTGTCACTCTGGGAAAAATTAAGATAGTTGTTGTGCTTTTGTTCTCTGTAGGGTTTAAAGAACTACTACCAGCAGCTCCAGAATCAGCTGAATGACATTGTTGAGCTTGTGAGAGGGAAACTGCCCAAACAAACTCGGATCACTTTGGGAGCACTGGTCACAATTGATGTCCATGCCAGGGATGTAGTCATGGAGCTCATTGAGAAAGGTTCCTCATTATACAACACATTTGATTTACTCACTCACTCTTTAATTTCATTACAGAGATTTAAAAATAACTGTCCATTTATAACAGGTGTATCAAGTGAAACAGACTTCCAGTGGCTCGCCCAGCTCCGTTACTACTGGAACAATGACAATGTTCGTGTTCGCATAATCAACTGTGATGTTAAGTATGCTTACGAGTATCTTGGGAACTCACCACGTCTGGTCATCACTCCACTAACTGACAGATGCTACCGAACTCTGGTAAAAAAAAAAAAAAACACACAAAAAAAACCAATGTAAACATTAATACGTATTATGTATTTTTAATTGGAATATTGCTAAGTGATAAAATAATTTAGTATTCAATTCTGCTTTAGATTGGGGCTTTCTATCTGAACTTGGGTGGTGCCCCTGAGGGTCCAGCTGGAACAGGGAAAACTGAAACTACCAAGGATCTGGCCAAAGCGCTGGCTGTGCAGTGTGTGGTCTTCAACTGTTCAGATGGATTGGATTATCTTGCTATGGGCAAAGTAAAACCATATTACACACTTGAATCCTAATTGTAATGCCATCATTATAAACATAAAACCATCCTTTTAACACATATATTTTGATGTCACCTGTCAAAGTTTTTCAAGGGTCTGGCATCGTCTGGTGCGTGGGCATGTTTCGATGAGTTTAACCGTATTGAGCTGGAGGTGCTGTCTGTAGTGGCCCAGCAGGTGCTCTGCATCCAGAGAGCCATTGAACAGAAGTTGGAATATTTTGACTTTGAAGGCACCATGCTCAAACTCAATCCAAATTGCTTTGTCTCCATCACCATGAATCCCGGCTATGCAGGACGCTCAGAACTTCCAGACAACCTCAAGGTAAATTATCAGCGCATCCATTTTTTTTATCCCATACATACCATGAATTGTTATTGTCACTTATGAAATACTGGCTAATTTCTTCATGTTTCTCTGTGTAGGTGTTGTTCCGAACAGTGGCCATGATGGTCCCAAACTATGCATTGATAGCAGAAATCTCCCTGTATTCCTATGGCTTCCTAAATGCCAAACCGCTGTCAGTAAAGATTGTGATGACCTACCGGCTTTGTTCAGAGCAACTCTCATCCCAGTTCCATTATGATTATGGCATGAGGGCTGTCAAAGCTGTGCTTGTGGCTGCTGGAAACCTCAAACTCAAGTATCCTGACGAGAATGAAGACATACTGGTATTCGTACTGAAAATAATTTAACTTGGTTGCTTAACATTAGTGTCTACATTAGCTTCACATTTTTAACTAATAGATTGTGGATTAGGTGGAGGTTTTTGACCTTTTTACTGTTTTCATATTACATCCAGCTCTTGAGGTCCATAAAGGATGTTAATGAGCCCAAGTTTCTTTCCCACGATATTCCATTGTTTAATGGAATAACCAGTGACCTGTTTCCAGGAATCTCCCTCCCTGAAGCTGACTATCAGGTCAGATATGTTGCTGTCATTGCCTTCTTTTTCTCAGGACAGTTGTAGATTCTAATAACAGTTTTTAATATTTTTGGCAGCTGTTCCTAGAGGCCGCTGCAGAGTGCTGCAAAAATCACAATGTACAGCCAACACAGGTCTTCTTACAAAAAATGATCCAGACATATGAGATGATGATTGTCAGGCATGGGTATGTAATCTTTCAATTACAATGCCACAATATTTTGGTGTCGTCTTTATCATGCCTGCAGTTATGGCATATTTAACATGGCTGTTATGTGACTTGAAGGACATATTTGATACACGATAAGGTGTCTATGTACTTTTCTTTTCTGTCAGGTTCATGCTGGTGGGAGAGCCTTTTGCTGGCAAGACCAAAGTGTTGCATGTTCTAGCAGACACTCTGACTCTCATGAATGAGCGAGGGTACGGTGAGGAGGAGAAGATCATCTTCAGGACATTAAACCCTAAGTCCATCACCATGGGACAGCTCTTTGGACAGTTTGATCTAGTTTCCCATGAGGTCTGCCTGCCCCTTGAGTATTTTTCCATCAATCCTCTGGTTTTCACAAAATTGAATCACATTTCAGACAGCTCTTTGTTCTTTTTTTTTTTTTTACATGTTTTTTGTTTTTGATTTTACCTATTATTAGTGGACAGATGGAATTGTGGCAAACACATTTCGAGAGTTTGCATCATCCGACACACCTGATCGTAAATGGGTGGTGTTTGATGGTCCCATAGATACACTGTGGATTGAAAGCATGAACACAGTACTTGATGATAACAAAAAGGTAAAGAGAACTTAAGTTAAAACTTTTGTCAACTATTTGTTTCATATACATATGTATAATATTTCTTGTTTCATTTTACCTTAACAGTTGTGTCTGATGAGTGGTGAGATCATTCAGATGTCTAATCAGATGAGTCTGATTTTTGAAGCAATGGATCTGTCGCAGGCCTCTGTAAGTTAGCTGTTTGGATTGAATATGAGACAGTGTTGTAATTAAGATTCAATAATACTGTCCTTGAAATTTAAATGTTACTTAATTTAGTGTTATTGCTTGTGAGTCAGTGTTTTACACTGTTAAAAATGTAGTAATTCACCCTTATGCAACATTATTGCTGACAGGATGTGATTAGACTTTTTGTTTTGCTTTGTTTTCACCTACTGCAGCCTGCCACAGTCAGTCGATGTGGTATGATCTACATGGAACCGTCTCAGCTGGGTTGGGAGCCCTTATTGATCTCCTGGATGAACAATCTTCCCGATCCTTTGCAAAGCCCAGATTGTCGTTCCCTGTTGCTGGAACTCTTCCACTGGCTCCTGCCGCCTGCTCTCACAATGCTGCGTAAACACTGCAGAGTAGGTGGAATAATGTAGATCTGTATGATATTTAGAAGGACAAATAGAAACTTGCATTGCTATATTTCTAATAGTTGATTTTTTTGTCGATTATGGTATTGTTTGCAGGAAGTTGTGCCCACTAGCAACAGTAACACCGTGGTGTCCTTGTGTCGATTGTTTGAGATGCTGCTCACTGAACCTGTGAAGACTGACCCTGGGGATGAAATTATTCATACCTGGATCATGGTAATCCTAACTCTGCCAAATTTTAAATTGAAGCATGAAGGTATTTCATCAGAACTTTTTGCTCTGGAATTATACTTTCTACAAGTGGTCTTTAAAATTCAACAAAAAATGTAAATATTTAAGCTTTTCTGTATTTGCCCTTTTGTGTTTTTATATCTATTTTTGTATTTCTCTTTTCCGTGTCAATTACAGGCAGCTTTTGCCTTCTCCATGGTATGGTCTGTGGGTGGCAGCTGTGATGCAAACAGCAGAGAAAAGTTCAGTGAATTCCTCAGGGTAACTTTGGCAGGGAAGACAGAAGAACATCCAGTCCCCGATACTGTGGGGAGATGGGAGTGTCCAATGGATGAAAAAGGCCTGGTCTATGACTATTTTTATGAGGTACTGTGTGATCACACATCAGAAGGTTTTTAAAAATGTTTTAATCCATACTTTATATTTATTTCAACATGGAATCTCTTGTACAGTTTAAAGGTAAAGGTCGCTGGGCTCACTGGAATGATGCCATCAGGAATGTCAGCCTCGGGGACAAAAACACCAAAGTGCAAGAGATCATAGTTCCCACCATAGACACAGTTCGCTACACATACCTCATGGATCTCTGCATCAGCCACGGAGTGTTAGTATTCTTAAAGGTTGAGGTGGTAGTGATGAACATCACTGACAAACATCTGTTATTGTATTTGTTGTAGATACAGTGTAGACAAATATTTTTAAGGACACAAAAAAGAAATTCAAAACTCTATGAATTTGTATATACTGTTGTTTTTTTTACAATATATGAACAGTATTTTGTGGGTATTTGTCATTTTATACAACTCTGGATTTACAGTATGACATTCAATTCAAACAGAATTTTTTGCTGAACTTTTCCTCTTTTTCTGTGCTCAGGCCTTTACTATTTGTTGGTCCTACTGGCACTGGAAAATCAGTGTATGTGAAGGACAAACTGATGAACAATCTGGACAAAGACCGCTATCGACCTTTCTTCGTCAATTTTTCAGCCCGCACAAGTGCCAACCAAACCCAGGTTACTATTTTAGGACAAACAATATATATATACGATTTTAGAAACAAATAAATGAGAAAAGAGTATTGTTTCAATTGTTTCTTGATAATTCTGTGTATGTTGTATTGTCCAGAATATCATTATGTCCAGGTTAGATAAAAGAAGGAAGGGGGTGTTTGGGCCCCCCATGGGAAAGAAGTGTATCATCTTTGTAGACGACATGAACATGCCTGCACTGGAGCAGTTTGGAGCACAGCCCCCTGTGGAGCTTCTTCGACAGTACATAGATCATGGAAACTGGTATGTTAAATGCCAATTTCATATCATAAGACAACAGAGACGTAATAATAGGAAAAGATACATACAGGCCTTTTCTGTCTTTCTCTTGCAGGTATGACCTAAAGGATACCACTAAGATCACTCTTGTGGACCTCCAGCTTATCTCAGCTATGGGCCCCCCTGGTGGTGGAAGGAATGCTGTTACATCTCGCTTCCTGAGACATTTCAACATTTGTAGCATTAATGCCTTCAGTGACGACACCATGGTTCGCATTTTCTCCAATGTCGTGGCCTTCTATCTCAAAAATAATGAATTCCCTCCTGAATGTTTCACTGTTGGTAACCAAATAGTGACAGCCACTATGGAAGTGAGTTCTCAAAAGATACACTGTGATATCACATGGGTTTTTCAAAAATGTTTCTATGGTCCTCTGATGACATGCTTTTAATTTCCAAAGGTATATAAGAAAGCCATGGAGAACCTGCTTCCAACTCCAGCCAAGTCTCACTACACCTTCAACCTGCGGGACTTCTCACGTGTGATCCAAGGCTGCCTGCTGCTGAAGAAAGAGTCTCTGGAGAACAAACACACTATGATACGCTTGTTTGTCCATGAGGTTTTCCGTGTCTACTATGACCGCCTGGTAGACGACAAAGACAGAGCATGGCTCTACCAACTGATGAGCAGCATCCTCAAAGACCATTTCAAAGAGTCTTTTGATCAGCTGTTTGATCACCTGAAAAAAGGCAATAACGTAAGTAGAGACACAGCATCATGTTTGTTGTTATTCTGTTAATTTATAAGTTAGTTGTAAGAGAAAATATTCAGTGTTTGTAATGAATCAGTAATGAAGATTCTAAATGTATATTTTCATATGAAAAGCACTATTACAATCCTGTTTGAATCAGTGCATTTAACATGAAACGTTCTACTCAAAATTCCTCTTTTCTTAGCTGGTTGAAGAAGATATGCGGGATCTTCTATTTGGCGACTACATGAACCCTGACTTGGAGGATGATGAGCGCCTGTATGCTGAGGTGCCCTCAGGAGAAAGCTTTGCTCAGGTGGTGGAGTCTTGTCTTGATGAATACAACCAGATGCACAAGAATCGCATGAACCTTGTAATATTCCGGTAAATTGCTTTATTGTTATTTGTTATTTGTATTTGTTGTATGAGTTTATTCAGCTTTATGCATTATCAATCCTTCTTTAAATATTTAGATTTTAAAATATCACCGCAATTGAAATGTGGAATTACTTAATCAAATAAAAATATAAGATTGTAATTAAATAAACTGTAAACAGATGTTGTACTTGTATTAATTAACTATGAAACATTTCTCAATCATGTAGCTATGTCTTGGAGCATCTGTCCCGTATTAGCCGTGTTTTGAAGCAGCCGGGAGGCAACGCCCTACTGGTGGGAGTGGGAGGCAGTGGACGCCAGTCCATCACCCGTCTGGCTACATCCATGGCCCACATGACCATGTTTCAACCAGAGATCTCAAAGAGCTACGGCATGACTGAGTGGAGAGATGACGTGAAGGTGTTCTGTAATTTATATAATTAGATGCGTTTTTATGTATATATTTTTATTTCTGCTACATCATCATCAAACCCTGTGTCCATTCTTTTCCTGTAGATGCTGCTGAAAAATGCTGGGGTGAAAGGTCAGAAGACAGTATTCTTGCTAACAGATGCTCAGATCAAAGATGAAGCTTTTCTAGAAGATGTGGACAGTGTCCTGAACACAGGAGAGGTCCCCAATCTGTTTGCTGTAGATGAAAAGCAAGAGATCATAGAGGTAGGCTGTAACAGTCTGTATGCATACATTTATAATGCAATATATACCCGGTTTATTTAATATCACTGTCACTTTTTATCTTTCCTCAGGCAGTACGTCCCGTTGCTCAGGCTGGTAATAAGAATTTGGAGTTGAGTCCTTTGACTCTGTTTGCGTTCTTCGTGGCACGCTGCAGAGAAAACCTGCATATTGTTGTGGCCTTTAGTCCCATTGGGGATGCCTTTCGAAATCGACTGCGCCAGTTTCCATCTCTCATCAATTGCTGTACCATCGATTGGTTCCAGGTACTATGCTGGAGTGGTGTGATAACATGTAATGTGTATTTTATCTGCAGTGCAATATTTTATATATGTCAGGCACTAAAAACAATATCAGCATGTATGTATGTCTATCTTAATACTGCATTTAGGTTTCAGTATATTTATGTGTTATTAAATTTAAAAAAAATCAATCATAATAATAAATACAAAGAAAAACATTCTTCGTATTACCTTCTTGTGTCTCAGCCATGGCCAGAGGAGGCTCTTGAGCGGGTTGCCATCTCATTCCTGGAGACACTGGAGATGAGTGAAACTGAGAGACAGGAGGTCATACCCATCTGCAAAACATTCCACACCTCTGCTAAACAGCTCTCGCAGAGGTATGACATAATGTTATTTATAACACGAATGTTTAAAGGTAATGTATACTATATTTAAAAGCCCTTAATCAAACTCTTCTATACTTTGCAGATTTCTTTCAGAGCTAGGTCGTCATAATTATGTGACACCTACATCCTATCTGGAGCTGATTGCAGCTTTTCGTCTGCTCCTCTCCCAGAAAAGGGACACTGTCATGAAGGCAAAACAGAGGTATACCAATGGACTCGATAAACTAGCCTTCGCTGAATCTCAGGTACTGTATATACAAAACCATTTTACCGGATCTGTTTTGCATTTGTTCATTTATTTAAAAAAAACAAAACATGTTATGTACATCTCATCACCCATATCTTTCTTTAGGTGGGTGAGATGAAGAAGGAACTGGTAGACCTACAGCCCAAATTGGAACAGGCAAAGATAGACAATACCAAAATGATGGAGGTGAATAGTATTCATTTTTTACACAGCCACAATATCAACCTTGACTATAGTATTGATATATTTATTGTGGTAGAAATTTTGCTTGGTGAGATGCTGAAATAAAGATAGAGAGACAGAGTATTTTGTGAGGTTTAATTCCTTAAGGAATGGTCAGACAACCATACAGAATGCAAGGCAGTCTGCAGAATATGAAACCAAAGACAAGAGGGCTCAGGCCTTTTTCTAGGCTGCTGAGGAGAGAAAAATGCAACAGGAGTGAATTGTTCCCATAACAGTTTTAGCCCACCAGCGTACGAAGGCTGTTTGTGCTGAGGAGTAACAAGTATAGGCTGATATAGAGAGGGTAGATAAATGTCAAGGTCCCAGAGACAATGAAGAGAGACAAGGGGCCACTGATGAGCTAAAGAAACAGTATCACATCTAAACAGACAGAACAAACTCTACTTTTCCCATAACGTTTATACATAATGCTTTCTGAATGTAAATATAAGGTATTAAATGTGGTTGCCTTAAGGTGATTGAAGTGGAGGCTCTTGAGGTGGAAGCTAAGAGTAAAGTTGTGCGTGTTGATGAAGAGGCGGCGACTATAAAAGCTAATGAGGCTCAGGCTCTGAAGAATGAGTGTGAAAGCGATTTGGCTAAAGCCATCCCGGCCCTGGAGGCTGCTCTCTCAGCCTTGGACACTTTGAAGGTTAGTAATCTTTAACTGTTCTCTGTTGTGAATGTATCGTGTTTAGACACATTGCAATTTGACAGCTGAACAACTTGAGCTGCCTGTCTCGTTTCAGCCCGCTGATATCACAATTGTGAAGTCAATGAAAAATCCTCCATCAGGTGTGAAGCTGGTAATGGCAGCCGTGTGTGTAATGAAGGAGATAAAGCCGGACAAAATAGCCGACCCAGCTGGAACTGGAAAAAAGGTTAGAAAAATAGAATTTTCTGCGATGTCTTTTTAGCATTGCCATAACGTGCCTTAACTAAAACATTTCCTTGTTAGTATTTGGAGTAATATCTTGAAGTGTAGCATATTGTCTTTATTGTCTAGGTTCTCGACTACTGGGGTCCAAGCAAGAAGCTACTGGGTGATATGAACTTTTTACGAGATCTTAAAGTATATGACAAGGACAATATTCCTGTGAGTGTCAGAAAAAAATGTTAATATAAACAGCCACTTATATTTTGCTCGGACTAACTCTTATCTTTTCATTTCAGGTCTCTGTGATGCAAAAAATCCGTAGTGAGTATATGACCAATCCTGACTTTGACCCCAGTGTAGTGGCCAAGGCTTCCTCTGCAGCAGAGGGCCTGTGCAAGTGGATCCAAGCCATGGATATGTATGATGGGGTGGCAAAGGTGCAGTGTTTCTGTCATGACACAGGCCTTATTCTTTTGACTTAACCCATGATATAATATATAGAATTTCTTTTGTATATCCTTTGTTCTAAATCTCTATATGTGGTTTTAGGTTGTGGCTCCAAAGAAGGCCAATCTTGCAGAGGCGCAGGAATCCCTTGCTGCTACTATGGCCCTGCTGGACCAGAAGAGAGGTGAACTAAAGGAAGTTGAGGACCGTTTAGCTGCTCTTCAACAAACATTTAAGGAGAAAACAGAGGAAAAGGCCCAGTTGGAGCTCCAGGTGGATTTGTGTGCAAGAAAGTTGGAGAGGGCTGAAAAACTTATTGGTGGCCTTGGGGGAGAGAAGACCAGGTGAGGTTACTGAAAATTAGCGCCGTAACTGTGCATATACTATATAGTTTGTTATTTCTTGCATGTGACACTTAATATACGGCTTTAATTTAATAAATGACATCTTTAGATGGCGTAAGGCGGCAGATGACCTGCAGAACACATATGACAACCTGACTGGCGATGTTCTTATCTCTGCTGGTGTCATTGCCTACCTGGGGGCTTTCACTGCTGGCTTCAGACAGGACTGTACAGCGTTGTGGACCAAACTCTGCCAAGTAACTGTCCTACAGTCCTTTATTTAGATTTTTCCAGCAACCTAATTTCCACACATATCTAATTACATCTTTCTTTTTACCTACCTCAATCTATAGTCTAAGAACATTCCGTCATCAGATGAATTCTCTCTCAGTAAGACTCTGGGAGATCCTATTAAGATTAGGGCGTGGAACATTGCAGGCCTTCCCAGTGACTCTTTCTCTATTGACAATGGTGTGATTGTCAGTAATTCACGTAGATGGTGAGTGTGTATTGCAGAATGGTTTATTTAATTTTATTTGGTTAGATCTGTCTCGGGTATATATTAACTATTTGTGTTTTTGTAGGCCTTTGATGATTGACCCTCAGGGCCAGGCCAACAAGTGGGTGAAGAATTCAGAGAAAGAAAACAACCTGAGCGTCATCAAGCTGACAGACAGCGACTACATGAGAACTTTAGAAAACTGTATTCAGTTTGGAACACCCCTGCTACTAGAAAATGTTGGAGAAGAGCTGGATCCCTCATTGGAACCACTGCTGCTCAAACAAATTTTCAAACAAGGTGCTGGGAATGTGAAATGGCTGACAAAGGTTTACATTTTTGTTGATATCTAAACTGTGAAAAGTCTAAGTTTATTTTTGTTTTACCTAGGTGGTGTGGATTGCATCAGGCTTGGGGAGAGTGTGATTGAGTACTCCGCCGATTTCCGTTTCTACATCACCACTAAGCTAAGGAACCCCCACTACCTACCAGAACTGGCTACCAAGGTGTCCTTGCTTAATTTCATGATAACCCCAGAAGGCTTGGAGGACCAGCTGTTAGGCATTGTGGTTGCCAAGGAGAGGTATTGTTCATAAAAAGGTCACCTTTGTATTCTATTGAAATGCCTCCAGAGTATTAGTAGAACATTGTTTCTGCATCATCTGCTTTACAGGCCAGAACTGGAAGAGGAGAGGAATGCACTAATCCTGCAGTCAGCTGCCAATAAGAGACAGCTAAAGGAAATTGAAGACAAGATCCTGGAAACACTGCAGTCTTCTGAGGGAAATATCCTGGAGGATGAAAGTGCCATTCAAATTCTAGACTCTGCTAAGATCATGTCCAATGAGATTACCAAAAAACAACAGGTATCAACTGTGCAGGAATAACTAAGTATTCTTTAAATGAAAACAGTATTTTTGTAAATGTGATGTGACATTTGGTCTAAATCTCCACTATTAAATTTCACAGATTGCAGAGAAGACAGAAATCAAAATTGCAGAGTCTAGAGAGGGCTACAGAGCCATTGCCAAGCATTCCTCCATCCTGTTCTTCAGTATTGCTGACCTGACAAACATAGACCCTATGTACCAGTACTCTCTCAGCTGGTTTGTCAACCTCTACGTTAACTCTATCCACGACAGGTGAGTGACACATACAATAGGCAAACTGCTGGGACCTTATGATTGTCCCCTCAGAATTATTCATCATCTGAAGTGCTTGTATATTCATACAATTTGCTTGTTATTCATCAGCAATAAGTCCAAGATCCTGGAGAGGAGGCTTCGATTCCTCATCGATCACTTCACCTATAACCTGTACTCCAACATCTGTCGGTCTTTGTTTGAGAAAGACAAACTTCTCTTTTCCTTCCTCCTCTGCTGCAATCTACTTCTGTAAGTGGTGAAGAAATATAGATTGACTCTGACGTGTATGCTGCATTGGCTGAATCATTAATTTAGTCAAATCTGATTTTGATTAACTTTAAATCAAA
Organism: Coranthus polyacanthus; assembly: GCA_037367275.1. Taxonomy (NCBI): domain Eukaryota; kingdom Metazoa; phylum Chordata; class Actinopteri; order Kurtiformes; family Apogonidae; genus Coranthus; species Coranthus polyacanthus. The sequence goes on along the minus strand of JAPQRN010000025.1, from coordinate 11,124,543 downwards.
AACTCATTTGAAAATGTGGTTGATTTTATGCTGCAATATGTTCTGTAAATATTTCCCCTTAGAGCAAAAAGGGAGATTGAATACTCTGAATTCATGTTCTTGCTGACTGGAGGAGTGGGCCTGCACAACACCATTGCTAACCCTGACCCCACCTGGCTACAGGATAAGAGCTGGGATGAGATTTGTAGAGCCAGTGACCTACCTGGCTTACAAGGACTAAAGTAACTTAACCCACACTCAACCCAAAACTAGCTTTTTCTGTCTGTCTATTAGACGTTAGTTTGACAAATGAGGTTAATCTCAATGTTATTTCTTCCACAGAGAGGCTTTCATCAAAAGCCCAGGAGATTTCAAATCTATATATGACAGCAAAGAGCCATGCAACACTCCTCTGCCTAAACCGTGGTGTGAACAACTCAATGAACTGCAGAAGATGATCATTATTCGCTGCCTCAGGCCCGATAAGATAGTGCCTGCTATAACCAAATATGTGACTGACAAACTTGGAAAGAAATTCGTACAGCCACCTCCATTTGACCTGAGCAAGAGCTACATGGACTCCAACTCCACCATCCCACTGGTATTTGTTCTGTCTCCAGGAGCTGATCCCATGGCGAGTAAGTTCTATGACACCATGGTATGGTGATTTATTTGTTGTGTATTATGCACATTGTAGATACATTGCAATATTATTTAGGTTCATGTAATGCAATGTCTGCAAGACGTCACAAAAAAACTATCTCTTCAAAGGTTTACTGAAATTTGCCAGTGACAAGAACATGGCTGGTGCCAAGTTCCAGTCCATCTCCTTGGGGCAGGGCCAAGGACCCATCGCTGCAAAAATGATATCAACAGCTATGCAGGATGGGACATGGGTGTGTCTGCAGAATTGTCACCTGGCCGTCTCCTGGATGTCCACCCTAGAGAAAATCTGTGAGGACTTCAGTCCAGCCACCTGCCATCCAGAATTCCGACTTTGGCTCACCAGCTACCCTTCATCCAAGGTGAAGGGCATTGCAGTCACACTCCATATTTTACATGAATACATTTGGATGTTTTTTTTCTTTTTCAAAGATATAGTGCTTTCTTTTGATTATACTCATAAAGAAAACATCCTTTCTGACATCAGTTCCCAGTGACCATCCTGCAGAACGGGGTTAAAATGACAAATGAGCCTCCTACAGGACTCCGACTAAACCTACTACAGTCTTACTTGACAGATCCTGTTTCAGATGCAAACTTCTTTAATAATTGTCCCAATAAGGAACTGGTGAGTACAGGATTTGAGGTTGGGATTAATTTTATCAGGATTTTGTATTCTGTATCTAATCCAGACCCATTGGTTTCGCCAACAGATTTGGGAAAAGCTCTTGTATGGACTGTGCTTCTTCCATGCTCTTGTACAGGAGAGGAAGAAGTTTGGTCCATTGGGCTGGAATATTCCCTATGGCTTTAATGAGTCAGACCTACGTATAAGCATCAGACAGCTACAGGTACTCCTCCGGTGTTCAAGTAATAGCAGTAAGTTTCCATGATCATAACAATCTAAAAATCACTTTGATTTCTTTTCTCTTTAGCTGTTTGTGAATCAATATGATGAGGTGCCCTTTGAGGCCATAACTTACCTGACTGGTGAGTGTAACTATGGTGGCCGTGTGACAGATGACTGGGATAGGCGCCTGCTGATGACCATTCTGGCTGATTTCTACAACAAGGACATCATTGAGAAACCTCACTACTCCTTCTCAGCTAATGGTGATTACCATGCCCCACCCAAATCCAGCTATGGGGACTACATCGAATTTATCAAGGTGAAGAAGTGACTTGTAGTGTCATCAAAGATTGGGTAAAAAGAAATATTTGACATTAGAGACATACACAGGATGATAGCAATACCTATGATGTGTTGTAGGAACTTCCATTCAGCCAGCACCCAGAAGTGTTTGGGATGCATGAAAATGTGGACATTTCGAAAGATCTGCAGCAGACCAAGATGCTGTTTGATTCACTGCTACTTACCCAGGGAGGGGGAGCCAAGGGAGGCGCCAGCTCTGGAAGTGACAACACCCTTTATGACATAGCGAATGACATCCTTACTAAAGTATAAACTCATCAACAGACATATAAATGCTGTTCTGTATCTTATCCAGTAGACTTTTAGCTCTCCATCGAAATAGAAGTTTATATGTTTCTTTTTTTGCTTATGTCTCCCAGCTTCCAGCTAATTTTGACACAGAAGTGGCTCTCTTGAAGTTCCCAGTGCTCTATGAGGAGAGTATGAACACTGTGCTCGTCCAGGAGATGGAGCGTTACAACACGTATGGACAAAAAAAAGCTTGTCACACGTCTTTAACAACAAATCATCACCACCAGCTTGAATCACTTAACTCTTTTTTTTTTTCTCAGGCTGTGTAGTACAATCCGTGTCAGCTTACAGAACCTGCTGAAGGCCATCAAGGGTTTAGTGGTGATGGATGCTGAGTTGGAAGCAATCGCAGGCAGTCTGATTGTGGGAAAAGTCCCAGAGAAGTGGGCCAAGCGCTCCTACCCTAGCCTCAAGCCCCTGGGCAGCTACATTACTGACTTTCTCTCAAGGCTCAACTTTTTGCAGGTAAGAATCGAATTCAGATTAGAGAGATGATGAAGAGGTGGAGAATATACAGTATATTATTGCCTGGAATATTATGGGATGGACGCTTTACTAAGTTTGTTACTCCTTTTATATTTTCACTTTTACTTGTTTGCCTGCAGAATTGGTACAACACCAATAAACCCAATGTGTTCTGGCTGTCTGGCTTCTTCTTCACCCAAGCCTTCCTTACTGGTGCTATGCAGAACTATGCCAGGAAGTATCACATCCCCATTGATCTACTAGGCTTTGACTTTGAGGTTAAAATACACCCTTTCTCTCACTTTGGTATTCCCTGTATTTCTCCTCAAAGATGTTCTTACAACCCTTAGAACATACAATTTGTAATTTTGTTTTCATGATTTTGTCTGACAGGTTCTCCCCATTGATGAGTCGGACACATCACCAGAAGACGGTGTTTACATTAACGGGTTGTTTCTGGATGGAGCTAGATGGGACAGAGAAAGGTAGGTGATACAATGCAGTAATATAATATGGCTGTTTTCAAAATAAAAATGTGATTGTTGAAACCGCTAAGTGCAGAAACATTTGATAAACCTTAAATATCCTTTGTCTTTTTATAATCAGAGGATATCTGGCTGAGCAACACCTTAAAGTCCTTTTTGATGTGATGCCAATTATCTGGATCAAACCTAGTAAGTATTATGTTACTTTGTTCAATACCAGCACCTGCACAATCACAAATAAACTGCATCCAATTCCTGTCTGAAGCTGCCTTGATTACGTTATTGTAAACTTAAATTGTGTCTGATTGTCATTTACTCTCCATTTCTTGTGCTTTCTTTGTTTGTCTCACACAGCTCAAAAGAAAAGCACCAGTCGGCCTCAAAAACTGTATGTTTGCCCTCTCTACAAGACCAGTGAGAGAAAAGGCACCCTCTCAACCACAGGCCACTCCACAAATTTTGTCATTTCCTTGATGTTGTCTACTAGCAAGCGCCCTCAACACTGGATCAAGCGCGGTGTGGCCATGCTCTGCCAGCTTGATGACTAAAAACGGACAATAAAACTCCAAAGCGCTTCAACACATTGAATGCATAATTTTTTGAATTCTCTGTTCTTTGACAACGCAAAATTAAACACAACCTCTGTTGGTGTCTAATGAATGAATGAACGTGTTCAAAACATGAATATGCAAACCCGAATAGGGAAAAGTTGAGATGGGATGAAAAATGCAAATTAAAAAAGAAAACAGTGATATTAAAATGTACTTTGACTTGTATTTCATTGTAGACAGTATGAACACAACATATTTCAACTTGATTTCATTTGTAAATATACATCCATTCCTCACATTCAGGCCTGTGACACCACTTTGTCATGTTATTTCTTTTCACAACACAAAATAGAATAGAGCTATTGTTCTAAGAAGCTTGACACTGAACGACATTAAAATACGTTCAGTTTTTTAAATGTGTGCAAACCATGTGACTTCACAATAGAAAGGGGTGACAACATGCATGCCTTAATCACATCCTTAGTTTATCTCACAATAAATAGGTAAAAATGGGGCACTGCAGGGGTTTTAACAAACCTGAATTACATCCTTATTCTTATTTTATAACTACACAACAAAATTGTATTCACCGCGAAGGCTTGCAGTGCATAATGATCCATCTTGCTTACTGTATTCACTCTTCATTTTCCCAGGTTTCTGTTCATGGCATCAAGCTGGGTAACTGTGTTGCACTGCTTTGTTTGTGAAGAATACAGTAATGTAAAGTGTTGTGGCCCAACGCCAAATGGAAAAAAAAAAAAGGAAGCTTACAAAATAAAAAACAGATGGCTTGCAATGAAACAACAAGAATTAAGAGCCCGTTTGCTGCCAGAAAAAGCTGGATGATCTGTGTTGTTGCGATGGCTTCTTATCAGTGTTGATATTGTGTGCATTCTGTTCCTTTCCTGTCTGTAGGTGGTTTTGTTCATTCCCTCAATGCCCTCATGCCTCTTTGCTTTGGTTTTCCCATTGAGAAGGTCTGTGTGTTTAAGCTACATTCTGCGGCGTTGCCTTTTCCCTACAGAGTCTCTTCCATGCTGTGCTACTTAACACTGAATTTCTCGTCTTTTAAACTGCACTGTGGTGAATTTAAACTTTAGTGGGAATATGCAAACAGCCGTTAAAACATTTATAAACTCAAATGATTAGCTGCTGCATCAAATTAAGAGTTAATGTGTGCACAAGGTGTGTAGTGTCTGTTGCAGTGCTCAGTGGGTCAAAGCTAGGTGCTGGGTGTGTTGGCCCCCGTGATCTCATATTTATAGCAGGACATATAAATAGCAGCAGTATGTGGGTAACAAGGAGCCTGCTGGCGTTACTGTTGTAAAAGCCACCAACGGAGCACAGCCATTTGACTGAAGGTAAACAGCAGACAGCAAATAATATATCAAATAATGCATAGAGAGGAGAGGAAAAACTGGAATGACCAGTGTGGACTTTGGAACTGCTATTGTGGTTTGGATTAAACTCTGTTGAACTTGATTTGTAGCTGTTGTTTCCGTGCCATGTTAAATTTGCAGGTAATTTCTTAATGTGTATACTGCATGCTTAGCATATAACGCATTATTGGGATTTAGGCTTCTCCTGGGTTCTGTCTGTGGAGTTATGTTTAATCAGCGTTGCCACCACAGCATGAAACTAGTAATCTTTTGTACATTAGTAGGAGTAGGAATCTTTTTCATTTAAGTCAGCTGAGGAACAAATATAATAAATGAACTGTGGAAACGTAGATGATTTTAACATCTACAGAGATGAGTCTGACTGCAGCTTGTCACTACCTACCTATCTATCTATATACCTTTAGTTCTCTTCTCCGTGTTGGTATTCACGTGGTGTTCGTGTTCTTTAGGTCCAGATTTTGTGGCCTTGTTTACCTTATGGTTGTTTCTCCCCAGAGCAAACCCCTCATGCACTGACTCTTTCTGGACTTGAGCACAGATGAACACAGAAACAGAAGATAGCTTTTACCAATCAGACGATGATTTGGACGATGATGAGGCAACCCAGTACATCATTGAACAAAGTCTGATTCAATACAGAAAACTCAAAGGATTGAATCCAAGGTGAATCTCATGCCGCTCCTGTAAGAAAACTCTTTCTCTCTGCACACTTTTGTATATTGATTGGATTTGTCTCAACAGCGATTTGAAACCTAGTGAAGACCCTGATGAGATTTTTAAAGCAATCAAGGAGGGTGAGCCGATGTCATGTTTAAACCTGTCAGATCTGATCCAGAGGATTAATCGAGCTAGGATTTGATATTATGCTGTGCCCTCACGTGTAGGTGATGAAGACACATTAAACAGACTGGCAATACAACCAGAGGCTCTGTCCAGGGTTGATGAGCGCGGATGGATCCCTCTACATGAAGCAGCAGTACATGAAGATAAAAGGACACTTGAGGTTATCTTCTCAGGTAGTGAAGTTAGTTGAATTAGTAAAGGTAGTTCAATTGTGCTGTGACTGTAATGTTTGACTATAAAGATCTCTCTTGTAATTCTGAGTTGGCAGTTATTTTGTGCGTTTCTGTGTGCGTCTGTGTCTGGGTTTCAGCATCACCCCCCGGTGCAGGACAGTGTCGCACACTAAAGGGTGAGACGCCGCTGTTTCTAGCTGTAGTTCATGGACTCAGAGAGAATGCTACATTCCTGTTACAGAACGGCTGTAGCCCAGATCTCCAGAACGATGAACATGATTCTCCATTAGTGGCTGGTATGTTCTGAAAGTTCTGCAAAATGCTCCTATAAAAAAAAATGTTTTCTATCTATTCATGTTCTTCTCTTTTCTGCTCATTCCTCCATAGCTATTCTAAACGACCAGTATGACTTGGCCACTCTGCTGCTTCGCTACAATGCCAACGTCGACCAAAATGGACCACTGAACCGAACAGCTCTTCATGAGTCCGCCTTTTTAGGCCTGGAGAACTTTGTGTATCTGCTTCTAGAGTCCGGTGCAAACCCAAATGCATGTGACATCAAAAAGAAAACTCCTCTGGCTCTGGCTGCGCAGAATGGACATCTCAATGTAGTGGAGGTACTTTTACAGAAAGGTATGTGAGATGAGGCAATTTAACCTTCCCTAATACAGCTGAGTGGTTGAATGGTAATTGTATTGTCATTTTGGGTTTGACAGTGGTTTTGCCATTGATGCAGAGGTTTTTAAAAATCAGGGTTAAGTTTTGCTTCCCTCATTTACTCGGTTTTACTATTTGTTAGAGATAGTTGCTGATAGGATGTTTTACAAACTCAGTCATTGGCATCACGTCAAAAAGGACTTAAGGGTGTGTCGGCAGAAGCTCAAAAAACTCAAGAAACTCATTTCTTATGACTAGTTTGATGTTCAGTTCCAGATTTATTGATTACTTTGAGCTTCATGTTCAAGTCAAAGATTAGTTAAGGTTAATTTCCAGTCGTTTTGATTTTTTTTCAGGGAGGATGGAATGTTGGGTGATATCAGCCGATTAGTTGGTTATTGGTTTTTTTATTATATCGGCTTTTAACAATCCATTATCAGCCAACCTCTATTATTTGTAATGCAGTAGTAATAGTGTATTTTTTTCTTTTTTTTTTCAAAAAACTAAAAAAGATGTGTGAATGAGTCTGCACTATAACACCTAAATTCCCATACCTGTGTCCAAGGTCTACAAATTGACGTCGGATGTCCACGCATGTTCTTAGATTGTCTGTAATCACTTTGTAGGAGCCCATGTGTGGTGTGAATCGGAGTCAGGCACCATACTGTTTGATGCTGCCGCTTCAGGAAACCCTGACATAATCTCCTTGCTACTGGACCACGGAGCAGATCCTAACCTACCTCTGTACAGTGGGCATCTGCCCCTGCACCGCGTGGCATACCATGGACATATCCTGTGAGGAGTATCTATATTACAACATAATAAAGTTTCTCCGCTTTTTCAATGATTGCTTCACTGGCTGGCTATAGTTTTCCTGGTGTGTCAGATTCAGAGTTTGAACTGCTTCTGTGTTTTTAAATAAGGCCCTCTCTTTGACAGGGCATTGGAGCACCTCATTCCAGTGACTAAACTGGAAGCTGTGAAGGAAAGTGGCATGAGTCCTCTCCACTCCGCAGCTGCTGGGGGACATGCCCATTGTGTGGAGTTGTTGCTCAAAGCAGGCTACGATCCAAACTTCATGCTGCACCCAAGGGTGCGCCGCGGCTATGATGACGAACGCAGGTCTGCTCTCTTTTTTGCGGTGTCAAACAATGATCTTCAGTGCACCCGCCTGCTGCTGGAGGCCGGAGCTATGGTGAACCAGGATCCTATCAGCTGTTTGCAGGTGGCTCTTAGGCAGGCCAACTATGAACTGATCAACACCTTGCTGAAGTTTGGGGCAAATGTCAACTACTACTCCCGTGTCAACACCACTCACTTCCCGTCTGCTCTTCAGTACGCTCTGAAAGACGAGGTCATGTTGAGAATGATTCTGAACCACGGTTATGATGTTAAGCGTTGCTTTGACTGCCCATATGGTGACAGTTCCCATGACTACGGCCCCTGGACAACATCAGTTATCAAAGATATGGTGGTGAGACTTGTCTGAGAGAAAAATGTTACATTATGTTAAAAAAAAACTGCAAAACCAATGTCTCTTAATTCAAAGTTTCTCTTAGATGCTCCACGTGTCTCTGTTTGTCTCTTTCTAGTTCTGTGAGGTGATAACGGTGTCCTGGCTTAAGCACTTATCTGGTCAGGTGGTGCGCATCATGCTTGACTACACTGACTCTGTGTCCCTCTGCACCAAACTGAAGGACACCTTAAAGGAGGAGAAACAGTGGCCAGAAATCTGTGACATTCAAAGTAACAACCACATTGATGCCTCTATTTATTTTATGTACCCTGTCAGCAAAGATTGATTCACAACTTGACTTCACTGTTGTTACTTGCTTTCAGGAAATGTGCGGAGCCTGAAGCACCTGTGTCGGTTACGGATAAGGGAGCACCTCAGTCGCCTGCGCTTGAGAGCCCCAGCTTTTATCAACTTCCTTCCTCTTCCTCCCAGACTGAAAGATTACCTACGCTATAAGGAGTTCGATGTCTACAGCAGAGGAATTATGGTTGGCCCATAGTGAAAACATATCACACTTTTGACAAAAATGTCCCTGTAATAAAGTGGAAAAGATCGCTCTGTGTTTCAACTGTTTAAGTGTGTTTGTATACATATTTTAGGTATAGTACTTTCTGCCTAGCATTATTAGTTATACAAATGTGAAGAGCTGTTGTGTGTTCTTTTATAGTTGTCTGTAAAGGTTCTTTTTGAATTGAACTGGTTAAATGAGTTTACATTTACTGAAAAAACTGACATAACAATTTAAAGGGGGGGAAAAGTCTACTGTGTACTGGTTTTATATTCCATCCAGTAAATATAAAACACATAACACATTTACCCAAATCCTGTCTTTTACAGTGTAACCAAAAATATCTAAAATGTAATGAAATAAAGCTTATTCTTATGGTATACAGATCGTACACCATCACAAGAAACTTATATTTATTAACACCAGTGTCTTTGTCTACATCTGCTGGTAGAATGAAACATTACATGCTATTACAGTGAAGGTTAAATCAACCTATGGTCGTTTTATTTTATATACAGTAGGCTACCAATATACTTTATATGTCTGTTTAATGGAAAATTACATCTAAGGTACTCTTAAAAGTAAGAGTGACGATGATGAATATAACAAACAGAAGGGTAAAAACTACAATAGGTGAATTATATTCAGTCAGGGCAGGATTTCTCATTATGGCTTGATCTAACAAACTTATTATTATTCCATATGTTGAAGGTAAACATTATTTACACTTTTCACTCTGTACAAATTGAAGCATTACACATATTGGTGCAGTACACGTGTCCGCCGCTGTGTGGCGCGGATTTTCTCGCATGTAAACATAGTGACGGCAGCGTTTTGCAGTGGTGGAGAAGAACGTGTACGTCATTTTCACAATGGCGGAGGCTGGGTGAGGAGGAGAGTGTGTGTGTGTGAAGCGGCGCCGTAATCGTTAGAACTACACTGCCCGTTATATGTGCACGGTGCCCGAAAATGGCCCTGAACCCTAACGCGGCGGGG
>JAPQRN010000025.1:11090516-11105274 GCA_037367275.1 Coranthus polyacanthus | reverse complement strand
CCCGCCCCCGCCCCTGTCCCCGTCCAGACTCCTAAAACTAAAGTAGAGTCCGCTCTTAGCAAGAGTTCCACCTGCCCTCAGAGCGTTAAACTGGGCACGGTCAAAGAGGCCACCTCCACTAAGACTAAAACAGAAACTGCTTCGGCAGAGCAGGAAGAGATCTATTCTCCCTCTCATGTCACCCCAGACTCTCCAGAGACTAGCTCCCAAACCCAAGGTCCCGGTTCTAGCGGTGGTTCTGGCCTGCTGGCCGGCAGCCTCATTGGTCAGCTAAAACCTGAGGTTTTCAGCAGCCTGGTGGAAATATTTAAGGATGTCACCAAGAATACAGTTAAATTCTACATCTACTCTGGAGACGAGACAGAGGAGAGCACTGTCTGCAAGGAGATCAAGGTACAAAATGTGCTGTCAGTGTTTTTTAATGTCTTTAACCAACAGTTATTTACATTATTAAAATTGCTTATTTTTACGAGTCAATAGTCATTTAGTCAATAAAATATCAGACAATAGTGAAAAGTCTTCTTCAGATTTGACCAGAATTCAATGTGAGATCTACAGCCTGCTTATTTAATAGAAACAATAGCTCAAATCCCCAAGATATTAAATTTACAATGGCATGAGAAAGAAGTTGAAACAGCCTATTTTAATTATCTGAGATGTTGCCTCTCACTTTCAGCACATTGTTTAATTAAATGAGCACAGACTTTAGTCCCTAGCTATTACATCTAATTGTGATCTTCCTCAGAAAATGGACTTGCACACACAAGTGAAAGTACTCTGTAGGTCTACAGTGGGACTGTGAAATCCTACACCATCCCCTCTTTGTCGCTACGGGTTTCATGAATCAGTGCTCAGCTCTGTCTGCTTTTGTCAGTCAGTCAGTATTTGTATGTCTAAGAGAGGACACATTCATCCGTCTGCCTCTTAAAATTATGTCTCTTCTGTCTGTCACAAAGGAGTACTTGATAAGTCTGGGCAACAGTGAATGCAGCCCACAGACTTTTCTCGAAAACAGCGGCAGTTTAGATAAGCTTCTCATCATCATTCAGAACGAGGACATCGCCGCTCACGTGCACAAGGTATGAACAGCTGCTTTAACCATGATGCAACTCTTCATCACAGTTACACTTGCTGCTTTAATCAGACAACTGAACATCAAATGGGCGGAGGACAGTGATCAAACTGGTTACTTCCATGTTAAGCCAATTTATGTGTTGCTGTGTAGGATAAGTTCTCCTTGTAGATTTAATGTAGTATTAAATGAAAGCGTGTTCAGTTTGTTTTCAGCTGTCATCAGAGGTACGTTTCTAAATTTTACTCCATTGGTCAAAATCTTGTCTTCTGACCCTGCAGATCCCAGCGCTGGTGTCTTTGAAGAAGCTGCCTTCGGTGAGCTTTGCTGGAGTGGACACTCTGGACGATGTCAAGAATCATACTTACAATGAGCTGTTTGTGTCTGGCGGCTTCATGGTATCTGATGAGTTTGTCCTCAATCCAGACCATATTACACAAGGTAAATTTCACTTTGTGCTGTGAAATGTTGCCGCTGTGAGAGTTCATGGAAATATATGCGCGTATATATAAAAATCGAATGTTTTTTCATAGTTTGTTGTTCGTTTCATCCAGATCGTTTGCAGGGGCTGCTTAAGTTTTTGGAGGAGCAGAGCACCCCTGAGCACCCCTGGCAATGGAAGGTGCATTGCAAGTCCCAGAAGAAGCTTAAAGAGCTTGGCAGGTCAGTGTCTGAGGGTAAAAAAGGCTTATCACAATGATAATAAGCATCTTTAGTAACGTATTTGTTGGCACATTTTTTTTTGTCTTCTCTCAAAGATTGAACACCAATGCCATGGGGCTGCTGAACCTTCTGACCCTCTATCAGAAGAAGCACCTGGTGGAGTTCCTTCCTTATCACGAATGCGACACTCAGTCGCGTCAGGCTCCAGATCTAGAATGCCTCATCAAGCTCCAAGCTCAGCACACCCAACAGCGGCACCTTATATTCCTCACAGGTACATCTCTGACAAATTACACTAACACACCACTAGCATAATTCTACATATTTATGTGTTTGTTTGTTGTGTGATATATGCTTTCATTGAGAACTTGATTTAAATCTATTTGTCTTTGTTTTTGCCTCTACTACTGACGTGATTAAAAGGTGTTTTATACTTCGCATGTTATGTATTTTCACAGAGAGGCCGTTTGAGATGTTTCTACAGTACTCCAGAAATGGAATAGTGATAGCAAGCATTGATGACGTTATGAGTGGTTTCCACAGTCTGATTGGCTCAATCAATCAGAATGAGCTTCCAACGCCACCTTCTACTGGTGGGTATTGTCAGCAACAGTACTGAGTAGCATTCCACACTGGATTTTCATGTCAGTGTGGTGCAGATTGTCTTTTTTATACATTTTATCTTTCCACATAAAGATAACTTCTGCCCAGTGTTTTTTCAAATATTCATGTCACGTCTGTGAATGCATCTGTAACACACTGTCATTGTTTTATCTTCCTCTCTGCTCCTTCCTTTTTTCCACTTCTTATTCTCCCCTCTCCTACTCTCCCAGTAGTGAATGATGAGTGTGTGGAAGAGGACATGTCATTAGACTCTGACGATGGTGAACCACCCACCATATCAGATCCTTCAGAGCAGAGCCAGGAAGGTGAGAAGCCTCCACAGCCTCCCCCACCAGACATGGAGGAGTTTCGTCCTCCGCTTCCAGAGCAGCAGGCCACCCCTGAGCGAACGCCAACACTGTCTGAATACAGCGCTCTCAAAACAGCCATCTCCCAGTTTAAAGCAGCCAACCAGATAGGAGTCGGTTCTGATATTGGCAGCCTGTCACCTGGAGGTTTCCCTGTGAATCCCCATCAGAGCTTCCTTTGTCCGTCAGCTTCGTGGTCATCCTACACTGGCTCCTCTAGCTACGCAGCCTCCCCAGCCTATCCCGCTTCACCCTGCAGCAGCACCCAGGAACCTGAATACCGCCCTGCGGTCACAACTCCTGCTACAGTACCACCCCCAACCCCATCTGTGATTGCCACAGCAGGACCTCTAGCCAACTTGGCTACACTCCCCTTGGAGGTTAAACCTCCGCCTCCACCTCACCTCATGATGCTGGGTCACACATATGGCTCAGACAGTGGAGGAGCTGGGGCTGCAGGGACATCGCCCCTCTCCACCTCCGTTCCCTTCTCAGACCATAGTGACACAGCCCAGCCAGGTTACCCAGCAGGCATTCCTAAAAATGCTAGTGGGACTCCCACACAACAAGCTGAGAGGACACTCAGTGGGCCTGGGGAGGGCGCATGGGGGACAGCAAGGACCAGCACTTGTGAGACTGCCAACAGCCAGGGTGTAGTTGCATCCAGCCCCATGGACTCCAGTGGGGAAACCCTGGGAAGCAGCACCCCTGGTAGTCAGGGGGGCAGGACTCAAATGAATTGCGCTGACAAACTTGGAGCTTCTGTGGGTGTTCCCACAGCGGCCACCAGAGGGGGCCCTGCAGTCAGACCTAAGATGCTTCCACCACATCCAATGTGTGGTGGGGGTTATAGTAGTATAGGTGGCATCCCTGGACAGATGGATCACGGGCCTTTGCGGGGTGCAATGGGCCCGGGTCCTTTAGGGGGCTTTCGAGGGAGAGGGGCTCCACCTGTAGGACTTTGGCCCCGTCCAGGACGGGGTCATGAGCGAGGTGGCGGGACTGGAGGTCCACCCTGCTTATGGGGTTTCCCAGGTGGCAGGGGAGGAGCACAGAATTACTACTCGGACTTCACATACTCTCACAATTATGCTCCTGAATAGACAATCAACATGGTCGAAGGGGCAACAATGAACTCTATACTCCAGAGACTGTTAGTGTTGGATGAATGTATATATTTCCTTGTCATAAAAATCATTGATTTAAATCCGTAAATAAGGATCCTGGTTTTCTACATTAATAAAAATTGATACAGGCAGTGCCGAGTGTCCTACTGTCGTGTAAACTGTATGTACACTCTTTCCATGTGAGCTATTTGAGACCCTGTTCAAACCACTATATTTATATTTGCCAACAAATGTTAATGGCCTTCCGGCTTCATGGAACTTAACATGTTTGTTTCTGTTTGTCCTGATATTGAAACGGTTTGTGAACAACGGGAAAGGCTGATATTTTTTTAAGGAAAAAAAAAAAAATAGTGAATGAAAATTCACTTTTGCTGTTGGTTTTCTTTTTTATTTGACATCTTTGGTTGTCCTAAATTCTATTAAAATAAAACATTTCAAATTTTGTGTGGGTGTGATGGGTTTGATGACAGTGTCAAGCAAACCATTAAAAACATAAATCACAGCTGTCTTACTGTCCTTTGACTCAGAGCTCCACATTTTCTTCAGCCATCTATATTCATAGCAAACGCCTGAGAAACTGAGATATTAACAGGTTAATAATAATATGACTTAAGAATTGTTTAAAGGTTTTCTGGTTTGTAGATGGGTGTCTTGATGACTTCATGTGAGTGTGAACAGCGACTGGTGATCCACTTCTGGGGGGCATTAAAAAAAAGAGGAACCTCTTCAAGGGCCGTAGTGGTGAAAAAAGTGGAATTCAGCACTATAGCGCCACTGTGAGGTCTTTTCAACATGGTTTGAACATAATAGTAATAGTTACAGTAGTAACAAATACAAAAAATGTAAAATGATGAGGTTCTAGTATATACTGGAAATGATTCTGATGAGTCAACAAGTCCATGTTTTTCTGAGGTTCACTGTAAAATCTATACACCATAGCAGGGAAAATAAACCCACAGCAAAACCATACATGATACGTAAAATATTGTGGAGAATTTGTTTTCTGGCTGTGACAAAGGCTGCTGAGCACTGTGGCAGAAATCAGTTAAATCTATTTTCTCCAGCAGTGTAAGCTGTGTGTAGAGAACAGTTTAGAGGAAATGCATCATTTCAACCCTCCGAGACTCCGTGCTGAGTGCTGTTGGCCCTCTGAAAGGATCATTAGGAGAAGCAGCTCAGGGTTGATGTCCTCTGTGTATTTTTATTGTGTTGTTTCATTAACTCAGTGGACAAGCTGGCATAGAGGGACACCAGAGGGCGCTGTTTCTCCTTCATGTGGTAAAAGGGTGATGGCCTTTATCTCTGGAGCCTTTTTCCAGTTGTGCAATGGATATGCCATGGTAACTTTGGAGAAGCTGCACAGACATTTTTTTTCCATTAAATCAATTGCAGCTAAGGCCCATCACATTTCTGAGCTCAAATGCTTTTTCAGCAACATCTTCCTTCACAATTCACACTCGCACAGATATATTTACACCTAAAACAGCCCTATACACAGTCTCAGTGCATCTTCTGGCCAGTGAGTAGCTGCGCTGGAGCAGTTTGGTGGTAATGTGGATCATCCAAGGGCACCTAGAAGCAGGTCATGATGGATACATAAAGCATTTAGATTGAAATGATTGCAAATAATTTCATAAGAATAAATGTTTCAAATGTAGTAGATAAGTAGGAAGAAATATACACTTTCCTAAATATAATAAAATGAGAGTTCATTTAATTTAATTAGATTATCGCATGGGTAAGGGAAAAACAAAACCTTATCAAGAAGATCATGTTTGCTTTTCAGGCAGTTCCAGTGTTGATCAAATGGCATGAACTGTGGAGTTCCCTTCGTGTTACCTCCTCAGGTAACATGTTCTGGAAGTAGGGCTGTGGCTCAGAATTTAAAATGTAGCTCTGCTCTTGTATGAGTGGAACTGAGTATCACTTCTCTTGCCTCAACACCTGAGATTATGGAAATCCTCCACTTTCCACTAGATTATGGCTTATTTTTTAGTTGGAGCCTGTGAGTTAAAATTCCCTTTGAATGACAGCTGACTAGGATAAGGTACTGAATGAATTGCCATTACTTTTCATTTAAAATTTTCTTATGGACAGGAGTCAGAGGTATAGAAACAGGCTAAAAAGATACTGTGGCTTAAAGACGTAAAAATGACACAAATAGACGTGTGGGCAATCAAATAGGAAAAGCACCTTACCCAATAAGCAATGTATATACTTTATCTGTATGAGTATTAGAAATGTGAATAACATAGTATCATAGTACCAGGCAGTCTGAGACGTTGTATTGAAGATTCCTGTACAGTTTCTATCAGAATTTTAACGGAAACAATAAAACCATTTCAACAGAAGCACCATTACAACATTATACAATAAAGCCAATGGAAGAAATGACACAAGCTGAACACTGAGGGAGAATAAATGACAAGAGGATGTTGTTGGAAAGTGATCATGAGCGACAACATAAAGCTCACAATACTTTGAGGTCATTGTGCTTGTCAAATCTTATAATACCTAAATAAATTCTTCTCACTGAAGCACATAAAACCCAGAGAGAGAGAGAGAGAGACACAGCGAGGAAGCCTGTTTCCACCACACGCCTTAGCCTGGGCTATGTTGCTGCATATGCAAGTTTGTTTGTTTGTGCTCTTTACGTTGATTAATTCAAGCACAGGGTTGGTCTGACTGAGAGAATCCTGTTTAAACATATCGGACTTCCAGCTGCTTCGTAGGGCTAAAAAAAAAAAAAAAAAAAAAAGAAAGAAAGAAAAAGGAAAAAAAGCCGTTGAGCCGACGTTTAAACCCAGAACATGGCCTGCGTTCATATTCAGTGCAGAGGTATGATAAACAGCCTGTTGTCTGGTGTGCAGCGGTACACATTTATTTCAGTCTTTTTTTGGGACGCAACCAGCCTACGTTCTAAAAAAGATCTACAGTACAACCTTCTCTGAAACGAATGCAGTGTGTATTCCGAGCCCATATTCTAAGTAAACTGTCCAATTAGAATGAAATAAGAGTTTTAGTTGGTTTGGTGACATTGGGCCTTGTCTCAGTCTGTGTAAGTGAGTGTCACAGTGTCAGAGAGATATGCATGTATCTCCCACAGCTGGATACCTCCACTCCTGCCTGATGAGTGTTTTGACACTTCAGTAATAGCCCCTGTTGACAGTCAAGGCAGCCCTCAACGAGTGAAAGCAATTCAACTTGTCCTATTCAGAGTAAAACTCCCTGTTTCATAGTAATTAGATTCTTGAATAAGATGATTTCGAATCCCTTGGAGCCCAGCTGATCTGGGGAAAACAATTAATCTGGAAAGGGAAGTGCATACTTTAATTGAAGCCTGATGGAGTGTTTTTCTTTGCGCAGAGGCATTCTTTCAAGCATCTAGGGGCCCTTCTTTTACATCTGGGTAATTTGTTTGAGCAGTTCAGAATAATTTGAGGAAGAAGCAGAAAGACTGAGCCATGAAGGCTTGCTCCTCTCTGTGCAGGTTAAAGTGTGATTATTAAGACGATCGATTGAAGTGTAAATGTGTGCAATGTATGCAGCTGAGGTGGGAATGTACAACTACATACACCTTAGCCAAATGTGTTCAAACTCACAATTCTGAACATTTCATTTCAATAAATATCCCCTCTGTTTCTTCCGTTAGCCCAACTACTAAATTTGAGAAGAATTTATAGTTTCAGCCTCTATTTACATTCTCATAGTGTCACAAGTTTACATACACCAAGTTCACTGTGTCTTTAAACACTGGATCTCCCAGAAATAGATATGATGACGTTAGAAACATCAGACTGGCTAATTGGCTCTAAATCAGCCCTAGAAATCTGTCAAAACCTCATAAAATGATATTCTGATTTCTCCTTCAGAGAAATTTCCAAACATTTGAAGGTATCATGTTCACCTGTGTAAACAATGGTACACAAATAAAAAAAAACACAGGACCAAACAGCCATCAAGACGTGTACTGTCTCAAAAAGTCAGCAAACTGGTAAAGATGTTGGATGTAAAAGTTGAAGAGAGGTTTGTAAACCAGAGAACAGCATGTCAACGGAGGGTGGAGAATCATGTTATGGGTTTGTTTTGCTGCAGCAAATAAAGCTGATGGCATCACGAAGAGGGAGACTTATGTGCAAACTTCATCTGAAGACATCAGTCAAGAAGCTAAAGCTTAAACACAAATGGATCTCTGAAATGAGGACAATGATCCTAAGCATATCTCCAAAATGGTAAAAAATAAATATGGCCGACAAAGTTTTGGAGTGGCCATCACAAAGCCCTGACCTTAATCCAGTAGAACATTTGTGGGCTGAACTTAAAGGCTGAACTTAAAAAGTGGGTCCAAG
Source organism: Coranthus polyacanthus (assembly GCA_037367275.1). Lineage (NCBI taxonomy): Eukaryota > Metazoa > Chordata > Actinopteri > Kurtiformes > Apogonidae > Coranthus > Coranthus polyacanthus. Next base: position 11,097,092 of record JAPQRN010000025.1, on the reverse strand, counting down.
GAGACCCACAAACCTGACTCTTCTTATTGTAGCAGTGTGTTTGAGTGAACTTGAACAATATACAACAATCTACAAACAAACAGCACCAAATATTAGCTTGTGTAATATGTAAAATTTTGACCCTCTGAGAATGTGATAATGTGATTCAATTAAAATTGCTCTCTACTGTGAAATTTCACATCAACAAAATAAAGCAGCTGGGCTAATTGAACTTACAGAGGGAAAATACACTGCCCGGCCAAGAAAAAAAAAGAGTCCCCACCTGGATTTAACTAAGGAAATAGGTAAGAGCCTTCCATTAGGTAATTACTGCAGTGATTAATATGTTTCAGCTGGCATAAAGTTATTTAAACTAACTGATGCAGTGAGTAGCTTCTCCCATGTCCCAGGTACCGATATAGTACCGATAAGTCCAGATTGACCCTGTTCCAGAGTGATGGGCTCATCAGGGTGAGACGAGAGGCGGATGAAGTGATCACCCATCATGCCTAGTGCCTACCGTACAAGCCTGCGGGGGCAGTGTTATGCTGTGGGGTTGTTTCAGTTGGTCAGGTCTAGGTTCAGCAACGTTGTGTGTCCAAAAAATGAGGTCAGCTGACAACCTGAATATACTGAACGGCCAGGTTTTCACAACAATGGATGTTTTCTTCCCTGATGGCACAGGCATATTCCAAGATGACAATTACAGGATTCATCAGGCTCAAATTGTGACAGAGTGGTTCAGGGAGCAAGAGACATGATTTTCACACAATCCAATCTGTTTTTAGGCCAACACAGAGTCCAGACCTAAACCCCACTGAGAATCTTTGAGATGTGCTGGAGAAGACTTTATGCAGCGGCCCGACATCATCAATACAAGATCTTGTCAAAAAATGAATGCAACTCTAGACGGAAATAAATATTGTGACATTTATTGTGCAACTGAATAAGCATTGTGTGGCATAAACAATGCCACGGCAAATCATCCCATAATCAAAACTACAGGCAGTTGAAACGAAATACTGTGCGTGACTTTGTTTTTATGTATATAGTGTATATTGAAATGAAATGTTTAGAAGTGGGATGAAGTCTGATTTTGAATGCATTTAGCTAAAAGTGTATGTAAACGTCTGACCTCAGCTGTTAATGAAACAGGGAATATTTTAATGCTCCTGATATCAGGCTGTTAACCACCTCTTGATGCATCAAATGAGCGGGAAAATGTGGAACGGTTTAATGGAGCAAAATTATTATTTATGGTGTGCTTTTATAGCTCTTTGTCCAAATGCAATGCTGAGGCCTCTCTTTTGTCTGTAAAGTACCTGCTGTCACAAGGTTAAAATTAAATGCAGGGTACCAAATGGCATCAGGATACTAACTTCCCCCATCGTAACTGACATGCAGCCCACACTGAGGCTGTATCCTAAATCAGCAATGTACTTACATAACCAGGGTCACCTGTGGATCTTCTGTAAAATAGAAAGCCCTTCATAAAATGCTCAAATCATGCCCTCGATGTTTTAACCCATCTGCTAATCATATCACAAACAATAAATCCCAGCCCAGCTGTGTGTGCTGTGTCAGAGAGCAGAACCAGATTAGAGGGATTTAAAAACATTGAAATTGACAAAGCACCTGCTTTTTATCCTCGTGGTATAATCTCCTAAAACCTAACCCGAACTCATCTCACCATGTAATGTCTCTAGTACAGTGTCTCTGAAAAACATTGGGTCATGACAGACTGACACAAGTCGTTACATCACACATTCACATAGTGTTATGTAACCTTTTTCAGGAATTTGAGTCACTGTGCACACATTTGAAGTTTGCGAAATATAAAAAGTAACCTGTGATGTGATTAAAGGGAGGGGTGCATCGTAATACAATGCTCTCATAGTCAAAAGGATTGCCGCTTAATCCCTTAGAGTTCAGCAGTGATCAAGCCGTCCCAGTTTTATGCACTGTTGCCCATTTGACTGGAAGCCTCCACCTTTTTTGGTCTGTGAATTTACATTCAAGTTGCACAACAATATTAGTCTCCTCAGGCCCGAAAGGAGTCAAGCTTTAATTAAGGATTTAGAAATAATCAAAGGCCTCTCTTCTACTGACATGCTCACTTTTGTGAGATGGGCGGTTACTACAGCATCTCTTTGACATTATAGGAAGGATTACATGTAATCCTAGTCAATCTGGATGCAATCCTTGGTCCCACCCAGTGTTTGTATTGAGATTAAAGTACAATCAGATGCATTATGGATGCTTAGACTTAAAGAAATTGATTTGTTTCTTTCAAGGCTACTGTTTGCCTCATCAGCTTTTGAATATCCCTTCATCTCCAACCACCCATATGCTCTCTTTGGTCTTTCATGTCATCAACTTAATGTTCTCATCCCACACACTTATGTTCTTCATCCATGGCATTGCATGCAAAGTCCTTCTTCAGCATCTTTCATCTCTGATGTCGCTGTGTATAATTCTGTCATCTTGAAGCATGTTACACTGAATTTAAAAAAATCACAAAGCTATACAAAGTAATGCCCCCCTGCGGGTTTGCGTCAGAGCTGCATGAAGTATTTGTCACTTCAGTTCAAATTTTGTGGCTGTGTTTGTTCCGCAGTGTTCAAAGTGCTGTGCTGTGTCTGATCAAAGAGATGCTGTCTTTGAAGAACAGTCCAATTGGTGTTTGTTTTTGGTTTGTTGACACTCCTGATTTCTGTACTTTACTATGTGCCAGATAAGCAAAGCCTGGACAGAAAGTCATTGCTTTTTGTTGCCAGATTAATGCAACAGGTTTTTTATGAGATATGTATATGTATAATGGATCACTGCAGGATGCACCAGTGTTTTCTCCCAGATAAGATTTTTTTGAATGCTTGCTGAAAGCTATGCTTTCTGCACAGAACGAGTCATTGTTTTTTCATTGTATCTTAATTCTTTTATTTAAATATAATGTAATAATTGTGTTCCAAACCAAAATTGTATCAGCAGGACAGGCAACTGATCTAAAGGGACTGAATCATTTATTAAGAACACAGGGAACAGAGGTTTTTAGGAGTTCAAAGGGATTTTTAGGTGCCTCATGTTCAAGCTACATATTACACGAATATATGAGCTGTATATTTTTAATTATCTCCAGCTAGTGTCGTGCCGGTTCCTACCTCTACCACACTAATTATAGAGCACCTCAGCTCAACTAAGATACACAGGCTCAACTTACTTCCTGCAGTCCGTTACAGTCATAAACTTAAAGCGCTTTTCCGAAGCCTTTCATCCTGCTTAAACATTTTCTGTGAAAAGTGAGCTAGATACCGCTTCTGATCTCACAAGGAATATTCTCCCCCTAGTGCTGTACCTGAGTACATGGAGAAGTTATTAGCTGATTTTTAGGGGTGATAATGACTGTACTGTGGTTTAGCAGTGTCAGTTCAGCTGGGAAATAAACCACAGTTGAAACTTTCAATTTCGACCAGGGGCCAGATGACAGTGAGGAGCAGAATTAGAACAGGTGATATTGCTTTTTTGACCCGATTTCTTGTTCAGGAAGTCTTTTAACTGCTGCTGGCAGTCGGAAAAGAGCTGCAAATTCCTGAGTAAGGAGTTTTGGTTTGTCCAGAGGTCTCCTGTGTCCACCTCGAATGCAAAAAGACAATAAGCATTAACTTTCAGGTGTCCATTCTGGTCCTTGATCACTTATCATGGGCTCCATGAATGCTACATGCTTATCAGTGGAGATTTTGTGCTCATCTCTTATAGATGGGGAAAATACAGAGACTAGAGTGTTAGGGTTGTAGGAGGCAGAGACTGGATGTTTGGGCTGTTTACAGCAGCTGCAGCGACATGGAGTCAGGTAAAGGTATATGAGGATGAGAATCATAGTCACGGCACAGCCCAGCAGTGTTGTGTAGCCCGTGTTGAATGCCTCTGGTGCAGGCAGCAGCACCGTCACATTCACCTCCCGGGTTGCATTCAGTGCCTGTTTAATATCCACAGCTGTGCACACGTACAGACCTGAGTCATTGACCTTGGCTGCTTGGATCTCCAAGGTACCATTAGCAAAAACGTTAATTAGTGTGTCATTTACGCTTGCCTGGGTGATATGCCCCTTGCTGGGAGAAAGCCATGTAAATGAGAGGTTTGTGCTTCTCAGGGATGTTTCACAGTCTAGACTCACTCTTCCCCCCTCTGAAACTGATACTGTGGAGAGGTACACGGTCACAGGCTCCGACACGGCTTTTTCCACAGTGCAGTTGTGGAAGAAGCGGCTGTGCAGCAGGAACCTGATAGAAGCATGAGGGTCCCCATAGATGGAGCAAGTGTGCTCATCTGTAAAATCCTTCATTGAGTCATAGCCTCGGAGTTGCCAGTGCCAAAATACACTGTACATGGAGCAGTCACAGACGAGAGAGTTGTTGTGAAGGTACAGCCCCCGTTGCACCAACCCAGGCAAAGCTTTAACATCCTCCCATGGCAGTCTACTGAGACGGTTTGATGAGAGGTCCAGCATGGTCAGGAAAGGATGACTATGGTCTCGGATAGAAAAGAATGGGAAGTGTGTGATCTGGTTGAGGCTGAAGTAGGCCTTTTTTAAGCTGCTCAGACCAATCAGTGTGCCAGATTCCACTTGTGCTATCTTATTGTTAAAGAGAAGGAGCTCCTCCAGCCTCCACAGCCCCTGGAAGTAGTGCTCCTCCACTACATGCAGCCTGTTGGATGACAGGTCAAGGTGCCTAAGGCCAGAAGCATTGCGAAAAACAGCATACCCCAGGGTTCTGATCTGGTTATGGGCCATCTGCAAGTTTTCCAGCCTGGACATCGTCTTGAAACTGCCTGGACCGAGCCAGGAAAAATGGTTGTGGCTGAGGTCCAAGGTGACAGAGAATGAGGGCAGAGATTGAGGTAGCTTGGTCAGACCACTGGAGCTGCAGCTCACTGTGTCAGACACACAGAGGCACATGGACGGGCAGATCTCCTCAGAGCCATGGAAGAGATAGAGCAGCACCAGGAAACAGATAGAACACATTCCAAAGGTCATTTTTCTGGAAGTTGTATCTTTCCCGTTTCCTAATCCCTGTGGCTCTCCCTGGTCAGATAAGAATCAAATGAGAAACAGCATGATGCATTAAAAAGTTATCCATGTACAACCCACCTGCTGCTTTGAGCTGTCGCACAAATGAATAACATGACTGCAAGGTTAATCTCATACAAGGAGTTCAAACATAGCCATAACGCAGCATAATTCAGCTGTTAAACTTCAGATTTTAAATCAATTTACAGGATCAAGGGATGTCATTTCAACAACCAGGTTAGCATGTTATAGTAGAACACATTTTTAAAGCTTATGATGCAAAGGTATACTGGATAAATGCACAGAAGGTTTCTTGTTATTTGGTTTTAGGTATCTTGATTATTTTCAAGCTTTAGTTAAAACACATTTCCTGCTACCGACTTAAAAGTGTGCATATTTTAAAGCAGAAAGGGGGAAAATTCAAAACACTTACAGACAAGTGAGCAATCTGCCTCACTTAGTTAATCCCATTCTCCCTCCAAAAAATGAAAAAAGACATGAAAAAAAGAAATTTCTGAACTACGAATCCAAAGTAAACTGCTTAGCAACAACATGAAACTCCAACTTTACTCCGCTTTTTCCATTTCTAGTGGGATCCCATCGATGAATAAACACAACATTGCCGTCTAATCCTTTGTGCTTCTCAGATCCCCCTCCCGAGGCAATCGAAAAACAATGGACTGCTTTCGCCTTTTCTCCTCAGCCAAGTTTAGGGTCCCCTGCTGACTCTCTCTTTGTCCCAAATGAGAGCGCAGCTCAACAAACATCCTGCAGTGCTTTGCAGTGTATAACAAACAGCACAGAGCTCTCTTAATCTCCCACAATCCCCTCCTCCTTCTCCGTGTCATTTAGAGACCAGTCTTGTGTCTCCCTCTCTCATCATTAAGTAATGATGCTGGTGGCTGCCCTTCCCTGGGAACGATCTCCTTCTCCCTTGCAGAACAATATCAGTTTTCCCACAATAATCTATTAATATTCAATTCCATGAAACTTTTAGTGTTGTCGTTACCAACAGATTAGTTGAACCTGGGAGCTTTCCTCATGCATATTACATGTGTTATCCGGTAACCTTTGAATAGCAATCCCAAAGGACTGAAATTTATCTATGTCTACTGTACTCTTTACTTATTTAGTTGCTTTAAATACCTCTGTTTTTGTGGGAACTGCAATTTGACCAATCCTGCCCGTCCCTCTTCGTCTCTCTGTGTATTTTGTAAGCCAATATAATGGACATGTTTCTCACTCTCTTCTTACCTCTGTGCCCCTTACCTTGTCGTTTCTATTTTTGTGGTTTTGACTGAATAAATGTCACCTGCCCTCTGCCCCTGCACACATGCTCTGACACACTCTCTGAGTGCTTTATGCAGCACTTCGCCTCCTTTCTTTCTGAGCCCCCAACATCCCTCCTTCTCCTTCCGGCTGTGGGTTTGACTGGATATATGCTGTCCATGCTGTTTGGTCATGGTGGTCCTGACAGCTCTGATTTCTGTCACAGTGAATTAGCTTTGCCTCCTAGCAGCCACCTCCTCACT
>JAPQRN010000025.1:11004632-11090481 GCA_037367275.1 Coranthus polyacanthus | reverse complement strand
GCTCGGGGCTTTGAATGACTCCCACTCACTCACTTTACTGAGGCGCACAGCCTGTTCCCCCGTGGATTCACGCTCACCGGATGGGGTTCGCATCTCTAAAGGTGGGCTGATGGGAGCACATGGGGATTCTTCAGGGAGGTTGATGCAAGAAACTGAAAGGGATGCTGGGTATATGGCTTCAATCTCAGATCACTTTTGCTCCTCCAGTGTTTAAGAACAGGATTAAGGATAAAGAGGCACATTTGGATGTATCTGTGTTCAAATGAACAAGCTGCCACCATCTTTGGCATTGTGGCACTGCACACAATCTTGTCCCAAGGCTAGTCATCAGCTTGGCTGGAACACATAAGAAATACATACACCCACCCATGCGCATTTAAATTAAGTTATGTTAGCAATGACTTCTAAACAGGCCTGTCTTGTAGGTGTTATGTTTATGTGGGTTTACATCATGGCTGATATTGCCTTGAAATAGGCTAATTTGTCTATTTTCCTGGATTTGAACTTTGTCCTACTGTAAGGAAAACCCTGCTTGTAGCTTTTAAAATATTCATATTTCATTGATTGTTTTAAGGTATTAAGTAACACTCGTGTTTGTTGAATAAGCTGTTCCAACCATGAACTGTATGCAGTGCCCCTAAACAGATCACATAAGACCTAGAAACCAGTGTGTTCATCTGCATAAGCTGGTAATGATTCATGGTTTGGTGCGTTGACAAGAATATGCATATGAGCCATTTCAATAAGGTGTATCATCATGCCAGTATGGTGTCAGCAACTGCATTTGTTTTTAGCCACAGTATAATTGTGCAGTGAGATTTTTTTATTCCTCAGGCAGATTTTGTTTTTCCTGCTGTTGACATAATATGAAAATTTCAGTGCCTCATTATTTTCAGTATTGACTTCCTATCTGTGATGTAACCATCATTTTTGAGTGCAGTCATGTGTCTTTGTCCTCTGAGATCAATTCAACGTAAGCATGAACAGGTAAACAAGATGAGGAGATAGTCAAGTTTCTTTCCAGCCCTATTTGCTTAAATTGTAGGACAATTATGTTTGCCTTTTACTGCTGATTGCCTCTCATCACACAATAATAGTCTGTGGAGTTTCCACAGAGGTCCTTAACAACTCACCTTCCTCTACTTGCTTACTATTACTATTACTACTGTGGACAACAGGTCTCTGCGAGTCTTTATTTGTTTCTGCATGTCCCTATATGTTACCATACAGAGCTGTGTCTCCAGCCTGCTGTTCTGCAAAATCCCTAATCTAATCAGTATCTTTGAATCAAGCTGCTTTGCAAATCCCGCCTTCCTCTTTCGCATATATTTGATTAGACCCAGCGTATGCAAAATAGGCCTGTCAAATCAACCAGGTTCAGAGTGGACCTCAAAGCTTAAACCCTGACCCTGATGCATCCTTCCCCCAGCAGAAAGTGATTTTCTCTTTACCATCTGCTGCAGAGGGAGAAAAAAGAAAAAAAAAAAGAAACACGCAGCAGCACAGGGATGTGTCTGCTCTTATCTTGCCCTTGAGAAGCACTGAAGCTCACTAAGAGTCGATAATATAAAGCGTTATATTCTCAGATGCAGCAGGAATGTTTTTTGAACATTAAAGCTCCGAAATGGAGGAATGCAGAAATGTATCTAAGACATCCCCTATTATTATTCGTCCTTTACGCTTGCATTGCATGTGAAGAAAATAAGTCTCAAAAAGACGTTATAGCTTAGTAATGAGGTTTTCAAAACACATACTGCAGTGCATACAAAACAGTGTCTTTATATTTTCTTTCATTGAATTTAATAGCTGATGTTAACAATTAAATATGTGTTTTAAAGAATAACAAATAAACACTGTCATGGTCGAGGTTAATTAGCAAACTTGACGAAGTATAATAGGAGGTGCAAAAGCTGGCCTCGCTGCCACACTACTTCACTAAAACATCCAATACCATGCAGCCGAGGACTTTTCACAGCCTCTGTCTGCCAATTATGAACCCTTGAACCTGAACATACTTACCCTTGTTCAGTATTTATTCTGCGTTTTGTTAGCATGGCTGACAGCCAGCCTCTCAAATATGAATGAGTCAGTGCCTGGATAAAGATTTGGAGGATTGAGTTTTATTTCTTTTCTTTCCCTGGGTGAATTTGCAGTCTGATGAGCTCTCTGCTGAAAAGGAGTTTCAGACAGTGAAAGATTGTTTGCCTGTCACGAGGAGCTGCTCAGCTGCTCCATATGATGTGTATTCATAGTGACTGCAGTGCATTATGTGAGAATGTTTTACCCCAAACCCCGAAACCTGGCGAGGTAGTGGGTTTTATGTGTGTCATAATGTCACACACTCTGTTCTCAAAGACAACATGACTCCGTTTTTTTTTCACTCATCCCATCGGGTGGTAAAGAGACAAGCACACCATCTAGTGGTTTTAAGATTCAACTAGAACCACTGTATGGTATCATCTTTGGCTGCATCACTGTTACTCAGTGGTGGAATCTGCTATGTTTATGCGAGTACTTTTACTGAAGTGCAAATTTGAGGTACTTAAGTTCATTTTATGGGACATCATACTACATCCCAGAGGCAACTATTGTAATTTTTCCTCTGGTACATTTGTCCTAACAAACATCTGATGATTTTACAGACTATGGTGCATTGCTGTTGATGAAAGTACCCAAACTTCTACAGCAGTAAAATGTAAAACATTAACATTAATGCAGCAGCAATATTAATCCAAAAACACTGACCATGGGACCAGGGACCATTTTACTACTTTGACTTTTCAGATTTTACATGCATTTTGCTGATAATACTTCCATACTTTTACTTAAATAAGGCTCTGAATACTTCTGTTATTAAGCTACAAAAGCAAATAACAATAAAAAAAAGAAAGCAAAGAGACGACACACAAAACAATGACACGAGAGATAAAACAGACACATATGAAATTCCCACTGCACATTTTTATTGACTGATTTATTATTTTTTATTGGACTCATGATAACATTGACATTTCTGGATCATTGTGGTTTACAACCCATTTGATTTACACAAATGTGCGGAAACCAGCATTGATTTTAATTTCTAAATAAACATGAAATGTACGCTCGACTGCTGTGCCATGTCTACCCGTGAACACAAGAATCAAGCACAACCTTTGATTATAATGCAGACTCACATCCTCACACATATCAATACTCAGAGAGCAACATGCAAGGAACAGGGTATGAAGAGCCCCACGTCTCCTCGGTGCCTATCATCTGTGCTGATTGTTAACGGATTTCAATTAGGACTCACAGGAGTTAATATGATTGCTTGCTGTTTACCCTTTCTTGCTTCCTTCCATGGAAGCCAATTATGCATGAGTAGCAGTAGATGAGTGCTGGACACTGCTAATGGCTCTGCATCTCCCTTTGTGTTCACATTACTGAAGGATATGGGTTGTGAAATGAGATCACTACTGACTACTGTGCTATCAGTGATTGTGCTATAAAACATTATGGGCCAGAACATAGTAAATTGTGTGACGTGACTGTGGGGTGGCAGCCTGTCTCCTATTCCCCTGCTCTTTTATCTGTTATCCTCTCATCTCCTTTATGCTCTTTTCCACAGTTTTGTCACTTCTAGTTTTTTTCTCTTGTACTCTCACGTCTTCTCTTCCACTTCCTTGCATCAGTTGCCACTCATCTGGCAACTGTTCCTGTTGCTCCCTTCCTCCACCTTTTGCCACTTCCTCTCCTATATTCTGCTCTTCTGCTTTCATTTATCCTCTCACCCCTTATCTCTCCACATCACTTCTCTCCGTCTTTCATCTCCTACCCTGTGGTTATCGACAGAGACAGACAGGACATGAGCCAACCCTCCGGCCTCTTCCCCTGCCATATCGCTTATGGAAGACTGACACATCTTAGAAAATCCATTATGTCCAGATCAATGGGGATTAACGTATATAATTTAGGGGTTTCATATAAATCGCTGCCATTAAATGAATCATTATCTTATTCTCAGGAACCCATATTCCCTCGAACGCGTGCTCTACTAGGTAACCTAATTCTAAGATGTCCTCAATTTGTGGGTCAAGTCTGCACTTAAAAATATAGTATAGAACAACTTTATTAAATCTAGACCAAATCGTTTTTGCTCGTGGCCTTCACCAGGGTCATCAAAAAATACATGCATTTTCAAATCAGTCTATTTTTCATACCCTTAAAAAGACTTGGAGCTGATGTGGAATGCCGCTGATTAACTTTACATTATGTACGACTGCCCTATGTTTCATAAATGATCTACTCACGTCTCCACTGACATCTCAAGGATCCCAACGCTTATTTATTTGTATTTATTTTTTTAGCCAGGAGAGTCCTACTGAGATACAAAACCTCATATATCCTGATCCAGATGGCAACATTGAACAGTTTCACGCAAAAACAATTTCACATGTAAAACATTTATAATAAGTAAAAGCAACCAGAGAAAAAAAAAGAGAATCAGCAAAAGTAAAAAGAAGCATACAGGTCAATATCGGCGATATCCATAATTCATACCCCTCAGTAGAGGTTATGTAAAACAGCAACATATTTCTTTCTTGACAGTTTGTAAAATACCTTTAAAGGTATTCAAAGAGGGCAGTTTCCTGGTGTAATGGTGTTTTGTAGCTCATTCGATGCCAAGGATGCATAAAAAGAGAAAGCAGTTTTGAGAAACTCAACTCAAAACTATTATAGTCTCTGTGACTTTGTAACTCACATCTTTTATGCGTCAAACTACTTCATTTGGCATGGCTATCATAAAGTTTTGTTTATTTTGTTTGATGAAAGAATGCATATATTTAGGGGCCTCTACTTTATCAAGTAAGCTTGTGACTTGTAGCCCATTGCAGTGAACTTGGACCTTTGGTACGCATGCTGTAAACTCAAATCTACTTGTGTCATAGTCTGGATTTTCTTGTGAAATAACTTGGCCTGAAACATTAAATTGCAAAAGCGTTTGGATGATTATTTAGTTTTCAGTAACAGGCAAAGCTGCTTTTCCTTGTGTAAAGTATGAGCGAAGCCTTGAAATGTCACGAATTAGACCAGAAGGAGCCGATCACATATTAGTTTATGATCCTCGAGAAGGTGAGCAGGGAAGCAGAAGGTTGCCTCACATTGGTGAGGGGCAGACACAGCATTGCTTTGTCTGACTGCACTCCACAGTTGAGATATTTTGATGGATCCTGCAGCCAGCTGTCTGCGCCACCTGAGCCACACTGCTGTTGCCGTGTCTTTTCCCTCTTCTCAGACAGGCACTGGGGGACATGAGGGGTGATGAGCAGTTAGCAGTTCCATCAAGGATCTCCGGGGCCATCCGTGGAAAATGAAACCATCTCTGAACAGGTAACTCAATTTAACTCGTGGCCGCCTTCTCTAGAGCTACAAGCACAAATACTTTCCCCGCTGATGAGATGAGGTAACAGAGCATAGCGGGAGTCACTGAGTGCAACAGGAGAGGCCCGCTCCACCCAAATTGCCTGGACATGGTCAAGGGAGACTTTCCCCCCCATTTTTACAGATGGAGAAGCAAAGTCTGAAGAGCAGAAAAGGTCTAGGTTTTCTCTCTTTCCTTTTCAATCAATAAAATAGACTAGCTTTAATCATGGAGCTATTGAGTGCTGAACCTAGCAAAATGGAGAGTTGGTCTTCTGGAACCATTTCCAACTTTGCTCCTCATTTCAAAGGCATTTTCCTGCACAGGAGGGGAAGTACTGTATTTGAAATGAATGTGTAGCAAAGCCAATGATGTGCCAAAACTTTCAAAATCTATATTTCAATTCTCCTTCGTACCCTACTGATAAAAAAAAAAAAAAAGAATGGAAAGAATGTTCAAAAAAGTGTACTCGATGTGAACGGAGCTATTAGATTTACTTTTGCCTTCAGCAGCCGAAAATTTTGGCAAGTGAAAACAAGTGGGTTCAGTTACAGGTTTGGATGGCAATAAAGCTCTGAAATATCTCTGAAACATCACACTTGGACAATTAGACAGATCCGCAGAGAAGAAGGAGTCACTCTCACACTGCTCATTAGAAACCACTCTTATTAGTCCATTTAATAATTGTTCTCCAGCCGAATCATATAATGATCACACTGACCTTTCCACAGTCCTGCTTAGTAGTCTGTAGTTGGTGCATTCAAGAAAGTCAATTTAATGAGTGCAATTTAATGTGTAGCTCAATAATGCTATCTTCTACTCCATTATTAATCACAATAAAAAAGTTAGCTCTGTTAATTATTGCAAATGCGATACAATGAAAATGCCAATGTGAATTGAAAGCCTCGAGGTATTTTAGAGGAAGTGATGTATTGTTCACGCTTCTGGGATAACTCCTTTGAAAATGTCTCTCGTTAAAATGAACCACAACAGCAGATGGATATGGCTTTAGATGTTGCGCACTGTCTTTCAGTAAAGTCTGGATGACTCCATTAGAATACATTAGATGAAACTTTAATGTTCCCTGTGGGCAAATTGAATCAGTGCACCTTCATGTTAGAGGGAAGCTCTGAACATGCAGCATGTACTGACATCCTACATCTATTATACAGAATGAGGCGGTGCGTTGACGAAAAGGATTCCAGGTTATCATCAGCTGCCCTTCTGAAGTGTCCTTGAGCACTACCCAAATTCACACCAGCTCCGCACCTGTTTTTCTGTGGCTGCGTATCACAGAGCCACTGAATAAACGCAACAAGCGGACAGGCTCTTGCTGATCACCTGCAGTGTCTCTCATTGATTATTCACTAACGTACACACTAATTTTACTTGAAAACAAAATGCAAAGGAAATATTATGTGGTGCCCTGGGTTTTAAAACTGAGAGAAGCAGCCGTATATCAAGCTTCTCTGAAAGCCGCTCGCTGTGAATGTGAGGCAGAAGATGAAAAAGAGAACAGAGGGGAGGCGATGGGGACGGGGATGGGGGGGTTACGCAAACAGGATTGAGTGAGACTGATTGTAGCCTGCAGAGGGCAACCATTAAGCTTACCAAATATCATTATCAGAATTTCAATAAGGTTGCAGCCATCAGATAGAGAATGTAGACAATGTTGATGTGGCTGCCTCCCTTTCCCGCTTTTGCTGCACCAGGTGCAACATGTTTGTGCAATTCAATCTTGCTACAAGGCCACGAGGAGGCTTTACTTATTGCTGAGATCCCAAAACAAATCATAAGCCCTCAAATATCAGGGGCCGGGCTGCCTGGGGAGTGGCTGAAGGCTGGGGGGAGCCTAGACGTGCTCTGTTGTTTGAGTGATTACACAATGATTACCACTAGCTGTGTACTGTTGTGCTGTATGTGCGCTGCAGTACAGGGGATTTACACTGTTCTTCATTATCAAAATTTAAATAGCTTTGCTGATAAAGTCTATCCAAAATGAAACCATATTTCAATAGATTATTTCCCCCCGTGCAAAGCCCCTTATACTCATCACAGGCCAAAGCTAATGAGAGATAAGAAACTGGAGATAAGGGAGTTTGGGCTTGCGGGTTGTTCATTTTCTTTATTGTATAATAAGCACTAAAGTAGCTGAAAGGTTATAAAAGACTAAATAGTCTCCGCAAGCCAGCACATAGAGTCAACAGAGAGTGCGTTGGTTGGTTTGGATAAAATAAGAGAGGAGGGGTAGCAAAGAATAAAAGTGGGAGCCCATCTGTCAGTGCAGTCTGGCTGAAGTTGGCCCTCGCCTCTCTGTTTTGATTATTTCCTTATCTCTCCCTTACTGGCTGGTGGTGAGTAACAGTGACCCGCTGGATTGCTTCCGAAACCATATTTCCTGGTCTGACTCCTGCATCGCCATCCATCCTAATGTCAGTAGATTTATTTTGAGGTTTAAAGTCTCACAAAGCAGCTAAAGAATTACTTTTCAATAAAGACGTGGGGAAATAAACTGCCGCGTTGAACAGCAAACATTCAGCCATGAGAAAGTATTTGAACAGGAGCATGGGCATAATGATTAATGGCTGTTTTAAGTCACTTGCGAACATTGCTGGGAAGGTTACTTTTCAAAGGTAATAGGTCGCGGATTACGAGTTACCCTGTTAACAACGTAACAAGTGACGTAACTATTTGAATCAGTGCGTCACACAAATGTTTTCAACTGGGCAATGAAGCTGAAGTCATAAAAACCAGGCTACAGTTCTGTCCCAGGTGGTGAAACGTTTGTATCTGTCAGAGATGTGGACTATATCTGGAAGATTACCGATTGGACCTTTGACAGATTCTAATGCTGAGATATTTCTGTTAGCAGACATGATTGGACCTGGAAAAATCTCAATCCATATACCCATGAGTGAAGTATACATAAATAATTTAATGCAATACTTGTATCAGATCTTTTCCCATCAGCGCATCTTTGATGTATCCTGTTTTGAGATATTGGATACAAATTGACCAAAACTAGAGCCATGACTGATGTAAATTTGCATATTTATTCGGCCTTTGATATCCTGAAAAATCGGAAACAAAAGACACCTAGAGAATGTGTCATTCATTAACATGCAGCAATGCAAATGCCTCGTTAAACTTATCTTTCTTATAAGCTTTTATAGATTTTTCACCAAATAGAATATATTTGTACGTAACCCCTTTGTAATCGCAAACAATTTGAATAATAACTGGAATTTAACTACACATTTTTGCATTTATTTTATTTTTTGTAGTGTAATTACAGGGCACCGTTACATGTAACTAGAAAATAAGCCTTTATTTTCTTTCACCTTTATTTTTACCAGGCGCAGACATTTTCTCTCTTCTGATAGAAAAATTAAAAACAAAACAAAGCAAACATTACAGTCACTTTGTGTATAAAGCGGATATTTCTGATTTTGGCCTCCCCGTGCCTCAGCTACAAAAAAGACAGCACTGCACGCTTGACACCGCAGGAAGATATAGCAGCACACCGGCCACGATAAAATTTCACACGGGGCATTTTATTTCTTAGAAAAAATGCACTCTGAATAATTTGAAAGACTCAATCATTTTTCACATATCAGCTTTAGGTACTTAAAAGCAATTTGTTCCAATTATTATAAGTGCCGAGCTTCATAATAAAGATAATTTTCAGTGATGACAGCTATGACATTAAAACTAAACATACCTGGTTGTGACATTGAACAAGCAGATTGTTTGGATAGCGCTGCATGACCCGTACAAGCGTTCCTGAAAAACACGGCGCACGTGACACTCTCACAATCCCTCTTCACCTTGTTACTTCACTGCTGTGATTTTTCTCTCTTCAGATTGTGTCCTGTCCAAGTAAACAGTGTCTTTGAAGTATTCCCCCAATGTTAATAGCCATGGCACCTTTAATGATGAGGCAACAGACAAGGCCTGGGAGAAATATTAGCTCAGCAAGGTCATAGCAGACAAGGTCCCATCTGTCTCTGTGCAGCCTCGGTGGATCCCAGGCCCTTACATTACTATGGCCCCGGGGCAGGGAAAATGGATCATCAATCTGATTTAGAGAGACTCTGGCCAATGCTGTCATTTCCAAGCCGAATAACACTAGTTTCTTCTCCAGTCACCGTTCACAGGTAAATTCATAATAGCTAGTGATGTTAAACTGTCTCATATATAGCGTCACTGAACCCAGACCTTCGGAGAGCTTCACTTCACATTACATCACACCAACATGCCACACCACAGCGCTCTGCGGCAGCCATGGTATCTGGTTTAATGCAATACAGGGCTGTAAAAAGAAAAATAGGGCAGAAAAATAAAGTAGTAATAGCTTTTTATTTGATATTTATTGGTGAACATATTGCTGCTGTGTATTTGAGTTTAGTTCCCTGCCATGGTGTTGAAGTTTAAGTCGGTTGGTAAACTCAGTGGCCAATCATTTTGCTCCAAGTTCAGAAATGAGACACCGTGTAAAACTGGATTAGCCTTGCCTTAAGTGCAGCCACTTTTCTTTTCTTTGGCGCACACATATTCACATATAAACACACACTCTCACCTCGACACTTTCCCACCATGGAATTTAGTGTTGTGGCTGACACAGAAGAAATGTGGTGTAAACGACAAGTCTCTATGGTCACACAGCAGTGTTGATAATGAGTCTATAATCCATTTGATAGCCTATAAACAGGGGGAGATTCTTATGAGCCTCAGCCAGCAAAGAAAGTCAAACAGCACCCCGGGGTAAACATTTCCATAAAGAAATAAGCATGGAAAGAAACACAAGTCAAGTGCAGGAGGGTCACCCGTGCTCAAACCTCACCCTGTTGATGCAACTTTGCATAAGAGATGTTTTAAAACGAAAGGGAGGGAGAAATCCCACTCGTGCTGATTTCTGTCATCTTCTTTTCACGCTGGTTTTCCAGTCCTTCCAATCCCAGCTGTCGTCTTATCAGCCTTGCCCACCTATGAAGCCTCCTCTTAAGCGGCTCCTGCACCAGGAAAATGTCACGTTTGTCTGCCTGTGTAAATTTGCTTATCGTATAGAGAAAGGAGCCCGGGAGAGGGAAGAGGTTGTCTCCACAATACGGGGCCTTAAGGGATCTTTTGAAACCCAGTTCTTTTCTGCTCAGCACCTGCCTAATATGACACAAATCCCTCCAACAGAGGAATGGCATCTCCGTCCTCAGGTACATTTAGTATTTTTTTTCTGCCTATGTTATTTGTTGCATTGAAGCACAGCTACGAAACAGCAGGGAAACCCCGGCTGCTACCCCTGGCTGCGTGTTTAAAAACCTTGGCCAAAGCCCAAGAAGCAAGCGGGTGGCCAGGCCAAGCATGCTGTGCTCCTGCAGACTCAGAACCAGACTCTACCAAATCCACACATTGTTATTCAACTGGAACTTGCTGTTTGGTTGACTTCCAGTCCCAAAAAGCATTTTAGCAGGTCTGCTCTGTGCACTTTTCAACGCTCAGCTCAGCCTAGCTTGGTATTTTATTCACTGCATCACATCACACTTTCATACTGAGTCCAAAACATCCCTGTAGAATCCCCTCCCTCTGCACGCAGTATGATGGCGTGCTTTGTTCTCTCTGGCAAGGTGAACATCGTCAAGGGATCATTTAATAAGAGAAGGATTGCTTGGAAAGGACAAGAAAGGGCCTCAGGTGGAGAACCTCCCTCTGATGAGGATTAGTTTTATCCTGCATATGCAAATGACATTGATTAAGCCACAGACAGCACTTCCCCTGCTTCAGTGT
Source organism: Coranthus polyacanthus (assembly GCA_037367275.1). Classification (NCBI taxonomy): domain Eukaryota; kingdom Metazoa; phylum Chordata; class Actinopteri; order Kurtiformes; family Apogonidae; genus Coranthus; species Coranthus polyacanthus. The sequence continues at coordinate 11,079,296 of JAPQRN010000025.1, read as the reverse complement.
GGCATTCCTCTGCTGCAGGTAATCTCTTGAGAAAGTACTGCTACACAGCCGTGGGAGACAATGCTAATAGCCAAAGATGAACTGCCATCATCATGATCATCATTTGTGGCTCACAGAAAGAGGAGTACTGGCAAATTATATTGCGTGTCATTGAACAACTGGTGTTTGTTTTTCCTGATCTGCATGCTGATTAGCATGATAAGTAACATAGTTCCCTATTCCTAAAATGCACAGGAAGTTCTTCACAGTCCGTGACTATACAGCCTTATCGTCTCCCCATGCTGGGACTTTTAACGTCTTAATCCCTCAGCATATTGCAGGAGATTATCTTTCTAAAATTAACTAGCCCCTTGAGACTGCAGAGATAGCAGCTGCTTTTTTGCCACTTGGCGAGTTTTCAACAAACAAAGTGGCTTATTGCATACGTGCGAACGTGTGAGCGTGCTCACATTAGCTTTTTAAAAGCTGTAAGCTTATAGGACTATTATGCTGCTTGCACTGCTGCTTGATGCATTCAAATAGAGGAAATGTTTGTGTACAGGTTGGGGGATTCTTTGGATTTTTTGTTGCAGAGGCTTTACTGGCAGCATATGTGCTCTGCATGTTGTCCCTGTGCTGAAATAAAAATGGAGCAATTCTAAAAGGCTGCCAATCCCACTTCAATCCCGTTGTGTCTGGCATTTATGAAATGTAGTCAGTCTAAATTACGCAGAAGTAAATTTTAGCTGACATATTCAGCTGGAAAAAAAAAAATGCTGCATCTTCTCTGCAAAACAAAATGCAGATCAATTATGCTTATGGCTGCGAGTAAACAAGATTTAATTAAGTCACGCTGATTAGAATTCCATTTGTTGTTTTGCCAAAGAGTACCAACTAATCCTCTATATATTTGGGATTGCAGTAAAAAGATTATGGCTTTTGCCATATGGATTCATACCTCTGCAGACTTGATGGCTTTTCCGAAAAAGGGATCAGCTATTAATAAATGGTCATGACTTTCTTGCTTTATAAAGAAGATGTCTGCAGGCATGAATCCAGTAGAATAAGCCATCAAGTCTGAAATGGTAAAAGTTAATAAACTGGTTTAAAATGGATTTTGGTCCAGATGCCCTGTAGCATGTTTTTTTTTTTTTTCCAGAACGTAGGTGGTCGACCTGGACAGGTCAAAATTTAAAAGTGAGCCAAAGGCATACAAAATGACATCACCCAAATGAATTCATAGCCTTGTACAGCAAATGTTTCTCTTATGGCTTATTACCGATGTATAAAGGTTCATAAAGTATATACTAAATATTAACAAAGCAATTAGTCTCAATCTGTAAGCTTCTTATATAATACTAATGTGCTCCATCTAAAGTCTTTTAAAGGTACAGGATGGTTTTAAGCTAAAAAGGCTCTGACAGACGTGACTGACAGTAATTTTTGGCCATAAAAAGTCCAAATTAGGGTTGGGTTATTATGGGCTCAACATCTTAATCTTATTCAGGAGCCTCTTTAAGTCTTCATTGCTTACATTGTGTAGCAATGCTAAACAACACAGACTGGCTGCTAGTTTATCATGGAACGATCACAGACACACATAATGTCAAGTTTACACCTATGGGTAATTTAGAGTCATTAATCCCTCTGGTTTGTGTTTAGACTGTGGGAGGAAAGCTGCACGTGAAGAGGAAATGCAGACATGATTCATCAGACTATCAGCAGCAACAGCAAACATTTGTTTTGAACATATAGGATGCACATTTTTGAGATTAAAGGCTAATAAAGTCAAATTCCAAGAAGGTTTATCTGACCATCATCATCCTTTAATTTATTTGCCTACTGTTTCCATTTACCTTATCTCACTTCGGTAATTTCGACACTGCTTCACAGAAAATGCAATGTTTATGTGAATACAGGTCTGAATTTAGCTGTAGTCCATCCTCTGGAGGGTTTTTGTGATTTGCTGGCCAAGACTGCACAGACAGGTCTGATAGCGAGCGCTGGTGGTCTGGAGTGGCCACTTGCAAGACAAGGAAAGCAGAAAGAAGCTCAGGCCCATAAAGCGAAATGACTGGGCCATCCGTACTAAGAGTAATGAGGAGCAGTATGGCCTTTTACCTGTATCAGTGCTTGTGTGTGCTTTTATAAAATTATGCTCATTATTCACGATTTGGTGCTGAACCATGTTCCGCTTCAACTCACTCTCTGGTAATATAAGCTATTTTATGGAGTGCATCTATTATCTGTAATCTGATAAAGATTTCGCAGCAGTATATGGTTGCTCTGCTCCAGCCTCCTTTGTGTGCAGTAAAGCTGAGAGTCAGACAAGTGAGTCATGTTGGAAGTGACAGCAGATATTTATCACTGCCACAGTTTATGGCTCAGCCTGCATGAGCACTTTTTCTTTTTTCTGCTGTCAATCTGGAGGCCCGAGCAGGAGTTAAGCACTAATAAGACAGCTTCAGTGTTCATCTTGCACACTCCCCTCCTCTCCTCTGTCAGATGAAGGTAGAGATCTGAGCACGTCCTGAAGAGCCTCCGCGGTGATCACTGTGTGGAAATAAAGCTGATTGCTTAGCTATGTACAAACAACCACAACTGAGTGACTGGCTAGATGTGTTGCAGTGCTGTATTTTGCTTCAAGCGATGTTTTAATATATGAAAATCAAAAGCAGTTACAGGTTTTGCAGCACTTACAGAGAGTGCATGCAATTGGGTTGCTGCTGTATGCTGGCAAGCGGCCCCTTTTCAAAATTAGGACTTGCTCCCATATCAGCAACCCTTTTTTTCCACAAAATATCTTAAAATATAAAAAACATGATGAATAATTAAATAATAAAGAGTGGAGTGGAGTGGAAGCATCAGCGTTGCTTGATTTACACATCTTCCTGAAGTTCTAAGGGTGCATATGTTCCAGTGTCAGAGTTTTTTTTTCGAACCTCAGGTATCTTCCACTAACCTCTTTCTTACCATCAGCGTCTTATCCTTTTGATTGCAGGAACTGATGAGAGATAATAGCGTTTACCTGAAATTTCCTTACCAACAGCCTTCATGTCAAGAGCATCCTTGAGATGTTTTGCTGTCACTGTGCTGTGTGCTCCTGCATGCTCTGTGAGCCCCTTGAAAAAGGTTAATAAAAAGCTGCAAAACATTTACCACAAAAATGATCTGCACAGAAAATTACTGACCCTGAAGCGAATGACTTTTTATTTGCTTTTGGTCTCAGTCTGTGATCATGATATACCCATATCCCTGCAGCTACGTTGTTGCTGAGGCTGGTTTTCCCTGGTTTTCAGATTGCTCTCTCAGTACACTTCCGAATCACTTGTATCACCTTTGACACACATGTACTGTAAAAGCATCCTAAGAACAAAGAGGGGATGTTGTTGCTTTCCGCGCTTCCTTTTACACTGCAGTGTCTATGGGACCCGCATCAATTATGTCCTACGAGGTTCAATCTACCAGCACATTTCCACTCTTAAATGAATGGAATTCTCTATTATTTAGCTGCTAATATGGCTCCTGATGGTCCCTAAAGTCTGAAGGGATGGGCTCACGTTTGATGCTTTCCTGCACTCTCGACCAGCTCGAACGTATAAAGCGTCAGACTCTGGCCACGCTGGTCATTTTATCTATTCTCCTTGTTTCCTGCTCTTTGCATTAGCTTGCCCACTGGGGTTTCTTTTGGCACATTAAAACAGATTTGGGTTAATAATTGATGCTGCGATTTATGGACTCTAGTGCCTGAGGTTCAATTGTAAGACTCCACTTAAAAGCAAAGCATGCCTCTCATTCCTGTCTTTGCCTCAGAGTGCTGTGATTTATAACTTCAGTTTGATGTGGTGCAATTTATTGTACAGTAGCCAGAAAAGAACCAGACATATCATTTTTCACACAAATCATTTTGATGTGATTATGTTTGAGTTTCAGATTTCACACATTCAGTCCTGAAAATGAAGAAAAATATTGATTTATGCACCATGAGCGGTAAATATTGTATTTGTGCAACTTCTTTGATTGAGAAATGTTTTTGGCATTATGTAAAAACCTCTATAGAATGTTAATCAATAGTATTACCTTGGTGATCACAGAATGTGTGATGTATGTGCAGGCATGAGGCTTAGCTTTAATTAAAATTCTGCAAAGAGGCCATCAAGAATTACATGACTCATAGTGTTTGCTTGTCTTCGCCTCTCCTTCACACAGATGTAGGAGTGAGAGTCCTGTTTTTCATTTGAATGGGTCATTGTCAGTTTTAGATGAAGTTTATTCTGCTTAATGCCTTTCTGAGACAAAAAAAATAATTGACTTTATTTGTGCTGACATTTGTGAAGAATTACAGGACCGTGATTCTAGCACAAGCTAAAATTTCATTCAATTTATTCTCCGTGGGCTTCATATTTTTAGACTTTATTTTTATTTTTATTTTTTTGTGTGTATGTGTGGTTAATTGTGTTCACTCACACATGTTGATAGTTGCTGGATGTGGCCAGTGCTTGTCTTATCTTGTGTGCACATTAGGTTTCTTAGTGGTGTCAGCACCTTGTCTAATCATATGCTTTTATGCAAATTGAGTTCAGTGTGAAGGTCAGCCAGCAAGTTTGTTCAGCAACAATATTTTTTTTAAAAAAAGAACACAGAGCCAGGTTGGGCCTCTGTGGGGGACAGTGTAAGTGCATTATATGTCATGTACTGTTGTGAAATACACAATACACGGGGAGGTTCAAGCATAAAGTATTGAGTATAATATTCTTTTTTTGACACACGGCCCCAACAGTTTTAGAAAAACAATATGTCAAGCAGAACCATTTATGAATTCCTTGAAAGAAGATCATTTCCCACCATTTCAAGGAAATTAATAAGGGAGAAGTGGATGCATTCTTAAACAGAACAGAATATAAAGCAGGAAGAAGCGTTAAGAAATGCACCTGGCTTCAATCCCCTGAAAAGAGGGATTGCTACCATTTGCAGTTCCTTTTTAATTTCCTGTTTATTTCGCTCTCTGAAGCTTTGGGAACTCTGAAAGGATTTAAATGCCCTTCAGTCGCCGTGTCTCTCTCCCATTGCCTTTGATTTATAGATTTGATTTTCAGCTTGAAAGCGAAAAGGGAGAAATTCCAAAAGGGGGGAAAAAAACACCATCATGACATGAAGGAGCTTAAAGCGAGCTGAAAGCTAGAGGAAATAGGTAGGATATAAAACGCCCATTGCTAGCTCCATGGATGAAATATGAGGAATTGTCGCAAACCATGTAACGAAACGTGATATGTAGCAAATGAACTGGGCTTTATTCAATCCCAGAGCAACCATAAGAAGTCCCATTCTGCTCCCTGTGTATTGTACTGTGCCCTGTGTCGACAGGACTCAATTTCACTCGACACTGTCGGGCACCCATTAAATGCTACAATACACAATAATTCCTCTCTCCAAACTTTGTAAACACAGTGTGCTCTGTGTTGCTCTCTTTCACTTGGAGCAGTGATTCTTAAACATGTGAAGTCACTTGAGGGTAGGCACGCTGACTTAACCGCGACTCCCTTTGCCTCCATCTAAAACAAGCAATTTTTACTGTTAATCAGAGGGCACCTTTGTGTATCTGTGCATCTCCTCACCTTGACTCTCCCTCCATATTTGAGAGATCAGCTGGGATGTCGCAAAAAAGGTCACAGTGTGCTAACAGTGGAGCTGCCCTGGGGAAAAAGGGAGCTTTTGTGACCCATGGTTGCAGCCATATACTCCCCTGGGAAGACTGGGCCATGGGGAGTCCAGAAAGAGACAGACTGAAGCTGGGAGGCATGAGGGTTTCTCGGGAAATGTGGAAGCACTGAGCTCAGTGAACAGATAAACCCAGGGGATTATTGTCAAACTGCATGCTCCTCAGGCTTGCACATGGTCCAAACAGGGAGCGATTTAACTTGGGTTTCTTTTAATTGTGTACGGCCTCAAGCTATAAGAGGTGATGTATGTGTATTAGGCAGCGCCCATGAGTGTCAGCTGAAGTGGGTGGCTTTCATACATAAAGGTATGATTTATTATTCCACCTTATGTGATAGCTATGTGCAGTAATTTGTAACTGAGTTAATTTCCACCTAATGAGTGAGAGAGATTAGTTCATGCGCATGATGAATTGCGTCGCGGCAAGCAGTCAGGCTGAGCAAATTCCTGCTCAAAATGAGTGTGTTCGTGTTTGCGTGTACCTTTGTGTTTGCTGTTCAAACTCTGCTGAAGACTGCAGGGGCACTTATCTGAAATAAGTAGGCCTGCCCTCAACCGCAGTCCTCGCTAGCAGCTCATATGGTAATGAGCTGTGTAAGATGAAGAAAATATGGTATTTGCAACACAAACAGCTCTGCGGTTAATTCAAAAAAGCACAGACATAATCTAGTCACACAGTTTCGCAGACAACAACGGTTTTCTGAGTGTGCAGTTCATCTAAAAAATGGAAGCAAGGGCTCATTTTCACTGCAGTACTGAAATTCATTCTAAAAAAAAAATACAATCAAATAGTTTTATACTTGTGCAAAACAAATATATCTGAGGGAGTCTCTGGTGGTGGTTTGTGACCAGCAGCCAGAACATAAATTGACATGAATAACAATCTAGGAGGCTTTTCCTGCCAAAGTGATAGAGATGATGAGGTAATGATGTCCATCTGGAGTAGGTGCAGTGTCTCTGTGTTAATGTCTTCATTAACATCAAGATGGTTTTAAATCTATCTAAATTGGTCCGTTTAAACACATGAACACTTGGCACTCTACTCGAGGTCAGAAAAGTGTGCTTCTGACGTCTTGGCTTGTTGTAGGTGGTGGGGTTTCGACGTATAGCCCTACTTTTTGTTGCAACGAAAGCACATTTTGATACATTTTGTTTTTAAACTGTGTACCTCTCAAAATGCCTTTACGGCTGGACAATGTTTACTGCGAAGACAGAAATCAATTCAAAAGAAGAACTTACCACTGTGGAATAAAAATGGTAATCGCAGATCAAAACCATCTCGTGGTACATATTGTACTGAGAAAATGTCTTGATGTTTCATGCAGTGCATGTTTTATCTATTTCAATAGCCTGCCTGGTTTTTCTTGAAGGAATTCATTTTGGATTCTCGGTACAAACTGAAAAAGAAGCTGCTTCTTAGTGACTCAGAAAAGTTATGATAAAAAAATAATGATGCAATGAAACATAATAATTACTACATACGCAACACATAAATGATGTGTTATAGTGCTTATCTCTGTCTCCTGCTGTTTTTTTTTGTCATTTGAAAGCTTACACTTTGAACCGCATTGTTTGTGTTGAAGCTAATAATTATACTGCTAATAATAATTTACTCTGTCAAAAGCATTTATAAATGAATGAGTAGCTGTTAGGTTTATGATGCTGAGCAGCTGATTCAATTAGTGAAGTCAGGAGTGATTTATTGATTTCAGTATGTATGATTTATTTACGCCTTCATTAATGTTTTAATTATTTTCACTATATGTTGCCATCTGGGGGACGTGTATCAAGTTACAAATGCTGAACTACATTTTATATGAGATGAGGGTAAACCAAAACAGTCACAAAAATTGCAAGGACTGCAACGGCTGAGAGATGCTAAAACACTCTGTCGAGCTGAGGGGAAGTGCAGACTCAGGCAACAACATGACATGTCACAGTAGGAAAAGCACAGGGGTGAATAATAAAATTAATGATGGCTGGATTCCATTTAGCTGCTTCAGTGTCATGGCATTTCCTATAGTATTGTGCCTGCTGGCTCTTTGTTACACTGTCGTCGCTTACTGGGAAACTTGAATAGAATGAAGCTATCGTTAATGTTGTGACACCTGTGCTTTCGCTGCTATAATAAATGAAAGGATCTGCTGTGAAAAGGCACTATGATTTGGGTTTGTCACAACGAGCAACACGCATTATTACGTGTAGTCATCTGACCATTTGTTCATGTAAAAATATTGATGTGTTAAGCTTTACAAAGTAGCCAGAGTAGACGTAGTAGATGTAATAAAGGTGTTACAAACTGTCATGAAAAAAAACCTTTTGCTGCTTTACAGTTTCTGTTAAAGAATGAGTTATGGTTGACACTGGTAAGACCTACACCGCTCTTTTTTACTTTCTCTAATTCTCTTTGACTCTCTTTTTACTCTCTCTTACGTTGCTTTTACATATTAAGTGTGTTTCACTATGTGAAATTTTTGTTTATGTGAAACTGTTTGTTGCTGCCATCTTGACTCCCTGGAAGAAGAGATCCCGTATCTCAATGCGATCATACGCGCCAAAAAAGAAGGATAAATATTGTTATTTGACAATGTTTTGAATTTAAATAGTATCTCAAAGTCTCAAGACAGTTCTTGTTATTCCATATTTTGGGTCTGTTGTGATAAGATCACGTATTGAGCTATTGAAGGGTTATTTTAAAGCAATGTTTAAGTACTGTGTGGTTTTGCTAAACTCATAACCTGTGTGAAGAAGCTTGATCATACTGTTTAAACTCTGCATACATCATGTTAGAAGCCACTAGACCTTGAAAAAGACTGTATCTTTTGAAACCTTCGGGCCTTAAGCCAGAAGCAGGAGTGTGTGTTTTTTTTAAAACTGATGTGCACTGTTTCTTTTTTAGTGGGAAGTAGCATCAGTGGGGTGTCCTTGGGCTCCCATTAAGAAACTGTTGTTCAAAACGGAAAATACCGAGATTTCCAATTGGAAAAACTGAGGAGTCGTGGTCACATAATGTTTTTAGTGGTAATTTTCCATGAAACCTCAGAATTTCCTCCATTAGAAAACACACTGGATTGGTTGGATTTTAGAAGTTGGCCGTTGGAAAGCTAAGTCCATATAAGTGGCATTTAAGAACAAGTTGTACGGATCATTTTTATTAGGGATTTATTGTTTAGTTCCTTAATGACTGCTCAAACGTTTTTCATAAAGCATTGTAAAGTATTACAGACTGTACACATGATTTCAGAGGAACCAACAGAGAAAATGCATAGTTTTCATATTAATTTTTGTAAAAAAGTATTGAAAGGTAATCTGATAACCTGTCACATCATCCCCCGCCAGCACACCAGCACGAACACGCACGATAAGGCCTTGTTATGACTCATTCACAAAGAACATGGATAAAATCTCCTCCATCACAATGTACCATGAAGACACTTGCGATGAAATAATCCGCAGAGGTCCGGTGCTGCTAGGAAGGTCGGCTAATTAAAACAATTGACACAAGGCGAGAGACATTTACTATAACAATCAAATTTGTGGCTCAGTCCTCTTGGCTAACTAGCACAGCTGCACCCACTTATCATGTAAGTCCAGTGGACCATGAGGTTAGCCTTCAAAACAAGGGCCCAGTCACCCACTAATGGGGCCTCTGGAACATTTCAGGACTGTGTGGGTGGAAGGTCAGCACCTTTGGGCTAGTTACCGCCACATATACTACCTCTGATCATTATCACTACCAGACAGGCTCCCAGTCAGCAGCAGGTACTTTTACATCTGCGAGAGAGGAAAAAATATCTGTTGTCACGGGTTAATATTCTTTTAGGTTTAATTTTGTCTCACTTTTGTGCTTTGCTTTGCTCAAAGGCCAAATTTCTGTCCAAAACATGTAAGCAGACATATTGTCACATAACCCTGAGACAGCCTGGGGAGAAAACCCTTTTGTTACCAGGCCACCCACTGCAGTTATGTATTCCAGTGGTCACTTTTGCATTATCAGTCTATCTTTCGCATTTCAGAGTGTGAATGGGCTCTGAGCTCACAGCAGCAGTTTTACAGAGACATAATTAGAAGGGAGCAGGTATGACAGATGGATTACAATCACAATTGAGAGCGTGGAGAGTCTATCGTCCTAGCTGCAGTGCACCTGCTTTGTCTTAGGCATAAATAGCAGAAGAGGTAAGAATTTGTCTTCTCTACAGCATGCCTGTAGAATTACAATATATTTACCCTCTCCTTTCCTCACAGACACAGATTCTGCTTACAATGATAAAGAAAAACACAGATAGCCTTTTATTATTCTCAAGCAGATGGTACAAAATGAGACAAGGGGGCCCAGCAGCTCAGTGACCTTCATGTTGCTAATCTAACATTGCCCCTACATTGATCTAACATTAACATCTCACCCCTCACAGAATATGCATGACTCGTCCAAACGGGCTGGTGGTCTGCGTGCTTTCGAACAAATCACCTCGACATGCAATTACCTCCTGCTCCGGAGTTATTTCTTTCCTGTGGATACGGCAGCCCTTTCATTTGAGGCTGGGAATTAAACAGGTTTCCAGGTTAATTAATTTGACAGACAGAGCCCATTGTGCCTAGTGTCAGCCCAAAAGGAAACCTTATTGCCTCTTGTCCTGAAGGTTGACTTTTTATTGTTCTTTGATTCGCTGTTCTTTAGAGGAGCACACAGTGCCAGGCTGTAATTGACTTGAAGAAGACTGCATCGAACTGGCATACTATTGAATGCTTGAAACAAAAGCTCTGGTCTCTCATAGGTGCCTATAATTTATCTACAGGGATGCACTCAAATGTAGCACACCACTGGCATATGGTAACCGCGGCTGTATTTGTTTCGGATCTGCACGGAACATAAACCTCTTTCAGGAAATATTCCTATTCCTATCAGTTGCTTTCTTGGTACTTTTTCCGTGATTGAACTGGAATTTGTGTGAATGTGCAAGTGCACATGATTGCTTGTCTTCAAGAAAGTGAAGAAGGGGAAAGAGAAGAATCAAACCAGAGTGTAATCTCAGTCTAAATCACATAGCCTCCCTGGGGGAAAGGCCCCTCTTCCTGGGGTTAGTCAGTGAATTAAATCACAGCGAGGGCCCCATTTTTCAAAAGTAACCTTTCCGTTGACAGTGTAAGTGGGAGTCAGGCTCTCACCGCAGAGTCCGAGCAGTGGAATTAGTGTCGTGCGTTGCAACACCAGTCTCTCAGGGTGTCATTTGTAGGGGCTGTTGCTGCATTTTTCCAAGCCTGCCTGTCTGTCTCAGTGTGTTCACAGCGGAGGAGGCCATCTGCCTCTCTCTCCTCCTGCATCCCTCATTTCTGTCCTTCGCCATCTCTTCCCAGCAGTTCCCACACAGCTTCCCTCAATGTATTTTTGGTGCATTTCATTAAATTTGGCCTCAGCGTATGTGCACCCAAAACCACATTACCGGGCATAGAGTTGGACATGCACAATTTTCACACTGAAATATATTTATGCAATCAGTGTGGCTAATGGAGATAAATACACTACATGGCAGGATTAGGCTTGAATTAATCCCTATTCAACTTAATTAATTAGAAATTTGTCCATCCAAGCCTGTAATGTCAATAGGACATGTTTCAATTAGAGCTGCATCGCCTTTTCTAATCTTTTAATTGAACAGAAATGAATGGAACGAACATGTTCAGAAAATGGTATTCTATGCCATATAATCATTTTCACGATAAAGAAACTCTCAGGACCCACTGTGGTTTATTAGTCAATGATCAAGTAACTCACTTGTCCTGTAATTAATTTAGTGAGATCTCATGTAAATATTCAAATCCCAACAGCAGTCTTGCGATGCACTTGTTGGCGGTCAGTTTCTAAGGTAACTAGAAAAATAAGTCTTACTCATGAATTATATAACCACAGTGTGGTCAGTGAGCACCTTTTCTGACACTGTAACTTGCTCCAGGATAGCAGAAGAGCCTTAACTCTCAAAACAATCAGTTTCCCGAACATGAGATTTGCTTTAAATTAAACACAGATAATACTTTTTTTTTTTTTTTTTTAAATTAATGCCACAAATTGCCAACTAAGTCCCTGGCTGATACACGCCTGCAAATGCAAATTATCATAATCTGCTTGTTTGTAAAAGCACCATCTGTGCAATTAAATAGTTTGGAGATGGTAGCGTTTTGTTCGGAAGATGTGAGGGTTGCTTGCTCCTAAAGGTGTGGTTAATTTTCACCAGCCTGTGTCACAATGTGCGTGCCAGTAGTGAGCTGTGTGTGTGTGCGTGTGTGTGCGTGTGTGTGTGTGCGTGCGTGTGTACGCGCGCGCGCACAGGATGAATCAGGAATGTCTTCTGAAGAAGGGTTGCCTGGGAGACCAGCCTGGACCCCTCCAAACGTGTCTGTTCTCCTCCCTCTCTCCTTCTCTCTTCTCCGTTTTAAAGGTGCATCGGTAATGAATCCGAAACTATTTCAGGAAAGACACTTTTTTAGTCGGCGGGCGAGACCCTTCATACCTACAGCTCTGCTCTGTTTTCATACAGCCACAGATCTCAGCTTCGTGCCCGCCGCCGTCAGCATCAGAAAGGAAAAAGACTCTGAGACTTTTTTTGTGTTTGTCTGCGTGTGTTTGAGGGGGATAAAAGAGGGAGGGGAAAAAAACAGAGAAAGAGAGAGAGAGAGAGAGAGAGAGAGCGGGAGAGATTATGAATGCTGAGATCCTGCGCTCTGAGAGGCATTCAGAGGAACAATTGCCTTACTCTTCAGGTCTATAATAAGTGAATTTGTTCTTCTTGTTTACCTCCTCTTCGAACCGGTGTTTGGAGACGCTCAGCGCCAACTTCCTGAAAACCTCCACCACGAAGTGATCCTACTGTGTTTTTTTTTTTTTTTTTTTTCCAGTCAGCTGAATGACGTCTCGCAGGCAAAGGGGGCTGAAAACTCCGCGCACACAGTGAATCCCTCGCTGTGACTCATTCATTTTGTATAAATGCGACCGGTTGCGGAGACAGAGAAAGAGCCGGAGCTTTAATTAGCTGGATTTTCTCATTTCTCTGCTCAGTGAACCCACAGTTTGAGCTCGTACCACTCATTTTTAATCTTTCTTTCTTTTTTTTTTTTGAGACTGTGGAGATGATATGCACCCGTGGGAGAGACAGAGATACCATGCACAGCCGACCGAACCATCCCTGCGCTCCACTGGAGTTGGAGCTGAGCAAGAAGAATGTCACCCACTTCTGCCGGTCCTAACATTTAAGTATTTATTTTGAGAGCTAACACTTGATTTTCGCTACAGGTTACTTCACGCCATTGTTTCTGTCGGTTGTGAATCTATGCGTTTTTTTTTTTTTTCTTGCCGCGGCTTCACTGTGTTTTCATTCGTGCTTTGGATATAGCGTGAATGAACTAAATTAGGCCAGTTCATCTGCGGATGGTGTTCATATCATTTTACTGAGCTTTTCTGATTAATGGATGTAGCCTCCATTTCCGAGAGAACTGAATTACCGTCAGGGGCTTCACCATTCAACAAGCTGCACCGCTCACTCCTGGCAGCAAAGCGATGGGCGCAGTTGGTCCGAGCTATCTAATGCGTCTTAGTTCTTTAGCCCAGCTTGTTGAATCTCCTCCATGGTGACAAGAATGGGTTCTTGTTAACAAACTTATTTTCCTATCGGGATCAATCGTCGGCGGATTGCACACTCCATCCTTCCTAAAAGTTGATCATGGCTCGTCCCGGTCAATATGTTAATCTGAGCTCTGTTTGGAGAGTATTTTGGCTCATGAAGTCTCTGATACATTTCGCTCTGCCACAGGAGACTTACGCACCCCATTCAATTCGGACTGAGGGGCACCTCACCCTCGGAGGACTCTTCCCAGTGCATGCCAGAGGGGCCGACGGTACGCCGTGCGGGGACCTCAAAAAAGAGAACGGCATCCAGCGCCTTGAGGCCATGATGTACGCTTTGGACCAAATTAACCAGGATGAACAACTCTTACCAAACATCACCTTAGGCGCCCGTGTGCTGGACACTTGTTCCAGGGATACCTACGCGCTGGAGCAATCTTTAACTTTCGTTCAAGCCCTGATCACGAAGGACACGTCAGACGTGAGGTGCACTAATGGAGAGCCACCGGTGTTTGTCAAGCCTGAAAAAGTGGTGGGAGTCATCGGAGCCTCGGCGAGTTCAGTATCGATTATGGTTGCCAACATCCTACGTCTCTTTCAGGCAAGTGTTTTGAGCGTGTGCACTAGTTTTGTGGCTTTAAAATAGAAACGCGCTGCTAGTGGTGCAGCATATGCATAAGCTTCTGAATATAATCAGCTTTTTAGAGAAGAGTGAAAGTGATGCGCCTCCTCATTTCTACCCACCCAGTAACGGGAAGCAGATGAAAGCATGGATACCATAAGTGGTAAACAAAAGAAAAAGGGACGGAAGCTTATCACGCCGTACAATCAGGGGAGGGGGGGGGGGAATCATATGTTTCATCAATAAATGCTTCTACTTCAAAATTCCATCTTTTAAATTGAATGCAGTCTGGGCCTAATTCCAAGATGCAGATATTCCCCATGTGTTAAAATAAGGTGATAAAGCCAGGTGAAATGAGTTTGGGTGGTTTTATCCTCCACTACCCACCGTGGATCAGACAGCTGAGTGTGCTGTTGCTTGTCCCCGGTGGTGCTGAAAGAACAGCTCCCGTCTGTTCCAGTCTCACTTCGGAGTCTGGATGAGTGGGCACTGACAGGCTGACACAATCACACCCAAACTCAACAACCCCCTCCTGAGAATAACAGGCCTGCTTCATGTGATTGCAGACGATTATATGAGCCTCTTGTATGGAAAGACTGCAGGCTTTTTTTTTTTTTTTCATGAATTATTTTGAACCTGAAGCCTCTATGTATGGTTGGGTTGGCTTTTCTTCTTTATCTACAGGGGGCCCTCTCGGAGATGAGCTTGTTTCAAACTCTTTTGCACCCCGATTGAGTTCGATGGCTGCAATTAAATGAAATGAATTCACACCACTAATTTCAAAATGAGTTAGCTTGGGTTTATGGGAACACATCTCTACTCCTGTTGGCTGAGAGTCAGCTGATGGTGTTGGCCCACTGCTGTTGCTGCAGTGGAATGAGAATCTCAGCAGGGCACCAATACAGCAGATTAATTATTTAAAACACATCTCCATAGCAAAATATCTAATTAGCAGAAATACCATGTTGGTGCAAATGTGCTCATATGCACTTTTTTACTCGTAGCAGTGATGGCGGTAATGATTTGTGGTCGCAGATTGTAACTCACAGTGGTGTCATTTTGTGTTTTGTCTCAGTTCAATTAGGCGAACCATTGGCCTGGCTGTAAGTAGCTGTTTAACTGCAATTTCAAGACCATCAAAGTACTTAACATGCTTTTAGCAACCCCTCCTCCTTGTCTTTTATACACACACTCAACAGTGTTTTTTTCCTCTGGGGTTTTGTGGCTCCATTGGCCGGACAATTAGTCTGATGACCCACACCGCAACCTTCAGCTTGGCTTTGGTTCCTGCTGTATATTCGCTCTTCTTATGCCAAGTTAACAAATTAAAGTTTTATCTTTCCGGGCAAGTCAAACCCTCCAGTTATGTTTTTAATCAACCTTATTACCAAAGGTATTTGGCAAAGAGTGGAAGACTCTTCATATTTTTCTTTTTTAATCAGGTTGTGTAACACTGTCATGTGTAAATTTGAGAAGCTTTAGAGAGTCCAAGCAGAAAGAGATGTACATTCCCTCTCTTCTTTTCTCTGTGCCCCAGGTGTACCAGCGTGTTTTTAAGTGTCAAGCTGTGGGAGAGTAGGTGTAGCTGATGTGTGCTGTGGAGCACAGGCGGTGTAATCAAACCTTTAATATGTGGATTGACAGCACTTGCCATGAAGCTCCATCCTGCTTTAGCACTGCCAGTCGCTCTGCATATAATCTCATTTTCACACAGAGGAGGATTTAATTACTGATTTGAAATCTATAGACCTGAAACTTAGCCTCCCTGTAAACCTGTTTGCCCTTTAGCAAACATATTTTTTCAGCAATGATGAAAGTATTGATAATAATGATGATAAATAAGACGTGAGGCTACATGTTACCGTATAATCAATACATAACACAAGTGAGAGCTCCCAGCCCATCTACCCTCATTAGTCTTACAGAGTTTGATTAGTGTCTGTTAGCAATTACAAGTTTTCTGCCACACAAGTGATTATTTTCAACTGCAATCCATCAAGTATCAAGTGATTTGAGTTAAAAGCTTCAGAAAACACCTGTTCAGATGAAACTAAAGAACCAGTGAAGTTTTTCCTCAAATGAAATTAAATGAGACATCAAATGGGCTCCGTACAAAGTTTTTAGTTTGTTGTCGAATTCAATTATATGATTATTGGATGTAGTCAAGCAATTAAATGGACCCGAAGCCGCCTTCTGCACAGTTCGAGTCGGACATTGACATCTGCCTGACCTGTCCTCCAAGCCTGTGTCCTGCTTTGTTCTCAGTGAATACCACAAGGTCATTTTGTGTCTCACCCCTGTGATAAATGAATCATCAGGGAAGCTAAATAGTGATTGTAGATTTTATTGCTAGATGCTAAATATCATGGCTGTCTATTCAGGACATGAGTAGCTGCCGAACTGTTAATGCTGGGAAACTGACATGAGAGATGGATTTTTCTGAGGACCCAGGAGAGCTGATCAATACTGTTGCCATGGTGAGGCCGATTTGCTGCTAAGATGTTTTTATTTCACTGCCTTTCATGCTGTGTTGGAAATGAGAAGCAACAATGCCACAGGAGAAAAAAAATCAATCAGCAAAAACTTTTGAATTGTTCCCAAAAGCTATGAACCTTTGAAAAATTATCATATCCTCACACTCTGCTCATGAGCATCTAGCTCTTCTTCGAGAAGACAGCGGTGCAGCAGAAAAGATGAGCAACTTTGTCCATTTGTAAGTCCCGGCCTCTTGAATGAATCATGAAATTGATTTTTATCCATATGACATTTACATCAGGGAGTGCTGCATGACATTCTGTGTCGCATCTCTTTTACCAAAGACTGGTGGACTGAGAACTTTAAATTGAATGCATGTGAGCTCCGTCTTGTCCCCCTGTCTGGAGAAGCGGCCCCTTTAGACTAGCTGTCCAAGTGAGGCATTGACGTCCTCTGCTCTTGTACCCATGACAGGTTCTAGTCAGCTTTTTATCACATTTTTTTACAGAATTATCACTGTGATTGATTTGAAGGTGATTGGAGCCCAGGAGAGTGAACTATTCAGCTAGCGGTGGTTAAACAATATGAAGACGGTCTATGTTATGTAATAAGTAATGAAACTGATGGCAAATATTAGAGGTTAAATATATGTGCTTTTCCATTTGTACACTCATTTGTACACTCATCCGTGCAGCAGTTCAGGTAATTAGTCTCATGTCTCTTCTAGTGTGCTGAACCCTATAGTAAGAGACACGGTTGATATGTCAAGTATGCAGCAGAAGAGTAGATCCACACAAAGAGCTCCATTACTATTGGTAAAGGAATGACAACAGGGCTGTCTTGTGGAAGTTTCCATGATCCACATCAGTGGTTTTGTCTGTTGTATTTTCACTCCATCACTTGCTAATTGGCTTTTACTCTGAGGGTGACACGGTGGCTCCTATCTGTTCATTATAACTTTATAACAAGTATCTGAACAACAGATAATGGATAGTTTCTCAATAACTTTGACACTTTTCTCTAAGGTTCAACTAAGGCTGCTCATCTTAGTCAACACATACTGAATCTCCTCTTCAACTTTCACTTGCTCATAATAATTGTGCAGTTTTTTTCAGTATAATACATCGTGTTCATCAAAAATAATGTATTCTGGATGAAACATAAAAAAAATAAAAAAATAGATCTCAGATCCCACTAGAATATTATGAACAAAACAAAAGGCATAAAGTGAGTAACCCTTCATATAGGATTATAGTCACTCATTAGATCCATTCTGGGTTTTTTTTTAAAGGGGATATTAACTCTGGTCTGCACTTAAACATAGTAGGCGGCCGTAATTCACCTTAACAGTGGATGCCACATGTAATAAAAAAGTCATAATGTAATAAAAGTCTGTTCAGACCTACTGTCGAAACATGGTGGTGCAACTACATGAAGGTCAACCCGATCCCTCTGTAGATATAAACAGCACATTCTAAGGTAATGAAAACACAGTGATTCTCATTTTCATGTTATTATACACTAATAAAACACAATTATGAATACTGTATTCATTTTTTGCTGTTAGATCCTCCTAAATCTTACACACAGGACCCGAAGTTTTATTAAATATTTCTTTCAGAATTTTAAGGAAAAAACATAAATAATATTAAAATAAAATATAATGTAGTGGGGAAAGAGTCTTATGAGACCATAAATAAATATAGCGTACTTTTATTACCTGTGTGAGCACAATGAATACATTATCTAGTCCAGTGACTCTGTTGTAGGGTCCTTGGAACTAAAAGCCCTGCTGGTTTTTATTCCAGCCATTTAATCAGACACTGACTTATGGCTCGGTCAGACCACAATTGGCAAAGTGATATTTACTCACACGCTGTGGCAAAAAGCAGGTGGGACAGGAACTAGCGTGGGCAGGTTTACAAGCATGAGGTGTTGAAGCTAGCATGGCTAGCAGGCTAACAATAGCATTCCGCAAGTCGAATATGATAAACCTTTTTGTCTCGCGGCTAATTAGATTTTCCCAGTATATCTGTCCTTGCACTCATTGCCAACTACTCAATATGAATGGTCTTCTGCTGCATGTGGTTATACAAACAAGAAACACTCAGTCAATACTTGCTGAAGGAGAGATCAATCCCACCTGCTCTTAAAAATTGGCTGGACATCGGTGAGTCTTGTTACTTTGCAGGTCACAGTTCAATCAGATTGAACAAATAAATCAAGATCAGTTTATGACAATTGAATTAATGAATTAAATGTATCTATCTGGTTGAACAGAAAGGCAACATCCAGGGTTGGCATAAGGACCGAAAACTGCTGTGCTTGTTAAGCGATATCATGTGGAGAGTGCGGTCAGAATTTAGAAAATAAGCCTTCTTTTGTAATTGAATTGGGTTATTTAACAGAATGAGAGTCTAGGATATTACACACCAACAAAGCATGCAATTTATTTCTGGGAAATGTGTTAAATATGTTAAAAAGTAGAGTCGGTCCTAGAAAAGGCAACAATTAACCGA
Organism: Coranthus polyacanthus; assembly: GCA_037367275.1. Classification (NCBI taxonomy): domain Eukaryota; kingdom Metazoa; phylum Chordata; class Actinopteri; order Kurtiformes; family Apogonidae; genus Coranthus; species Coranthus polyacanthus. The sequence goes on along the minus strand of JAPQRN010000025.1, from coordinate 11,060,368 downwards.
CAGAACAAAGACATTTCTACATTTTACTCAGGAAACATCATTAAGATCAAGTGTTTTTGCACTCATTTTCATTGGCAGGGGTGTATATTCCCACACAAACAATGCAGTGAGTGCAACTGATGCAATATTAATAAAATGAATAAAATATCCCTGTGTCAGGTACGTTGTTGCTGCTGCTGACATGAGGTCATAAGGCCAGCGGTCTGCCACAGGGAGGCTGTAAGAAGCCATGCATGCCTGATATTAAGGTTCTGGTAATTCCCACATGCAGGGATGAAGGTGGAATGAAAATATACCCACTTATTTTTATACACTTACATGTTTGTTTACACACCATTTTTGACATTTTGACTATGCTTATTAAAGACAGAGGTGTATTTGCTGTCTTTAATAATTCATTCCTTATTTACACATGGAATTAATGCGTATAGACATAGCGGTTGTTGGACCGTTCAGTCAAGTTGTTCTCCACATCCCACAACACTTAAGGGGTAAGAGGGCAATTCTTAAAAGCCTAACCCTGTTCACATCGAGGTCAAACCTGTGTTCTTTCAAAACGTATTGTCAGTATGACTGTAGAATGTGACAAGAATAGCCCTCTTTGACTTTGGAAGTTTTCTGCAGTTTATCTGGTGAGCAGAAGGAGCCAGGGTGCAGGAAACCCCATTACGTCCGATCCTCTTACGGGGATGAGTAGAGAAGCATGAGGAGTTCTCTGCTGGCTGCTGCTAGGCCTTTCACTCATCCCTCCAAAAGGAGGAATGCTACACCAGGAAGTGATCCAGTGTTGGCTGAAAGGCATCATCACAGGCCTCAATGTGGCTTTTTTCAACACAGTGACCTGTGATCAATGCATCATTCCAGACAGAGTCTGCATTACAACGTCTCTCAACCACAGTAGATGTCTGCGCTGTACGACGAAATCACTTCAAGGGGTTTTTTTTTGCTATAAAAAAACCTCATATAGACATAAAATGTCTTTTGCCCTTTAAATATGATCTGTTTTTACCAGGAGAGTTCTTCTCTTTTCACATCTCAGTAAATGAATGAATTTGTTAAATGGATGCCTTAGTGCTGCTTGTGTGATTGTAGACGGCTTCAAAAGGAGCCACGTGTTGTACTTCCTCGTAGACCTGTGGTTTGTTCTCCGTTTTATCTCATTCTCACACTTTCCCCATCAACCTCTGAAAATACATGGCATCTTAAAGATTATGTTGCACTTAAGACTAATCCAGTGGATCTACTTGTCAGGGAAAATTCCCTCTCAACACATAAAAGGTGCTGCATTTTACATAAGAACAACAACAAAGGTGAAGAAGCACTTTCATGTTCAAGTTCCGCAAATGTACTTTTGTTACCAATCGTTCAGGTTTGCGGCAAGCCAAAAAGAAAAAAAAAACAAAAAAAAAAACAAACATGCAAAAGAGCTATGCATCAGTAAGCTTAAAACACATGAAATTTTGTGCAGTCACTGCTCAAATGCTGCATTGCTGTCCCTCGAGGCTGGTGGCATGAAACCCTGTTTAGGCTGCATGCCCATGTGAGCTGTAATGTCGATTGGCATGCCACTGAAGAGCAGCAAGAAATAGACAGAGACTTACCGCACGCCAGCTTGAGCTGCAAGTGGGGGGAAAGAAAACACGATGGTCCTTCTGCTACAGTGTACATATTTTCTCACTTAACCTTTGCCGAGCAGTCACAGCAGTGATAGTTTTAAGTGGCTGCAATTTGATACCTTTTCTTAAAAACAGACGTTTCTGTTGATTGTTTTTTTGGGGTTTTTTTTGGTTTTTTTTAAAGTAACACACAAATGCAGTCAGCACAGAGTTGTTTCATCCACCTCCAGTGTACTGAAGTGGAGGCAGAAATCCTTGTGGTAAAAGAAATATTTAGATCTATAGCGCCGTGTTGATACTCCTCTGCAAGCAAAAGGCCTGCGTTTAAAAATCTTTCTGAAATCAGTATTGAAGTGAAATGTATTTATGGAATCAGAAGCATTTACGTTCAAATGCATATACTGTATACCATTTAATGCTGTGATATTATAGTACCAGTTGTTTCTGCAGCGATAAATAATATTTTATAAGTCAATTCATGTGTTTTGTTTGTGAATTAAAATAACTATTGCTGTAAATAAATTTAGTTAAGTAAAAAATGCGTTGCTTTTAAGTGGGCTATAGTTTAAACCATAACGTAACACATGAGTGTAGGTTTCAGTTAGTTTATTTCAGTCTCTATTGGAATTTTTCCAGAGTTTATACAAACAGAAATCAACAAGACACTAAATTACATGGAAAACAAAACAATTACATGAAAACAAAACAATATTGAACTTTGAAGGGCACACATTAATAGTCAAACACTTCATTTCAAGCATTCTGCTGATTTTTTTATGCAACGATTTGTGCCTTTTCTCTGTCGGTTTACAGTGGAAGTATTTGGTTTATTTATGCAAAGCAAAACATTAAATTCAGTTTAAATGTGCTTAGACACCAATCAATGTCAATGAAAAATTAATTCAGATTCATTAATTGGACTTTAAGAGCACCGTTTCTGCTCATGTTCCAAACTTCTCGCACATTTCAAAACAGATCACACGTATCTGTGCTTTATGATGATTTCGAGGGATATTGAAGCAGACTGAAATCTAGAATAGGCCAAAACAAATTCTGGCCATAACGCTGATCAAATGTATTAGAGAATGAGACCTTGTTAAAGCCTCCGTGGTGGGGGGTAATTATGTTTGTCAAAAACGATTCAGTAGTTGTATGAGCGCATAATTCATGTGCATAATTTGGGAGAGGAAAAAAAAAAAAAAAAAAAGACCACTTGCTGAAGAAAAACGAGCTGCCCCAGTCGGAGTAACATTATAGCAGTTTTTCAAAACAAAATTCCTCTGCTTCTCTCGTTTTTTTTATTAGGGCTTATGCGTCCCCTGCAATCTATGAAGTAGCATAATCATAACCATCCGTCATGATTGTACATCAGTAGAGTCCTTGAGTAGATGCGCTGGGGTAAATTATGCTAAAATACACCAATATGGGTGAGTGAATTGAACCTTTAGAATTCATATGAACCACTCTGTGTTAAATTCAGTCATTCTTACGATAACATATGTGTTTGTGCTATGTATGTTTACATGCGCTTGTGTGTTTGACTTCATTGTTGTGTGTTGTGTGTTGAGTGTGCTCTTTCACAGTGTACATTAAAAGCTGTCATCTGGATTCATTCCTTGTCCTTCACTTGTGTTATTACAGCAGGGCCCGAGGGTGCATCAGAACAGTTGCTAACAACAAATATATAACCATTATATGAACTGGCACTGTGTGAACTTTTACACGGAGACTAAATTATTAGAAAACAGGGCCTCGGGTAGTTATGCTAAAACACCTGTTGATTTTGCATGTGGAAATGAAAGAGTGCAAGTTTGCAGATTCATTAGCTCCAATTTCATTTGGTCTATATTTCTCTGGAGATGATTTTGGGAGAGTGTTTGCTTTTTGTTTTTTTTCTGGCTCTCTGTTCAGTGCTGTGTGAGTGCTCTTTCAACATGTTGTGTGTCTCTGTTCTTTTGAGCTTGAAAAGTATACCGTGCCACGGCAGCAGTGAGAGCATACATAACAAATCAGATGACAGGATTACTGTTTTCAGATGCAAATCCTGTGGGATTTCAAGTGCTCTCTGAACCGCCTGTGTGTGACAGTTACATTGATTTGGGGAAAGACCTCAATCACCATTGACATTTTGCAAATTAGAGAAGCCCTTTCCTTTTAAATAGAGTATCTTAAACTACAATTGACAGCTGGACATGCGCCATTGATGACACAATATAGTGTTTTTTAACTGTCTTATCAGTGTTGGAGCACTCACACGTTTCCCTGAATGAGGCTAGGTCAATCAATACCAAGTCATTGATCAACGGAGTACGCACAGAGCTGTAATGTGCTCTCAACATGGACGTCGAAGGCCACTCAAATGCGATATTTGGCAGCAAATCTATGCACCTATTTTGGAAAATAAAAACATCTGTATACTGCATCAGCTGATCAAACACACAGACGAGTGACAAATTAAAGGAGAAACCTGATGTGAGTGGTCTCTTCCAGGATGACAGCGTCCACATCCATGAGGCACAAGGGGGCCACTGAATGGTTTTATGGAAATGATGCTTCAAAGTCAATCCAACTGAACAGGTTTCAGATACTGATCTCCAATCAATCAATGAGGGAAAGCACATTGAAGCTGTTGTGGCATGGTGATCCAACACCTTAGTAAGACCTTTAATTTGACACCCGTCTGCATACCGCATTTCTACTAGTGAACACAACCTTAATGCTGTAATATAATATTTAGAATATAATACTAATTCAATCTGTTTTTGGATTACTAGCGCACTACCCTCATCAAATATCCTCATCATGTTACAGCTTTCATACTGCAGCTAAATGTTTCAAACGTTGCGTAGCGCTGACTTTTAAGTCAATGTGGGAGCTCACAACAATTTGAAGACAAAATGCGATTCATTAAACATGAGGTTAGAGTAGGAGATGTTTGGGTTTGCAATGTTGGGATTATGGTTAGCTTTAGAATAAACAGCCAGAGTTTAAATGTAAGTCAATGCAACATCCTCAGGGTGCGTGCTTGTGTGTACGCATGTGTTTGCATTAATTATATTACGGCCACTAATATTACCATAAAAAAGCTGATCTGGAGTAGTGGATCTATATTTTCTAGGTCAACATTTCTTATTTTTTTGTCAAGGTTTATGTTTAGAGATTGCTAAAGGTTTGGGTAAAGTTTAGTGGTTAGGTATGTAGGGGTTAAGGTTAGAGTAAGTCTCCGGGAATCACAGTAAGTCAATAAAGTGCCAAAAAGTAGTTTGTTTGTCTCAGGGTGGAAATAATCATGTACCCAGTGTGGAAGCAATTTCCCATTCTCTGTGCACAGTTGGAAGGATGTCACACCTTTTTATTTAGAAGGACCGTTCACACTGAGGTTATGAATTTGAAAGCCCTCTAAATGAACAATAAATTAATACAAAAATAAACCCCAAGAGATTTAAATCCAGTCACTTTTTGTGACTTGGAACAGACTGGTTAACCACTTCACACTGTTCAGGTCACACAGTATTTGTTTTTGTCAATATTGTATTCAATTGCTTCGACAATAGTCTTACAGAGGAAATATCCTTCCATGAAACTGATTTATTTTCATATTCAAAAACAACTTTAAAACAGTTCAAACATAAAATGCGGATGTGAAAATGTTCTACTCGACATAACTCACACGCAGTGTAAGATTTTTAAAAAGATAATAAAACAGATCAACATATTTTGATTCATTTTGGTAAATAAACAAACATTATATAAAACGATTGAGTTTCCATTACTGTGATCATTTGACAGATTCTGTTCGACTCGTTAGTGCTGTTGTTGAAAATAAAGATGCCCCTTCAGTAGTGTTGTGTGACAGCCCTTTTGTGTTTGACTGGGCCCATTCCTGTCTCGGCTGGCTAACTTGTCTGAGGGTAATTGTCTGATCTGGCGTCTGTTGCACATCTCTGATTCTGGCTATGAAATACATGTCAATGTGCAACCTTCTGACACTTTCTCCGGCTGCCAGTGGAAGCTATGCGAAATGTGCGTGCCACAAAAACACATTCCACATAAATCTTCTTGGTCCATTAGTCGAGACACTTACTCTGATGAATCATAATCTCAGTAAAAATGAGAGTCTGTTTGCACAGCTCTGTCTGAAAGACTGTACGGTTCTTTCAGAGTTGGCAGGTTATTCAATACAGAGCTGGAAAAAGCTTCTTGTGCTGGCTGAGAGGACAATTGTCCATTGTTCTCGCTGTGCAGCAGAGCTAGCATGTTGCAGACAGGACTACCAGGTCAGATGCCCTCGCCGATGCACTACACCAGAAGCATAGAGAAGAGCAGGGAGCTTATGGGTGGTCAGGCGATCATTCTCATCAATGTGAGCCGTAGGGTGAAAAGATAATAGACATGCAGAACCTTTATGAGCTTTACTCGCAGATTTTTCAATTTTTCTGCCTTTGTGTGTGCCCCAGTGTTAAAAATAAAGGGTAACTTTTCAAAAGGTTCAAACACTACGCTTCCAGTTGAACCAAATATTACATAGTCACTGTGCGGTACTGCAGGTCTGAAAAGCCTGCACAGCAATAACTCATAGGCACAATGTGATAAAAAAATTACTACAGACTTCATGTTCACTTTGAGGCGTTTCACAACTCATACAGCTTTATAATCTTCCAATAAATATTCAGGCAGCACAGGCATTAGCAGAAGCGTGTGCATGCGACAGTAGAAAATACATTCAAAGACACATATTATATTTTAAATTCAACATAGCAACGCGGTTTCCAGGATTAGTTGATGTACGTGATTTTTAGTACATTGGCTCAAAACTATTCGCATTGGCCTTTAAGTCCAAGACAGAACTCAAAGAAGTGAAATTAGCAGGATTTGTGTGACTTACGTTGAAATCTTATTAATCATTTCAGTAAGCAAAGTCAACTACGATAAAACCTCAAAAACCAGACAAGCAGAGCTTCTGTCATCGCAGTCGTTTACAATTAACTAAACTATACCTCCCTAGACATATTTGCACTGAGATTTAGAGATGTTTAATTTCTTCACTCTTGCCTCAAGCCTTCCAGTCATTAAATATGCAGCAGTTAGGATTTTAACCAAACATCCCCACTTTTATCATCAGAAGTTCATCTTCTGTTAATTTCCCAATCACACTGAAAGCATACACAACACCTGCAGTCTGTCCACCACTAGAAGTTTTATTTCCTCATGAGTCATACGCAGCCTGAGATCCTGAAGGCTGTTCTGACCGTATGCTGTCTAGACAGAAGAGTAAAGGTGACTCTGCTTTTGCCATCAGGACCAAGACACTGCAGAAGAGAAGGACTTTGAATTAAGCCTTCAAGGATGAAGCTGCATGCAGCCACCTACTATAGCTTTACCAATCGAATGCTTCAGGTAGTGGATGGTTAATGTAATGGCCTTGGCCACAATTAGTTTCTGTCAATGCCAACAAAGGAAGTGAGATATGTATGAAACTTGAGAGGAAGGTCTGTCTGGGATACTAAACTCAGGGCAAAAAGTCCCACAGTCAACTTTCAATGACTTGCCTTGGGAGTCTTTTAAATCACTTTTATTATGAGCTTTATACTTAAATGCGTTTGATTTCGTACAGTTTTAATTTAGTGCTGTTGCATTTTGTATGTTTGATCTGATTGTTCATCTATTTTTCATTTGTTGTTTTCTCCATTTCATTTTAACCGCTTTCCTTGTGGATGGGTTTCCGGATTTTATTGCCTTTTTATAGATTTTAATGTTCTTTGTTCTCATGCCATTTTTGCAACGCGCTTGTAAGAGACTGTAATAAAATATCTTACGCTGAATGGCAGTTTAAGCAGCTAATTGTGCCAGTTTTCTGTAACATAAGAGTATCAGCTCTGCATAAATTTCTCTATAGCCGCATGCATTTTTCTCCTTACACCTCCCATGCAGAGCATAAGCAGTATAGCTGGCAAACAACAGCAGACATTGCATCAGGATTTGCTATTCAAATACATTAAGAGACGTTCGAGGAAAAGTGTAGCCATGTGCACAATCTGGTGCATATTTTACAAATTCTCTCCACAGAGATTATGGATTTTGGAGAATAGTGAACACAGGTGTTGCTAGTGTAATTTCAGCTCTAAAGCAGGTTCAAGGTAGCACTGCAGGCATTGCCAAGCAAGTACGTAACAGCCTCTTAAAACATTTTGTTCTGCTCTAAACTGGTGCAAAGGCATCAAGTAGGGACTCAGACACACTAAAAGAAAGAATAGGATGTGTGTGATATTTTCCAGTGCTGTGATGAGCACGTAATTACATGGCCCTGCTAAAGAATTCTTTGTGAGAAGCAGACAGAGAGGAAGGATAAGATCGAGGACGCTCGCCCGCATTGTCTGCGCTATTAGGGGAGAAATGGGCCCGCTGATGATGCTCTGTCGAGTCTGAAGAGAGAAGTACAGAGAGAGATGGGGGATAGAACACAGGGAATCATTGGGATGCAGGTCAGAGATCTGCAGGTGCATGCCTGACAATGAATGTGTCAAATCCTGTATGCTCCAGGTGTAGGTGGGAAAAAAACATGGACCTATGCTCACTGTTTGGTGAATAATATGTCAGAAACAGATTAGGACAGCGCAATGAGGCAGAGTAGAGATGTAAAGATGTTGCACACACCACCGATTCCCACAACACAAACAGATATATTTGTATGCCTGCTGTCTCCCATGAAAAAAGAAAAATCGAGTTATTTCTCTTACCAAAGGCAAAATGGCATGCAGATACGTAGGTGCAGGTCCTAGCACTGGTCTATTGATATTTCATTTTTTTTTTTCTCAGAGAAAAAAATAAAGTTATCATACAGGCTGTAAAGAACACTGTAGAGAAAACAAGGCAGAGTCCAGTGCACTTTGCAGTGAGGAAAAATCAATAAAGCCATCTGTAATGTGAGACCCTGTGGATATAAAGGAATACATTTGATAACACTTAGTCATAAACCTGCAGGCTAAGTTTTATTCTTACCGTGAGTCGAGTTTCTGTCGCACCTGAAGGGAGCACACAGCCCAGCCACAATTATCAAGGCTGCTCTGCTGAACCGCATTGTTCTCTGCAGGGCCTCGCTTTGTGTGAAGCCTAAGTCAAAAAGAACCCTTACAAAATAACTTGAAGAGATACTGTGTCTAAAGAATGACTTTCACGAGTGACAGCATAAAAGCTGAGCTGTCATGCTAGCTTGAAAGGCAAGATCGTTAAGTCAGCTGACTCCATTTCTAACATGTATTTGTGACAGCAACGCTACACCTTTATGCACCGTATAGATGTTGAACTTCTCATCAGTACAGACTTGTCCAATTAGACTTTGAGAGCTATTTGGTGTTGGGAAACAATTATTTCTTTGAAACGCCAATGGAGTTGAAATAGCAGTCTGTTTACCAGATGGAAAGATGGAGGTCGGTCAGGTTCCCTTTGTGAGTTATCCACACTTTCCTCCCACGCCTCAGCTCTACTCTGTGTGGCTCTCCTGGTCAAATATCTGATTTGTGAGTCATACCTAGCCTCTATACCCATGGAGAAACATGCTGGTTGTCTTAAAATACACTCTGGCAGGGCAGCCATGCAAGAGCTAAGGCCCGGCACAGAGCAGGGGAGCTGCCCAGGGGACTCGCGTGAAGCAAACGGCAGAGACTGAGGGTGAGAGAATCGACTGGGAAAAAGAGAAGTGGGTGGAAAGATGGAGACGGTGTAAGGTCGTGTTAGATGAAGGATTATGAAAGCCTAACTTTCTGTCATGTAACTCAGAGGCTGGTTCAGAGGTGTAGGCAAAACTAAAAGGGTAGTTTTTGTGATTCTTGTAACAGAAATCGACAACAAAACACAGTAAAATCTAGACTGGTTATTCACTATTCAAGTGTGGCCCAGCGAGGTTATTGTAGAAAAAAAAAAAAACGTGCGAAGGAAAAGGAAAATGCCGGCGAGAGGAATCAGAACGTTGTATGGAAACTGGCCCAGGAAACAGGATAAACTGAACACACTGAAGACAAATATTTTTCTTTTCCAAACATACAAAGGGAATGTAACAGGTTAACAATCAACAGTGGTTTGGGTAAAAGTAGTAGTAATGCATTTTTTAAATTATATTTATTTGCTTTTTTTGCCAAGACTGCATTCAATATGAAGAGAAAACATAAGCATTATGTTATGTTGACAAAAAATGTTACCCAGGTGCAATATGTTTTGCACAAAACATTTTTACTAATGTAATTTTGTTGTGCATACAATGTGTAGGAAACAAGGTCACTTTTAAAAAAGAGTTGAAAATGGGGTAGAAAGATATAAACTAAGGAGAGCTGGCACGCAAGCTAATGACTGGGGGCAGATTGTCTCAGCTTGGGGGAAACTGGCAGCCCATGGACCTCTATGGGCAGGAAGTGTCTGCGGATCATCTGTGTGGGTGTGTCTGCATGCAGACAGATGACAGGGAGGGAGGGAGGGAGGGAGGGGGAGACACACAAGTAGATGAGACTCACTTGTCTCTTTCTATCGGGGATGAAACACACAGAGGGGCGGAGAAGAAGGGAGTGAGGCTGAAAGTCACAGGTTGTGTGAGGGCACCATGATGAAACGCAGCCTTCACAAAAGCAGAGTTTGAGTGAGAGTGAGAGACACAGATGGGCAGGAAGAGAGGGGGAGAGAGTGACAGAGAAAAGGAGGGGAAGCTGTCGGTCCCCCACCACCCCACCCCTACCCTTCCTCCCTGCCTCGTTGGCTGCCTTGGCAGTACCGTGCTCTGGAGAAGGGAGATTACCAAAGCCCAGCCTGAGGTTGCATGCATGGACACAGTCATTACGTCTGCCCTGCTGACAAATGGCACTGCTCTCTGAATACAAACCAATATCTCCCAGATCTACTCCATGCCAAAGAGCTGCAGAGCCTTGATTTAGCCAGAAAGATGTTAAACTTGATAACGGCTCAATATCTTTACAGGGCTGTTTATCGTGTTGTATTATTTTGTTTATAGAATATCGACCGTTGCTCTTTTACAATGTCGGGCACTGGAGTTACAAATAAATCTTCTGATAAGGGATGTTTTTGTGAGCAGATATTTATTCCATTATGGGTGGGGTGTTTTTGAATTGCTGTCAAAATGTATCCTTGGCCAGACCACAGGATCATATTTACAGTTTGTGAGGGCAGTCATTGTACTGGTGTCACCAGGACAATCTGTGCATTGGCATCTGGCCACAGACAGCAAGGGGTTAGAGCCGGGTCTGTCGAACCCTGCTGTCATTTCCGCCGTCACCGTGGAGATTGTTGCAAACAGCTGAGTGGAGCTGACTGATGTCAAGATATACTTAGAAGCTAATCATGCAGCAAATAGAGGCACAGGGATTCCTGCAACAGGAACTGCTTGGCTGCTCTCACTCCACTTAAAGCCATTCATGGGAAACATGTCAGCTCTGCCACTCACAGTTTGTTTGGAGCTATGGTTTTGGAGAGTTGCTCTGGAATTAATGGCTAGCAACCCCGGGCTGGACAACAGACAGATTTTCTGTGCCTAATTTTTGACACTGATGATGTCTACTCAGTGCTGCCTTTTGTAAAGAAAAGCTCTGTGCTTGAAAGATGGTCTTTGTTTTTTGTTGAAGTTTTTGATTAGAACTCATGGACTGTCATGGCCCCTCTTTTTTTCTATAGAGACAGGCTGTCTTTTCATATCTGCAGTCTTTCCCCTTCTCAGATGGCAAGGATAGATGGTTGCCATTACCCCGGCTGAGAGTCATGTTGTGCCATATGCTGCCTGTTTTTCTTCAAATAACATTTCCTTTTGCATGAAGCACATGAGAGAAATAACAGAGCAGAGCAGCACAGAGCAAGCTGGGTCTGCAAGTGTTGCTCTCTGTTCTCCAGCATCATCATCTGCACGTTAGCAGAGCAGGAGAGTTAGGGCACTAACATCACAGTCTCTCACCTTTCTTTAGAGCTGCCCATGCAGCGTGTGGGCTGCTGTACGTGAAAATGCAATAGAAAGGCCAAGGCTCACTAATTAACTTCACCTGGCATTCCCACTTACTGTGAACGTGTCTAACCTTTACACAACCTCGCTTAGTCACTTCTCTTCTTAAACACCCAGGTTGAAATTCTCATTTAATGTCAGTAAGCAGATTACTCACTCGCCCTCACCAGCCCTCTCTCTACTTTTTTTCTTAACCTTCTTTAGAAATCAGCAACAGATTTTTATTCAGGGCGGCCGCAGCACTTTGTGGTGGTAAATCAATAAAACAGTGTCCCCTATAACAGACCTCTGTGTTTTCCTTCGATCGATGCTGTCGGCCCAGATACGTTCAAGAGCAAGCCAGGCGATTACCCTCAGCAATCCTAACTTTGATCTGTACTGCAGATGACAGGTGCCAGACATCAGCTTTGGGTAATTGTGATACTGAAAAGGGGCATTGTTAATCATTCTCTCTCTGCCTGAATACAGTTTCCCATGATCAGTTCATAGATATTGCTGTCATCATTACAGACTGCTTGCTTGCATTGTCATCACCCCTTCACCTTGTTGACACTGGCGGATAGACAACACGGCTGTATATTAAACTGGATAATAACACGTAATAAATTCAAATGTAAAATGTCTTAACGGCATGAGCAGTATTGCAGGCAGTTTCGAATGTGTCTGTGAAAAAGGATTATGAGAAAATAATCCTGTGTACCTTCAAAGCTAATTATTTAAGAAATCATTTAAAAATGTCTATTCTCCCTGTTTTCTTATCTCTGTATAATCAAGTTCAATAAAGAAATGTAAAGCTGCTGCTTTACATTTGTTGCAACAAAAGGTTATTTAGTCGATACTGCTCTTGAAATTAATTATTCAACTGTGACCAAGGGGGAACACTAAACTTTGGTGCTTGTAATCTACTGAGAAATACATACTCAGCTCAGACAATTTTAATTAAATCAAGGTTAAAACATAGACTGGTTTTCCACATATTTTGTGACCTATTAAGATAAAGAGGTGATTTAAATCAATATTAGTCAGCATTTTTTTTTTTTTGCGTTGTAAGTCCAGGAGGTTGAATCCTTGCAATTGTGCATTTCAATCAAGGTTTAGCAACTTTGTTACCTAGAGGTCAAAGCAATAATTAAAAAGCACAGTCTGAAAATGTGAATGTTTGCACTGCAAAGAGGAGTAGATTTCCCGGGAATAGGTTGTGAAGAAATTATATCAACAGGGTACAAGCCTGGGACAAAGTAAAAAGACACTGCCATCTTAAATGGTTCCCTGCAGCAAAAAGCTCCAGAGAGACAAATGTTCAAGCAGCTTTCCGCCAGCTCGGGCGAAGTAAGGACGTGATTCAACAAACCTATAACACCTTTTGACTCCACAGTATTACTGCAGCCAGTCTGGTACGATACATCCACTATCTAATGTTCCAAATAGACGCCTCACTTTTGGGAAAGAAGAGTCTTTTTAAATGCAAATCATTGTTGCATTTGGTTTTCCATTATTCTGCTGTACTCCCTCTTTGACCCAGCACACGCAATTTAGGCTGCGCTGAGGTGATTTAACTTGTGACATCGAGCTGCATTCCCACCTGTGAATTTGTTTAATTGCACCACTGGATTTCTTTTGGCTGATTTCACAGCAAGTTATATCTTTTTGATGACTTGAGACATATTGAGTCGTCTTGATCTTGACCTGTTCCTCTGCTCCTCAATTTGTCAGCTTTGTGCAGTTGACCCCCTTTGAGTTGTGGGTCAAAGCTATAACTCACACTCTGTGAGTTGAAGCAATCCCATCAGCCTGCTGCTGTGTCCTCATTCCTGTGTTTCCCCAGTGTCTGGCTGCATTTGATCACTCTAACAGAAATGGATGGCATTCATATAGTGCTTAGATTAGAGTGTGTGATGGGGTAATGCACTATGTTCAAGAGAAAGTGATGTATGTCTCTCTGTGTGCATCCTCCTGACTAATGGGAGCTAGACACTTTGATCCCATGCATGCCACCAGGCGTGATTGCAGATTTAGGGTGAGAAGAGGCTGCAAACTTCAAACACAATTGCTGATGAGGTGGTTTGGACTGCATCACACGTAATAATACCAGCACTATTTTTGAGCTAGTTGACTTTATCAAAGGATGCTCTTGTTATGTGAGATTTTGCCCATGTATGAAAAACCATGAACATTTTAAGCATGTCCGTGGATGTGAGAGAACCAGCAGATGTTTGCTTAAGAAAAGTCATTATCTAGGATCTTTCTAACAAGCTCAATTGATATATCCTCTGTATAGATCCTCTGAGTCATCTACTGTCTGTGTTCACAGCAGAATAATTGAATAATTGGGAATGACCATGTGTGATTACAACGTTTCCTTTAAAGATGGAGCATAGCATTACACCTATAAAAGCTCATTATATGCCCAGAATTTCTCCCTCACTAATGTGTGCATAAAATTTCATTGTTACAGAAAGAACATTGAAAATAATAACTCAACAGATGGTAGGAAATACTCCTAAATAAAATGTATTGTTGGCAACATTATGTCAAGTGGATGCAAGGTAAAAAAAAACCCAAAACAAAACATGATATAATTAGAAATGGTATAGGAGACTTTACTTCATCAGAACGTTACACGGAAATAAAAAAGTCTTGAAAATAAATAGATCAGTCAAGTCTCCTTTTGGTTATGGATAGAAATATGCTGATATGGAGTTATGTATTGACCCCACTGTAAGTTACTTCAGTCATCATCTACCTGTGCTTTAGTTACTATGTCCAAATGAAGGATTTAAATCCAACATGACTGCACTGTACATTATTATATGGCCTACAACAAACAATACTTTCCCCTTTGATAACCTACAGACTTACTTTACTGTCTGCAAACGATGTATTTGGTACAAGAAAGCTCAAGTTTGACCTTAAACCTATCCAGCATGCAGGCACACAAGAGAAGAAAATGTTAGCAAGCTAACTTTAGCATGCTAAGGCTAACTGAAATGAGCACAAATAGAGCTAAACCTGATAAGCTCCGTCGAAGGAGTCCGTGCTGAGGTATGAGCTTAAACATCAGACGAACACGTGGTTTGCTGGATTCAGAAATGTGATTTGTCAGGAGTAACCATAGTGACCAACCGTGATGCTGCACCAGAATAGCAACAACACATGAGTGACCGTTCCCTTCCCTTCCCCAAACCCACCTCTTCTCTTCAAGATCCCACAGATCAGCTATGCGTCAACGGCCCCAGAGTTAAGTGATGACAGGCGCTATGACTTCTTCTCACGGGTGGTTCCTCCAGACTCATTTCAAGCCCAGGCCATGGTGGACATTATCCGAGCCATGGGCTGGACTTACGTCTCCACCATCGCCTCAGAGGGCAGCTATGGAGAGAGGGGAGTGGAGGCCTTCACACAACTCTCCAAAGAAGCAGGTAGGAAGAATTTTATACATTTATTTGTATGATGCACTTGTATTTTTCACCCAAAGAAGATCAGACTTACATTTCCAATGTAGCATAAAATCTGTTGTTTTAAATGCATGAATTATTGATCTGTTTGGCAACTTATGCATCAGTTCCCTAGTGCGTTGTAGAGTGTTACTGGGAATGCAGACAGAAAAAAGGCCTAAAGAAGAGATGTTAACTTTAGTATAATTACAGCCTGTACCCACAGTGTTTTAAACATAATCATTTCAGCTTTTTTTTTTTTATGCACACACTAAGAAAATGAAATTGTTTGAAGATATCTAATGAGTACTTCTTGGCCAACAGAAAGCAGAGTCATGTCTGGCAACTGTTCATTTGGGAGGCGAGTTTTGTTTTACACTGCCTTTCTGTTTCTCTTGACCTCATTTTTTTATCCCTTCTGCTGAGAGTGCAGAGCTCTGAGGATGGTAATGATGGTCAGTCCACTTCGTGGTCAGTCAGTTCAAACCACTCTGGTCCCGCCGTGTGTATGAAGCAGCAGGATTTTAGATATTTTGTTTTTTTTTTTAAAAAAGATCCTGGGTTCTTCGGGGAAAGGCTTCTCATAATTCTCAGGATTAAAGTGAGTGAAGCTGAACCACTGAATTGGCTCAAACACACGCTACAGAATTATAAGTCAGTGTTGTTTGTTGGGTCCTAAAACATTAATGGCATTTATTTCGAGTGGCAATTATCCTTTTGCCAGAAAAACAACTAAGTTGCTGAGTTTAGATGTAGCTTTGGAGAGGTAAGAATATGGACCTGAGCGGTACTTGAAAGATACATTTGCATTAATGTTTTTCCTTTAGCTGAGCTGAAAATTGTGCTTGTGCAAGGCTCATTTACTTTTTCCTCATTGATGCTGTTGTTGGCATGTTGGCTGTATATGTTAATCACTGCTGTCAGGAGATAATCAATCACCTACAGTATAATGGCTCAGCTCACTGCCGTGTTGTTTAAAGTTAATGTATAGGCTCTACTCAGTTGGTGCTGCAGTACTTCTGGAGATCAGAACAAGGATATGTTTTGACTGCAGAAAGAATTTTAATCCACTAGTTTTTTCTGCGTATTTTATTTATGTGCAAGGAAAGTTGCATGAGTTGGGGAAATGATTCTCCGTGGTCTATGATAGCACAACTCCTGAACAACAGTAGTACCGAGTATTTTTGTGGATTCTCACCTCACCTTCTGTGGATGCCAGTCCATTCCTGTAAATCTGCAGGGAGTGATCCCTGTCTCTTCTAACAGACTAATGTGCGGAAACCTCTAAAATGAGGAAACCTAATGATATCCCACAGGCACTGATCAGAAGTCCGGCATGCATGAATATTTTATCTGTGTGCATCCATGTCCAGTGTGATCACTCATTAAAAGTTTAAGAAGCTGTTTGTGCCTATGTAATTTGCATCAGCAGAGAGACGGAAAGTAGCCTATCTTAAAACCAACCAGGAAAAGTCCTGATTTAAGACATTTCACTTCATCTTAAATCCTGTGATAAACAAAGTTTCCTCCAGCTCATTTTCTCAGATGCCTTCTCGACTGTTTTTTTTGTTTGTTTGCAAAGAGCAGCAAACATGCTGATATTATTATGATTCTCCAACTGCTACAGAAGGCGTATGAAATTATAAGCCATTGTTGTTGTTGACTCATCCTTTTGCTGCTGAGCTGCAGTCACTATGCAATATTTTGCATTCACATACAAATGGGAATTATTTCCACTAAAGAAAAGCTTCCAGTACCCAAGGCATGATATCTTTAATAAACACATTAATTATGTAATAGCATACAGTCACAGGATTCATTCAAAGGCACCGTTCTGCACCAGAACTGACTAGATTGAGAACTGAATATCTGGGAAGAAAGTGTGTTGTTGTGAGTTCTAGTATTAAGCAGAGTACAATTTTGAAGAAATTGTTAAGCCGTCGAACAACATTGTCGGATTGTTGCAACATCCCTGCAAGCTGATCCATGAGACCTTGAAATGTTTTTTTTTGTGTGTGCGTCTGGCTGCCCTGTTTGCTTGCAGTGAAATGTCAGATGCATTAGTAGGATTCTCGCTTCACCACTTCAAGGAGAACCATCTAGCAAACTAATGCAATATGGCTACCCATTACCCCAAGCTGAGACTGGTGTGATGGTCAGCCTATATCGATTGTGTCTTTTTTTTTTCCGCCGCTTCCTCTACCCCGTTTAGGCACTCTTCCACTGCGCACCTTCATCCTAGCTTCAGGTGAAGCTGGCAGAGATTAATCTTGTTTGTACTTTTCTGTGTCTGTCTGGACTCAGGCCAGAGCGATGGAGTCCAGTTTTCCCATTTGATAAAAAGACTTGCATTTGAGGAAAAACCTCCCACAATGTATCACTATGGAATTGATTGCAGCGAGTTGCCAACATGATGCGTTCTTAGATCTGGTCTGAGCTGTGAAGGGAAAATCTGCCAAAACATAGCACAGAGTTTTTGTTGTGTATAAGAGCACACTAGTGAGGAAGCCTAATGCTTCTGTAAAGACTGTAAAATGGACCATGATACTTCTGTATGACCCCTCTACCTTGCAAAGTCCCAGATCGGCAGTGAAAAGGCAGGCAGGATATAGAAGAGTGTGCAGATGTAGAATATGAATGTCATCTCATGTCAGCCCATTTTTGATGTGCGCCCACGTGGGACAAGAGGGAGGCAGGACTATCTTTTGACTGTAGAGGTGATAAATATAATTGCAGTTCTATGGATCCGCTTGAGGTTTGAGTTTGAAGGGTGTTGAGTGGGTGGATGGGAAGGGTCGAATCCATCAAGAGACTAATTTAAAGGGATTTGTATTTCACTAGGCAAAATGGTGAAGCAGGATTTCTCGCCCCGGAGTGCATTTCCAGAACCGAGGGCATTGAGGATGAATAATTGAAGCAGTTAATGCAGTGCATGACCTATGGCACTCAGACTGATAAGCGGAGAACTTCCAAGAGCTGATGAATTTAACCATAATAATCATTATGCTGTCTTTGATATATTAATCAAATGCGGTGCAGAGGGTAAAAGGTCACAGTGCAGAGTGCATTATGTTTCAGGATCACAGGTAAATTAATAAGGTGCAGCTTCAGCTTCATTAATCATCAAACAGAGAGCAGAATTTAAATATTTCAAGTGTTTGTTGTTTGTATATACATATTTATGTATATATGTTGGCTGATTAAAATGTTGCCATTATATGTTTTGGAAAAACACAGATATGTATAATTTCAACATTTATGAACAAAAAAATAGGTTTGATATCTACTTTTTTCTACATATGTGTTTTTAAACATTCATAGTGTTCATAGTGTCAACTTTTCATCAGTGTAGCTCAGAAATTATGTTGTGATTTTTCTGATTTGTTTCAGATAGAAATTATGTTCCTATGTAAATATGACTGGTTGAGGTTAGGGAAAGATACCATGGTTTAATATAGAAAAAATTGGCAATGTTGTTCTAGAAATATTTAAACCAGACCATGATTTTCTTTTCTTAGTCCTAACAAAAGCGCCTACTTTAAACACCTACTGGAGTTGACATTTCAACAAATATTGTTGTGAAAGATATTTGCGGTTCAGAAATGCCCAGATTATACATATCCAGTGATTTCAGGAACATGGCAACATTTTTGTTTCTGGCGACTGTGACACGCGTCTCATCTCGGTAACTGTACATGATACGCAGAGGAAAAGTAATACTAGATGGTGGTATTTCTTGGATAGAGCAGATTGGAGGTTGGAGTAAAACACTCTTTGCTTCCATGCCTGACATTTATCTGTTTCACATCACACACCTCCAGTCAAGACTGACATCTAGGTCTTCTTTAAACCCACAGCTTGAGTCGCAGGTTCTTTCATGTCTATAGAATACCTTGCAGTGACAGGTGAAGGTGGTCCAACCCACAGCATATTACTCAGGGAGCAGATACAGCACTTGTATTTTCATCTCACCCAGCCTGACTGCTGCCTGCTCCCCCCCTACAAACTGACTGACTGACCATCTGGCTGACTGACAGATCAGGTATTCTGCAGGCATTCAATAATTTAGCCCCTGCTGCACAACCGCTGGTCTGCAGCCTTTAGGGGACTCTTAAACCCACAGCATTTTCAGCTCTAAAGCCTAAAGAGAGCTGCTCCAAATGCTTCTAATCTTCATCAGTGGCTCCTGTGGTCTCTGTCTGTATTATTGACTGTTGTGGCCTATAATACATCCCTGTTCAAGACTGTTATACCTTCATAACTCTTCACACAAGCCTGCAGGGATTTTGTCATAATAGAGTTAATGCATTTTCATGAGACTTAAGTTCTCAGCATATTATACATTTTTCCGCCTCTCTCTGGAATTAATGTGTGATATCTACCTGCAGACATAATGCCCCCTGGAAGTGAAAGGCACTGCTAATACGCCAGAATCAGATATTACACAGTGCCAGAGTTTTGTAAAACAGAAATCTGGAAGAGCAGTGTCATATAGTAGCTTTCTGACTGAAATCAGCTGAAATCACTGTGCTGAAACTGAGCTTAAGATTCATCCCTGGGAGACCCACAAAACAGAGTGCTCTGCGCAAATGACACCAAGCATGTCTCGCTTTAACAGGATACCATAAACCCTTAAGCAACAGCTAGACCATTGGCAGGATCTCCATTTTTATGTTTGGTCCACTTAGGGAGGATAACAACGACCATCCCCAGGCACTTTTGGCTTATACAAAATGTTTTCAGACTTCAAGAAATATCCTGAATTCTGCCTGCTCATGCTAGAAAAATGAGTAGTTAAGAGGAGGTTGAGCAGTTGTCATTTTGCTATCTTCTGCCTTTAGAAATGCCACGGTAAACTGAGACTGGAGATGTGTGATCTGCCAGCTAAAAGCTGTTTATATCAAAGTAATGAGCCTGAGGAGACTGGCAATTAGGAGATTCCTTCCATTTCTCTGTCTACTCAGGGAAACTCAAACTGAAAGGTTATTGGGTAGGCTATTAAAATGCTTGAGCAGGAGAAATTTTAATTGGTTTGGGTACAGCTTTGCTGTTGACTCAGGGTGCAGTGTTAGTCCAAGCCTACAGTAGTTAGGACTTACTCTCACACAGGTGATCATATTATCTGTTTATCCAAAGCGCTTGAAAGGTTAGTTCGTCCGCTGCAGTCGTTACAGCAGAAGGAAACAAAACTCTTGTTTTTTTATGAAAGAAATGATTTTGCTCGTCAGCTCGATAATGAGCCACTGAATGGAACCTGAAGACAAAAATATCTTGCAAACCGCTTAAAGCTAATTTAGATAATATGCTGTGCCAAACACCCAGCAACTATTTAGTAAGGCACGGAAGCAATCAGTGCCCTTCATCCTGTACAAACTCATTAGTGGTGACCTGTCGGAGAATGATTTATTGTCAGTATTAATATCCTCTTTGTTTTTTATTGGAGCCCGTGCTATCTGATTGGTTCAGGTTCAAACAAGAGATGTTTGATAATGACTTTAAATGAAAAGTCAATGGCATGCTGTTGGATTTCCTCAAATCCATAATGTGAAATCTGTAGCTTTATGTCCCTGTTGGTGTGGATTATTGGATTTGTTCCAGCAGATATGTTTAGAACACTCTCACTTCGGTAAAAAAAATACTGTTGCTCAGTCGGAAAGCACAGTTTGAGGGATATATTGCATGCTGCTGTGGTTTGCAGGTCATTGACAAAATGTGAATGTGTATAGTGTAAAACTACCATTTAGAGTCTATAGCTAGCATGACAGCATAATCAAAATCTCACTATTGTGTTCACATGTTTTCCATTTCCATATGGGTGAGATTTACTGAAACAGGAAAACAAACATCCATGACCCGAGGCTTTTTATGAATGTGCCTGAATACGCCTGTGTGTGAGAAAGAGTGAATGAGTGATATGTTTTCAGAGGCCTTATCATTTCTTTCTTCTTTCCCATTAAAAAGGTGTAATCTGCATCGCCCAGTCTTTGAAAATTCCCCACAACCCCAAGCTGGAGGATTACGACAAAGCCATCCAACAACTGCTGGAATCGCAGCACTCGCGGGCAGTCATCATCTTTGCCAGTGAAGAAGACATACGGTGAGAAACATGGCACATTTGGGCTTCATACGTGCCGTTCAGGCATGTTGATGGCTTGCCATGTTGATGACTTTAATCTCTGAGCAGCAGCTCCTGAAGACAGACTAGAGGAACAGATTTACTGTGCATACAGGATGTTGCTGCACAAACATACCTCCAACAACACAAACACAAGTACGCCTCGAAGGGGAAGTGGGAATATAGATGACAACAAAGCAACAGATATTGTTTCATTTACAATGCCCCATGGGAGACGCTTATGTAAAGAAAGGCAGAATCAAACATTTACTACCTGTAAATTCACAGTAGCAAATCCAGAAGTAGATGTGATAGTGAAAAGTAAGCAAGAAGAACATGAGAGAGAAATTAAAACTAATGAGTGAAACTCTCTGTTAATAAACGAAAGATAAAAATAACAATATTCGTTCAACACAGTAAATAATGCAAAATATTAATGAATGAAGTGCATCTTTTCTCCTTCTTAGTGAGAAAAAGTATAGAATGACAACAGAGCTGTAATGCCGAATAATTCCTTAAAGCTAACCCTCGAGATCGCCCACGTGCTCTACTCTCTCCTAATTCATACATGGATGCTCTTGCAGTGGAATTCTGAATGCCACCAAGCGGGCCAATCAGGTGGGCCATTTCCTGTGGATTGGATCTGACAGCTGGGGAGCCAAGAGCAGCCCGATCCACCAGCTCGAGGATGTTGCAGTGGGAGCAGTCACTATTTTGCCCAAACGCTCTTCTATTAAAGGTACGCGCACACTGCTGCACACTCACAGGCTCACTCCGCTTGTTTTTTGTGAAGAAAGCTGAAGGAGGAAGCTTGTGATGCGCTGTGGTTATGGGACTGTCGACATCTCACTTGAAAAGAAAACTAAACCAACAATGCATTAGTTACTTTTTTTTTTTTTTTTTTTTTAATTTTGCTAGCTTCTCTGTATTTAACCCCCAACCTGTTCCCGTTCAGTCGTTCTCATGACAGTGGAGTTCTGGTTTTTATTCTCAGGGTTCTATTAGTTTCAGCGCTACACTGCAAAAAAAGGCGTACTAGAATGAAGCCAAGTATTCTTAAATATAAACAAATTGTCTTGATTTTGATTGCCTAGATTTCTTAAAACTAGAATAAAAGTCTAGCCACTGAAAGACCTTAATGGACTTTAAAACTAGCCCAAAATAGAAACAAGTTGTGCTTATTACAAGCAATGAAATTTCTGTTATTTAAAGACAGACTTAATCTTTGTAAATTGTGTTAGTGGTCTCACTCTTAAAATAAGAAAACAGTTTTGTTTCTCTGCTGGGATATTAACTGTTGATTTAGCTTGTTATTGGTTAAATCTAGCTGGAATGCATTGTCTTATTAAAACAAAGTTAGATATATTTTTTCTTAAAATGAGATTACTTTTCTAATGAAAAACCTGCTTGACAAGATTGTTTTTCTTTTCAGATTAATTTCCCAGAAACTAGGCTTTTTTACTTTGCAGAAAGTGTTGTGCTTCTCTTTGATTGTACTGATAAATGTATGTACACGTTGTTTCTATCTTTTCATTTCTATACTGCGCATACTTCATCCTTTATAAAAAAAACGTTCTGTCTCTCCTGGCACCTGATGATGGTTTGCTAAGTCACAATAAACCGCAGTGCAAATGTTGTAATGAACAAATATGTCGTTCCGTTTTTTTTTGTTATGGACAACAATGGAGGTCTACTGGAAAATCCAACATTCAAAGGAGAACTAAAGTAGGTTCAACGCTAAAAACATCAGTCTTTGATATTTAATGTATTCCAAGAGATATTTTTTTTGTTGACTTATTTTCCTTTACCCTCTTGGCGCGCCCACTTTCACCTGCCTCATCTATTTCTACTCGAGTTAGCAATTTCCTGCATTTCTCAGAATGACTTTCATCGATCCTCAGAGAACAAGTATGACCTTGTTGCTGCATTTGGCCGTGGATTGTACATGACCGGCCTAAAGTCACTTTGGACAAATTGGCTGCACTGTGGATCTTACAGCGAATGCCGACATTTACAACTTTTGCAATCACCACTGATATATTCTTCGAAGTTGCTCAGAGCAGTGGACTTTTCCAATGTCAGGCCGATGTATTTGAATAAAATCCCACCTCTGATCTTAGAGAAATTCCTCCCGCTACACAAAGACGTTTGCATGTTTTTATCTCATTAAACTCTGGAGGAATGCAATTTCTCGCCAAGAGCTTAAAAGTCAAATAATCCTTAAAATTGCATGATTAAAAAAAAAAGGAACAAATTAGTAAAATGTACTGCTACACACGTTCAAATTCTCCGCTGACATAGAATATCCGCAGCATGTACCATCTAGTTTAAGTTCTGTCCAGTGTCATAATACTAATATTCACTCATGATTGTTGAGGAAATTTGAAAGTCTGAGTTTCATGAAGCTTTCCTTAATTAGGGGAGGTCTAGCCAGGACAATGTAGACTCTGGAGGTTGCAAGAATATTATTAATCCACCATGCATCATTGATGGTCTTTTAAAAAGAAAAATCAGCTGAGTCATTCAGCTCTGATTAGCCATTATCACCTCTACCCACGACTCAGCTGATATGACTGGATAACACAGAGCAGAGGGAGGCGAGTGGAGACAGAAAGAAAGACGTAAAACCACATAATTCGCAGCACAGACAACAGTGTTTCTGAAACAAAACTTAAAAAGATTCCTTCACCTAAATTTCACAGTGAAGTTTCACTCGTAGATTGTCCCTACTGCCTTTCCTGACCCACATTGTGTGGTGAAGTTGCACAAACAAACCTTATAAGGAGCAAAATTCTGCATACAGGCATTTTTTTGTCTCCATTGTTTCAGCAGTTAATCTCTCCTCGAGCTAATAATGTCATACATGCACCTAAACCTTGCTGAAATTAACGCTAAGGTTATACATCATGCTTTCAATCAATTTTAGTTGTATTGGATTTTATGAAATGAAGAAACCTGTTCAGCACCTGCAGGACTTTGCAGCCTGAGGCAACAGGCTGTGGCACCACTTACAATCCATTCGTTATTTATTGTGCTTCCTGTTTTTTAATTAATGTAATTTCCTAGATGAAAGACGTGAGTAAGGTACCATGGGGCTGAGAAGGAAGAGGAACCACCACAGTAAAATTTTGATGAAGCAGGGCTTGCTAATTTGCTAACCTAGCAGACTGGCACCATAATGCTCCATAAGTTTCACTTCCTCCAGGTCTGAAATGGTTGATAATTGGCCCGGAACTGAGCCATTCTCCTTTTTCCTTTATTCTCAGGGTTTGATGAATACTTTACTGCACTCACCCTCGAGAACAATCGCAGGAATGTGTGGTTTGCCGAGTTCTGGGAGGAAAACTTTGACTGCAGGCTCCTCAGTGCCTCGAAGAGAGAGGACACCAGCCGAAAATGCACAGGTACGCGGGTTTTGACATGAACAAAATAGGAAAACCTCTCTATTACACTAATAGATGAGGCATATTTTACCCCTGCCATGTCAGGTTTGATGTGATCGTGACCTTTTGTTCTTGTTAAAATCTCCAGATCGACTGTTGCTTTTATTCAGCCCCTCTTGTCGGCAGCACAGCCAGAAAGTCTAACACCAGGTGTTTCTACCCAGCGGGTGCAGGACAGGCAGAGTTTATTATTAGAATAATAAAGCACCACGTGTCTTACTCATAGTACAGTTCCAGAGTCAGACCGTCTGCTCCTGTGGTAATGTCCTGTAACTCTTACATCCCTCTACCTCCCCCCCCCTTAACCCAGTCACCTTGACAGCTCAGCACAGTTGTACGCGTGAATAAACTGCACAGAGCCAGAGTTCTCTGTATTTAAGCAGGGAATTATAGGGAAAATAAAAGAAAGCTGAAACAATGCTGCTTGTGCCCTCATTTTCATTTTATTATGGTCTTCCTGGTAGCATTAATGATAGTGTTTGGCTTACAGTGATGCATACTTGTGTTACCTAAACTCTGCCTGTCAACGGTGTGACAGGCATTTCACTGCATTTATTATCTACATGGATGATGCCTGTGATGTGGGATGCTGTGTTAATCTTGCTTGCATACATGATGACGGCGATGACAGTGTGACACAAATTACTGTATACTAAAGGATTTTGTTCTCTTTATAATCTCCTGTTTGGTGTCTTTTATCATGCGTCAAAGACAGAAGATGCTTGTCCACTCGGTGAAACCACACAAACTGTCGGTAAAATGACTGCAAATGTCAATTACACAGGAAATGGCTTTCAAAGCAGAGAAGGCTGACTTGAAATTCCCCTTTTTTTATACCTAAACCCCTGCTGAGGTTTATGAATGTTAAATACTAAAGAGGCTTTTACATTCAAAGACTGTCCATTGAACGCCATATGCACAAGTCAGAAAAAGCAAAAAGGTTACGCGTGGGCTGAAATGTATGTTAAGTCCTGAGAAATTGGCTGAAATGTCAACATTGATTGCTTTTGACCTCCTTGAGTTTATGCAATTCTCACATTTTTATATGTGTCCTATTAACATCTCCTGCTCCTCGACTGAGCTCAATATGTGGAGAAATGTATCTTTCAGTATTCGGAGTTTTTGCCGTGTTGATGCATTCGAGTTAACTGGGTGCTTGAATATTGTAATTATGATGATAATGATGATGTTCACGACGACAACGATGATGATTATTAGGAGTAATGTTGTCGTTTTCACTCATTTACTTTTAAATGACTGAATTCAGCTTTCATCTGATGCAAGAATGAGGGTAAAATAGCAAATTTAGTATGAAATGACAACAGAAATCCAGCAGAGGCTGTACATTAGGTATTCAAGCAGTGTATCAGCGGCGTGAAGCAAAACCTTTACAGCGGCCCATAGTGAAAGGGCAGTACACTAGGAGGATGGTATAAAAGAGCGCAATTCCACTGTTTAAGAGCGTGTTACTAAAGTTCATCATAATCTTCATCACCTTGCAGATAGAACAAATGAGCATGACCGGATTATTACTTTGTAATGCACCATAATGACTCAATCTGAGCCTGCTGAATTTGTCAAAAACACTTTGTCTCACAGCTCAGCTTGATATTTTCCACTTTTTGCACTCGGAAATTAAATGTGTCTCTCTATTTTCTTGCCGCGTTGTTCCTTTAGGTGTAATTTTGCACAGAATCAAAAGAGAGACAACAAATGTAAATGCAGGGTTTTAACTAAAGCCAGCAACATTATAGACAGCGGTGATGCTGCTCAGAGAGTGTGTCGTCTCACCGCTCACGTCGCATCCTCTTCTTCCTCTCCTTATCTCAGGCCAGGAGCGCATCGGAATTGACTCCAAGTACGAACAAGAAGGGAAGGTGCAGTTTGTGATTGACGCGGTGTACGCCATGGCCCACGCTCTCCACAACATGCAGAGGGACCTGTGTCCTGATCATCCTGGCGTTTGTCCACAAATGGAGTCTGCAGAAGGAAAGACACTGCTCAAGTACATACGTAACACCAGCTTCAACGGTGAGTGGCATATTGCTATCATCCACACTTCATAATGTTTACAGAATCGCAAGACCCCAAATTAATTCAGCTTTTAATTTACTTATGTGGCCCATAATAAACAAGTGAAAATTTCATTACCCCTTATCGTCACTGCAACTGTACTCTATAAAACCTTTACTGGAATGTATAAAATTTATATTGTGCAGCCTGCTTCAAGCTTATTTTCAGAGATAATAGAATATGTGGAAATTAAAAAAAAAACAAAAACATCCTAATTATTATTTTTTGTCAATATATAAACAAAAGTGAAGTCAGCGTTAAAAACACTTCTGATTGATGTTAAGCATATCTTGGTGTTGATTTCAGGTTCTTTGCAGTGTATCCACACCAGCCGTTCTACGTGGAGATGGAGTACTATTTAAAGCAAATCTAAACTGCAGAAATTAGGGTCAGATTCACCTGAAATTCAGACTAATAAAGTAGGCAAATGGATCACAATAAAGTAGGCAAACAGCTAATGAATCCTCGCCGCCCCTTGATTTCTATGCATCATGTGTGGTTGGGGACTTAATTTTATTTTAAAGCACCACATTTTCTGGATATGTCTGCTGTTTTAAACCCTGATTATATATTATGGGACTGTCAGTGAACCTCGAACCTCTACATAATTCAGTGTACAGAAAGTGATGTGGAAGATACTTAACAATTAATGTCAAATAGCTATTAATGAAAACTGTTCTGAAACGCAGGAGTGAGTGCATGAATTCAAAAAGAGAGCCAAGTGGGACATGGGTTTAAAACAAGAGAAACCTTTGTCATTCCAAATGTACTGACGTGTATGACAGCCTGTGATCATTAGAGGATCTTCTGAAGTTCATTGTGTCTTCACAAAATGTTCTGGATACGAAGTTTTTAAAGTACAGAATCAGCATAAATGTTCTCACAAAAGATGATCTAGTTTTAGATGTGGACCCAGCTCAACGTGTTTTCTTTCACAGAGATGGAAATAACTCCGTGACGTACTGTACATATGGGATTTCATATGTGGGATATTTGTTAAATATGTACTTAATGTGTACTGTTAAAACAACTCTGATCCTGGCCTCAACCTAAACTCTTACTCAAAACATCCCCTGCATTCTAGACACATATAAAGGCTGTAAAGGACAAAAAAAAGAGAGTTCCCTTGATAAATAGATTAAAAAAAATGTCACACAAACACAGATTGCCGGTTCAATTGCTACAAAATATGGGCATTTTTAAAAGCATTTTGTAATTAAAGGCAGTCGGTGCTCAAAATGGAGCAAAGTATTTTTCCTTCACCTGCACTTATCCCTAGTGTCATTAGCGATTCACAGGGCTGAATTTTAAGACTGGTGTACAGGGCTAATATGATGAAATTCCATCCTGTTGTTCAGACTTAATTTGCATTTCATTTCACTACATTATATAGTGCGAACATGTACTTTTAGACAGTTTTCTACCAATTCTGTCCTCACCAGTCGGTAGGAAGTGACATATCCGTTCAGCTTAAGTCATTTTCAGCTGACGCGGAAGCTGTGTTTTTTCACATCAATGACATTTACCAATTTAGAGGTTGTTTTTGCCGTGCAGCCCGTTCAGCCGGATTGATGTCATACACAGTCGTTGCAGGTTTCGTGAAGATTTTTTCTGCCGCTGCGTCTTGTAGCTACAGAAGGTGTTCGGGGTATTGTTTCCACACGTGTCCGTTTGTGTCAGCGCGTGACACCGACTGACACGTCAATCTGGATGGAACTTGGTACGAGCGGCTGAATATCTACAACTCAGTAGTATTTCTTGCATCTAGCTGAAGAATTAACTGTTAGCTTGGCCTATGTCATGTCCTGAGAAAGAAATTCATCCTTTTCACAAACGTCAGGCTAATATCTCCACCTTGCAACTGGTTTAGACTTAGAGTAGAGCGTTGAACTCAGTATGTCTCCACCTCTCAAACGACATTGAACTTGAAGGTGTACGTTTGTTTTCATGTGTCTTTGTGACTCTAACATTCATTATCTTGTGCTAACTCCTAGCTACATTAGCTGTTAGCCACTGTATTTTATTGTGACATTAATAAGATTTGACATTAATGCCACTTAGACACTCACAGTCCCTGTTTTGTAACAGCTGGTTTATCCTCATGCGTTACCAATAAACTTCGCTAACGGGGGTGAAGAAAGCAAAACACGGTGACAATGAACCGTATCTCTTGAGCATTTTAATTTCTTTCTCATACGTAGGAATCACTTAATCCTCTAAAGGCATATCACTCCGCCAAGCTAAAAATTGACCAAAACTACGAGCAAGTGGCGCTCATATCGTTCCCCAGTCTATTCATAGCAAATACTGTTGAATGTTTTCAACTGCATAATCGACCGGTTGTCAAAATATGTACATGTACTTTAAATTTCTTAAACAGAAGTTGGTGAACAAAATACATCTTTAAATCTTCAACCATCATCAGTGCAGACCTAGTCTCACAGCATTTATCATAAGTGAAAAACAAATTTGACATATGGAAGGTATGAGACATATGGTACTTATTAATAACAAGGAGTATCATACTGAAGCCTTAAATGTTTGTGCTTTTTTGCAGGCTGTATGTTGTTGATACTAATTCCATTCTAACAGTCTACTGATCAACTTAACAGGGTGAATCATTCTTTACAATTTTATACACAAGAATGTGTGAAAACTAACTTCTGTTGTCGAGCTAAAGGCTAAAGAGCTGCCTGCCTGAAACATTGTCGCTATGGCAGCAGTGCAGAGCAGCGAGAAGCCCTCACATTTTAAGGGGGAACTGAAGAAACAGAATGCATGAGCAGTGCTAAATTTTTTAGGAGACCTTTACTTACAGCAGATTCATGTATGGGATTGAAAATCTGCTGTCCAGTCTCAATAACCATCCGGGCTTATGCTGACTTTTCTAGATTTCTGGCTCCCCTCCAAAAGAAAAAAATATATATATATCTGAGTGTGGAGCTGACAAAGAAAGAGATTCATTTCACCTGAGCCAAAAAAATAAGAGCTTCACTATCTCCTCTACCTTTACCCATGCCGTCGTTATATTCTCAAACCTTTTTACTGGTGAGTGCATGTTGTTGTGTTGCGGCTCCAACAGGCATATCTCACTGCCCCTTATTGCGTTTAGACTGGAACCACGCACATTATCCTGTGTATGTGCCGCTGCTAATGTATGTTTGAGAGCGAAGGAGTATAAGCCTCCTTTGTTGATCTCCCCACTGCGCCGGAGTCACAGAGCTGAGGAGTGAGAGGCAGGAAAAAAAAGGAGAGAATAATGATGCGAGAGAAACACAGCAGTGGATCCCCAGTCCACCCACACTGCTCAGTACAGCACAGCAGCAGTGCACTTTTGTCATGTCTTAGTTCACAGCCACATGCAAATGCATAAATCTTTCATCTTAGACAGCACTCTCACTAAGGAGTCTACACAGACCATTTTGCTCCCTTGAAAATATGTGCCGATACAAAATAGAAAAGAATTCCTAATGACTTTTTATCTGCACAGACAGAAAACACTCCTTAATTATTTGCTCTAAAGCTGAAGAGCGCTAAGTGCCCAATCATTCATGTCACTTTAGTGAATGACTTTGTTTATTTGTTGATACAGTGTTTTCTTCTCTGGTGATGGTGTCACAGCTTTTGCTCGCAGGAGTCGATACCTTGTCAACATCTTTATACGCTGTGTCAACAAGTCAACTTGTTTGGTGAAAACAGCAGTGACAGAATAGTGTCTGCCGCCCACGCAGTTTCAGTTTTGTTTTCATGTTGAAAATATTTTTTCACTAAGCTTTAAGTGCACTTAAATTAATTCTGAACACCCATCCTCCTTGATTTTCTGCACCAACACATGAAAGTGAAATGAATTAGTATTCTACTTTTAAAGAAAAAGATCAATGGGTCAGATGACTGCAACGGTGCCATTTCTACATAGTAATGTGGAATACATGGGCATCTCATCATTCTGCATAACAGCAGGTAACGAGGGAGTTGGGAGTATTAAGCAGCACGGTAATGGCCATTTAAAGCCTTAAGAACATCTATAATCCACAATTGTGTCACAAAGTCAAAAAGGAGATTTTAGGAGCTTTCCCACAATGTTTTATTAAAATGACCCTGTATTCTGTCACCAGAAATGCAATGAATTCCCGCCCCCCCCCCTCTTTCTACCTTTGCCTTTCTTGTTTTACAAGAGTCTTTGGCCTGAAACTTTTGTACTATGTTCAATGACAAATGTCCTTGGAAGGAAACTGGAGGGAGATAAAATTCCCCTCTGGCTTAGAAGTAAAGAAAAGGTGCTGTAGCTTTCCATCCAAGAGCCACAAGCTCTGTTCTAGATGCAAAAAAGACAACATCATGTTCCCAAAAGTGTTTAGGACACATGCTCCTGGTCTCTTCTCTACACTTTTTATAGCCAGAGCTAATAAAGTGCTTAATTCCCATGCCAAGTGTCATCTACCCCTCCCCCCCACACACACACACACACCCCTGTCCTATTTCAAAAATGGTATCTCCAATTGTGCCTATGAACCAATGTAGGCAGTGCCAAGGTGAATAGACTTGAACGAATGCAGCGGTTTTTCATTCCCTCAGCATTGTGAGTGATAAAAATGACCTCCTCAACGGTGCAGACCTCGTGTATAAAATAAAGTACAACCGCTTTTCCCGTTAATGCAGTTCAGCATCTACCGCTACGAGGGAGAGATCTCATGTTGAGTGACATCTGCATTTGCACACCGCCTTGGACACATCACATTCTGCAGTCACCTTGCATTGTATTACTGAGTGATTTGTACTCTTCAACCTACAGTATATATACACATAACTGACAGGCCTTCGAACTCACACAAACACACATTTAAAGGGGGAAAAAATGCTCTGGGTGTCTGCGGTTCTCTCGGAGTTAATTAGTGAAATCTTCAGAGCTCTGCTTGAGACAGGTTGCTCCACACTGAGAACAGATGGGGACCGTATGATGCTTTGGCTGACCTGTTTATCCTCCCTGCATCTCCCGTTGTTGTCCACTGTTTGACTGAAACGCATTGTTTTTTTCACCCGGAGAAGGTGTGCACTCATCCTAAGCCGCCTGATATAATGTGAGAGACCACATAGCTAACCATGAGTTTGGGCATGAAAACGTACTCCTCCGGTGGCCATTGTGCAAACGTGATGATATATGTGAAGCAGGTGAGGAAATGTTATATTGGTCAGTGGGGAGTTTGCTTCACTGACTGTGTAACCTAAAGGTACGAGATATAGGTCGTGGTGTTTGAAGACTTTAACAGAGAGAAAACACACACCTACACTCTGTGGTCCTTTGTGTCCATGTAGGTCACCACACAGTGAGAGGCACGGGGTTAAAGGTTCATGTTTTTCTCATATTAGAGGAGGTGCTGCACCCCCATCTAACACTTTCTTTCCTCACTTTTCTGTCTCCTTTTGCTGTATTTTTCTTTTCTCCTCTGTACAGGCAGTGCTGGCACCTCTGTTGTGTTTAACAAGAACGGCGATGCTCCAGGACGCTATGACCTGTTCCAGTTCCAGATGACCAACTCCTCTACCCCAGAGTATAAGGTGGTGGGGCAGTGGGTAGAATCCCTTCAGCTCAGGGTATGATGATTTACTGAGCTGCAGTTGGTGTTTCATGCTTGTAAATAGCTGAAATATTCAGGCTCTGAATGCTAAAAAAACTGTGTAATTAGGATTTATATATAATCTTTGAGTTTCATGTGTGGCAAGAAGGTGCAAGTTATTTGCATCTCAAAAACAGAAGGTGCAGAAATGTTTCACTTTGATTCTAATTGTAGTATTTTAGATGCAGAGAAAAATGTTTCCGTCTAATCAAAAGACAGGCATTTAAAATGTTTTTAGATGTCATTTGTGTTTCAACAATGAATGGTTATATCTTCACATATAACAAAAGCATAGTTAACATTCCTAAAACGTACTTTTAACCTGTATTCATTAAGTCAAATGTTTTCAGACTTTTTATGATTGCATCAGCTGCTCTTAAGAAAAGAAAAATGTGCAAATAAACCGAGAGAAGATTTTTTTTTTTTAAAGCAGCATTTAAAAGAGCAGAAAGGATTTTTATGTCACATTTATCTCACATTTCGTGTTTGATTTTCTTCTGCAACAGAAGAAGAAGAAGGAAGGATTAACACGTTAGTGGGGACTTGATTCAAGGGTTCAACAATAGCTTGAAAGTAATTTCTTTGAGACGTGACAGTAGAAAGAAGCAAGCTAGGGAAAAAATAGACAGTGATGTTAGCTCTTATTGTCTTTTTGGGGATCACTTACATCT
Organism: Coranthus polyacanthus; assembly: GCA_037367275.1. Taxonomy (NCBI): domain Eukaryota; kingdom Metazoa; phylum Chordata; class Actinopteri; order Kurtiformes; family Apogonidae; genus Coranthus; species Coranthus polyacanthus. The sequence continues at coordinate 11,027,410 of JAPQRN010000025.1, read as the reverse complement.
TGCATCAGGCCTCCCACCTATGCTGTGGAAGGAGGCGGAAAGAAGAAGCACGTGTTTTAACCAAAGTGTCAGGCTGTATATGTTCGGAGTTTGGCAGCAAAGAGCCTGATGTTGACATTGCTAAAAAGTGACACCGGAATATGTGCTAGGTGGCTTGGCTTCACGTTTTTAATGCATATGAATGGGTTTGAAATCGATGATAACATTTTTATCAGATACAATCTAATCTAATGTATGTCTCACAGAGAAAGATGAAACTCTAAATACTTCATAGGGGAAGGATATTAATATGAAAATATGTGGAAATGTTACTCTTTTTTTGGCCTTTTTGGCATATCCAAAAGATAGTGCATCCCTTGGGATAACACCGTGGATAAGGTAATTTTCATTTCGTTGGAGCTTTATGTAACTTTTATTCGCCTGCAAAAAAAATAAAAAATACAGTACAATATCAACGTTCAGTGCAGGACTGGAGACAGCTGCTGTGCTGCTTTTTAAGTGCAAGGTGTTGGTTTGCACCCTCAGTAATACATCTCACTGTCACAACACAGGAATTGGCTTGGGTGATTCATATGGACAATAAAGAAAGTGATGAGGGTTCTATTTTATTTTAGGGCGAAACAGGGATGGAAACTGTGGATGTAATACGATTAAAGCAGAGCCAAAAATCCTATGTAATGCCTATGTAACTCAGATAACACAAAAATGTGACATTTACATACAGATGAGTTAACATTTGCATAATGGCTCTCTGGATCACAAGAATTAAACCCAACCAAATCAATTTGATAGCCCAGGTGGAAAAAACATCTGTTGCTGGAGCTTTGAGCTTCATTCTGTTTTTTCTAGTGTGATTACAAACTAAATGCTGTTAGAATACAATTACAGTACAATGTAATGTGCTACATTGTTCAGTAACACATAAAGAGCAACCTAATTTAAAGGTTACTCTGGAGTAAACCGTCCTTATACACCTTGTAATCATAACTGAAGAAACGTAATGAAATGCTGCTTCAGCTCACAACCGCTTAAATTATCTGTAAAGTTAACAACTATCGCAAACTACAGATGAAAAGTACGGCAACCATACGAGTCCAAGGTGTCAAATCTTGCTTCTGGTCTCCATAGCAACAGAGCTGTTGGTCTCATTACTGTTTCCACAATGTGTGTAATCGGGAGGATTTCCAGAGAGGACCATTCATTGTCCAAATAACAAATGGCACCTTCATGCCCCCAGATAAATGGCAGATGATAATCTATCCAGACACCACAGAAACAACACATTTGTCATACAGGTACACACAAAGCAAACACACTAGAGATGTGCATGCGGCAGAGAGAGAAAGAGCGAGCGAGTGTGCGCTGCAAAGGTGACGCTGTGTGTCTACAGTTATTGGCAGTTGCCACATTTAGAGGAGACTCTGCTATTTGTGTCCACAGTCGGACCGGTGCTGCAGGTGTGTACACTTACGTAAACACAAGATGGTGAGACGGGGGTTAGCGTTTGGGAATTGCTGTGGTAATTAAACTACGGAAATAAAAAGATGGATTACAAGTGGAGAAAACATCAGATTTGTCTTCTTCATCAAGGCACGATGCAAAAACTTCAAAGAAATGAATATGTCATTGTTTTCAATATAAATTTAGTCTGTACTGCTCTGGTTTTAATGTTCATCTGCTTCTCTTGAAGCAACTTTTAAATCTTTGACATTACAAGTTTGGGGAAAAATATCAATTTCATAACAATAGTTATTAAAAAACGAGTTTTATGTTCATGTATGTATTCAGTAGCCCTGTTTTGTTGCTTGTGTACATGGCTGATACTGTTGCTGTGAAACTGTGCAAACACCGTTGCTGTATTTGTTATCTTTTTAGTGCTTTTAAATCAGTACACTTTCATTATGAATCAAAAGATCAACTCAGAATATTATCAAAGCAATTTTAGCACCCTAACAAAATATGTAAGACCCCTAAAATATTCTATTTCTTCATCGCATTTATAGGCTGACTTGAGACTATAGTTTGAGCTTAAATCATGAAACACCTCAGGGCCTTTTGGAGATTCAGATAGTTCTCCAATGTGTATGTATACTAGACTTTTCATTTTGACGGTCCTAAATGAAAATAGCTCTGCAAAGTCTAAAATAGCTATTTTGCAATCCCTAGTCCCACTCGCTCCTTCTCTCTCATCACAAATTTCATACCTCACTGGCTCCTGTATTAAAACTTAACGTCTTTTGCATTTCTTTTTTATTATTATTATTTTTTATTTCACTGAACAAAGTTAAGCTCTGTTGCCATGGTGATTTCAATTACTTTAACACATTAGAAAAGGCAATCCCTCTAAGAAATTGGGAAGAGTAATGTTCTACAGTATTAGGTTAATCATTTTCTCAACTACTTTTTCAGAAATAAGTTCTATTGTACGTTTCCCTCTAAACATATGGAGGTTCCTAATAAAATAATTAGCTGTGTTGCAACAGAAAAGGAATATTCCATGCCATTCACAACCTATTCGGTCATTTATCTTACATGGGAGCTCTTGCTTATCTCTGTGTTGCTAACCCTCTCTTCCTGCTCTGTGTCATCTCTCTCACAGTTGGAGGAGCTTCAGTGGCCAGATGGGGAGCAGGAGGTGCCTATCTCTGTATGCAGTCTGCCCTGCAAAACTGGAGAGAGGAAGAAGAAGGTAAAGGGCAAGCCATGTTGCTGGCACTGTGAGCTGTGTGATGGCTACCAGTATCAGTTTGATGAGACTTCCTGCAGGCTGTGTGCCTACAACATGAGGCCTAACCCCAACAGAACTGCCTGTCAGCCCATCCCCATTGTCAAACTGGAGTGGCATTCTCCTTGGGCGATTATCCCCGTCTTCCTGGCCATGCTTGGTATTATTGCCACCATCTTTGTTATGGCAACCTTTGTACGCTACAATGACACACCTATTGTGAGGGCGTCGGGTCGTGAGCTGAGCTATGTGCTGCTAACTGGCATTTTTCTGTGTTATATCATCACGTTCCTCATGATTGCCAAGCCTGACGTAGCTGTGTGTGCCTTCAGGAGGATCTTCCTGGGTCTGGGCATGTGCATCAGCTATGCCGCACTGCTCACCAAAACCAATCGTATCTATCGAATCTTCGAGCAAGGCAAGCAGACAGTCACCGCCCCGCGATTTATCAGCCCCACCTCTCAGATTGCCATCACCTCCAGCCTGATCTGCGTGCAGCTGCTGGGGGTGCTGATGTGGTTCGCTGTGGACCCACCAAACACCATTATCGACTATGACGAGCAGAAAACCATAAACCCCATGCTGGCCCGTGGTGTGCTGAAGTGTGACATCACAGACCTACAGATTATCTGCTCACTGGGCTACAGCATCCTGTTGATGGTGACCTGCACCATTTACGCCATCAAGACAAGGGATGTACCAGAAGACTTCAATGAAGCCAAGCCCATTGGCTTCACTATGTACACCACTTGCATAGTCTGGCTGGCCTTCATCCCGATTTTCTTTGGCACAGCCCAGTCTGCAGAGAAGGTGAGTCATTTCTTTTTCTTTTGCCTTCTCTCGCTCTCCGTCACCACCCGTCTCTTTGTCTGTCTCTCTCCCTCCTCTCACAAATTTCCCTTTCATTCCTCCTGCCCTGTTTGTTATCTTGTCCAAACACATGCACACACGCATATTTGTGCAAACACAAAATGAAAACACAGTCACTACAGAAAGGGAGCACGTGCACACACATTTGGTGACTGTAAAAGTTATGGGTTCATTTTCTTTTGATTTTAAAATCACATTCACGTCAGTGTGCTTGGAAACCCACACCAGGACTACCACAGACAGAAATAGTCATTTAGAGGCGGAGGAAGGGCTGATGCTAAGCACCAGAATCCTGAAATGCCTGAGGAGTGACATGGGATGGGGGTGCTGGCAGCTCCAGAAGCCATTAACTTAGCTTTCACGCCTAGGGCTCAACATATACTATTATGCCTTATTCTAGAGATGGAGACAAGCAGGTTGAGGAGGTGGAGGAAGAGGAGGATGAAGAATTGGAGGAGGAGGAAGGCAGGGAGAAATGGGGGTGTAAAGAAGGGTAAGGGAAGTTTGATTCGATCTCTTGACAGCTGCTCTCTACTCAACAAAGCGTTTGACATTGGATGCTATTGAAGTTGATTGAGAATATGACATTTAGACCTTCTGTGCTAGTCATTGCTTATCTGGGCAGCACTGGGCAGAATACAGATGCATTCATCTGTTGGACTCATGAGCGGCTCGTGCTGCTTGGCAGGCCGTGTGTACAAGAAGGAGCGGTGGGGAGGTTTTCCACTGACAGAATATCGATGCTGACAGGAAAGTGTTACTCCTAACCTTTTGAGAGGCACACCGTTCAATATCCTTCCTGCTAAGCTACCGCATGAGATGGATCAGAAAGTGATTTTCCTCATCTCAATTTGCTGCTGATTTCATAGATGAATTACACCCTCAGCAGCGATTAGGAGTTCATTATGTTACTCGCAGCGACTAGCGAGGCAGTAATGTGTTTATCTTTCCCCTTTATGCAGTTAACTCTTTCTTCACACCAGCTCCTGTTTTACACTCACCTCTAGTTCACACCGCAGCATTGTGATGTAATGGCCTTTGAGGGTGCATTTCTGTTTGTTCCCCTGCTACTGCTGGTGTGAAGTGCCTTTACATGTCTTCATCCTCTGCAGAAATCCACACTGTAGTTAAAATAAAGTAAAGCGATCTCCTATATCCGTCACTTTAGATTATTCACACTCAGGTTTTTGCTGATGTGCACAAACCTTTGGAGGCTAAATGGACATGAGGATATGAGTATTTGATTTCATTATCCCTACCTATTGTGTTTGTTTGTTTCCAGAGGCATGCATGCGGCCAAACAGATTTAAATAATCGTCCCTACATATGATACCAGCCTAAAATTCAAATGGCTGATTGTTATTTTAGTTGTGACTGGACTGAGTGGTATTTATTCAACTCAGCACCATTTAGATGCCCCTATTCTCCACACCTGTGACTCCCTCCCCCTCCTTCTTTTGCCCATTCAAACTCATGTTGAGGGAAGCCATGCGAAAACGGTAACAAAAGATCACAGAGCATCCCTCTGCATCCTGTGCACCTGCCTATGCTCAGTCAGCTACTCAACACACTCATGTTAATGACTGTGAGAATTACCGGCATCCGAATTCAGCTGTCTTCATGCCTGGAGATCAGCTGACTTTACAAACAAACCCCTGGCCTCTGTGTCACTCTTCAAGCCCACCGCAGACACGTGAGAAATAGTCACACTGGCTCTTACTGACATAAAAGGTTATTTTCTTGAGGCAGTTTAGCAAATACACAGAATCTACGCTGTCACTGAACATGAGAACTCTCTTATTCTCTAACGTGTCTGACCACAAAACAGACGGCTCCTTTGCAGTTCAGAAGAGGAGGATGATGGTATAATGAAACGTTTTTCCCTGAGGCACAGAAACATTCTGGTAAAACACCCACAAAAATCAGTCTTGCATAAAAGTGAAATTCGTGTGTCATAAAAACTTGCATACCTCAATGCATGTCTGGAAAACCACTTAGGCTCCGGTAAGATGGTTTCTGAATCCACATGAACCCCTTGAAGACAGAACATGCTGCCAAGTTGCATTAGCAATGACCAAAGAAGCCAGGCAAAACTTTCTCATTCCAGCTTTCAGCAGGTAAAATGAAAATTGCAGCACCTAATCCTCCTGTGTCTCTGCAAAGCTCTACAATTGACATGAGTTGGACTTGACAGTTGGTGCAGAGATATGTCTTTTGAAAATAATATGTGAAATTCTCCTGTCTATCACTTGTTTTATGCTTGAAACCTTCAACAGATTGTACCAGGGGCAGACTGCGGGCAAAACACTAAAAGTGCATTGGAAAGAAAGAAAGGCTGTAGTTTTAATACTAAATATAGATACACATAGCATTCTTTCACAAGGATTATAATAATACATTTAACAGTAATAATGTTAACAATTTAATAATGTAAAAGTAGCAAAAATTGAAAGGTCTGTTGTGTGATATTTTGGATTCAGAGAGAGGTACTGTGCAATAAAAGCAAAATGAAAGTCCTTACATACATTCATTACGTACATAATACAGTTTGTTACAGTTTCTGTTTTGTTTTATGTTGTTGCAAGTATGTTTGAAAAAGAAAACACATTGCAAAACGATCAGTAATCTGTGCATTTTCCTTGATAACCAAGGAACCACAATATTGTCAGCAATAATCGCAATATAATTTTTTCACCAAATCATGCAGCCCTAGTACTATGTTATAGTGGAATCTTTATAAAGTGCTTAGAAATGCTAAATAAAGAGAGGTCATATGTGTCTAGGCTGATCTGTTATTGTTAATATTATTGAAATCACAGTATGGTCAAGTGCAATATTCAAATTGCAGGAGCTGCAATTTTTTGATGAAGATAAATTGTGTCACAACATACCATAATTAAGTGAAGCATTGTGGTGAGATACAGAGATGACCTGGCCTGTAAATCATATTCTCCAAACATACGGGAACAGGCTTTTTAGACCCCAGAAGAATCACATCATCACTTTCATATTTTTTTCCCTGTAAATGAAATGCAAAAACTTCACACCGAAAGCGTGACTCATATTGCATCTGTCAAAATAATCACAGTAGAATTAACGCCGGTCACAACCTTTTCATTTACCAATCCTGAAACCCTGACCTTCTGTGAGGAGTCAGAATAGGTGGGAACATCATCCACAAGGAAAATGGAATCTTCAATATGGAACAGGACTTTGCAGCAGAAAGCCAAACGGAGTTATTCATGACATGAGCCGGGCTAGAAAGTAGGCCACCCAAAACAACATGAGACATCCAGGTAGTTGAGAGGAGACTGCAACTCCCCAGGATCCATTATTGAAGACATTCTCCAACGGGGCAGAGAGCATCCTAATTGTTACTTAGTGAATCAAGTCCTTATCGTTGTGCGCATTTATAGTACTCAACCATACCCAACTAAATTGCCTTTGCACTAAGTGTATCCCTGGTGGGTGTAATTATGAGAATTACCCTCAACAGCTTTTTGTCTAAATAGAAGACATGTCATTTGTTGTGGCTGGATGTTGGCATTTGGGTTGTCAATGAGATGTAAAATTCAAAAGCAACCGTTTGATTCCTGATGAGAATGTTAATAAATCATCACTGCGGCTATAAATAGAGAGTTGCCAAGCAGTTGCGAGAATGACTTCATGTATTTATGTATGTTAAAGCAACAGAAATTAATTATGAATGTTCTGTGACAAGCTAAACATTCTAGTGGTGGGTGAGAGGGGCTACGAATTTGGGTCAAGCTCATACAGAAGTACAATGAAAAACCCTGTCTTGGTGATTACAGGCAGTAAGACAAAGGATTTGATTTACTGTGCTGGCATGCGTGTTTATTATGAGTATGTAAAAAACCTACTTCACTAAACGTGGTTTGTGTGTATGTGCGTGTGCACCTCTGTGGTTTTGCTTGTGACGCCTATGAGCAAGAACCTAAAGCCTATTGTGAGCCTGCTCCCGAATCAACTCTCCTGCATGGTCAATAAATCAGTTCTGATAGGGTCAGCATTGCAGTGTCTAAGGTATCAGAATCTCATTAAAAGCTTATTCCAGCCGTGTTTAGTTGCTTGCACCAAACTCTGTAGTGTTGCTATGGATACGAGACAGGTTATCAACTACCAAACATAGAAACACAGCACAGGGCGGGGATTCTGGGGTGATTATACTTCACGCCATGTGTACTCAATGCTTTGATCGGTTGCCCCAAAATCTAATCATAAGCTCTACAAATTCATGGCTCAGGCATTTAGAAATGGCACAACATTCCTGCCCTGCTCGGGTCAGAGTGACACGGAACAGTGTAGTGAGAGCTGCTTCATACAAGTATTGTGATATTCATACAGTTATTAATGCATAGTGTGCCAGCCACATCACTGCCTCTGATGCTGCTCCACTGAGAAATGGGAGGAGAGAAAGAAGCAGCTGAGTGTATTGGCATGTTGATGATATCAGGCGTCTGAATGATTGGTGGAGATTGGAAGACAAAGCCAAGACTGGCATGTAAATGAGTCGATCTTGTATGAAATAAATTACCATTAGTTGTGCTATTTACCAAGAAAAACTGTATGCAAATGGTGACATTTCTTCTTCTCAGTGAATCAGTGAGCATTTCGCCGCTCTGCAGATATGCTGTGGTAGCTAATGTATTTACAATTGTCTCTGCTCTCTTTCACATTACCAGTGGCTGACTGAAAGGCAGAATATAAGTGACATCTGATGTTTTCAAGTACAGTAGATTAGTGATGAGTATTTGGTGACCTGCTCTCAAAACAATCATTTTCCCTCTTGAAGTAATTCTTTCTCCTCCAAGACCCTTAAATGAAGGAGGCTCTTGCATGTATGCTGAATCACCGACTTCACTACCTCTTATGGCAACCTTTAATAAAGTCACAACATAAAATCTGTGTTTACGTAAATTATAGTGTGAGCTAGGTTACGTAAGCTTAATTACAACCTGAAAATGTGACAGTTGTTATGTAATGTCTGTAGAGGAATGCAGAAAGCATTTCAGAGAATGTACCTGTTTATCGACATGAATGGCAATCTTATGAATGATTTTCCCTCTTAGCACAGTAAGAGCCTTTCACAGCTGCACTTCACTGTCGAGCTGCAGAAAATCAAATGTGTCCTTTATACTGCAGATGTGAGGGTTCTAGCCTATGTTATCGTCTTTATTGTACACTAGGTGAAATTTACATTAAAATGAGCCAAGCTAGCAGAATCAAAATAAATGAAAGTAGCCGCACACATGCTGAAGATGGGAATGATGAATGCTTGAGTGGCTATAAATAAAAGGAGAGTGGACTGCAACATGGACAGATCTTTGCCCAGTAGTATAGTCCATCAGTCTAATCAGGTTTGAGTAAAACAACTAGGAGAAAAGAGGCTTTGTGAATAGGTGCGGATAAAGGCAGACTGATGCTTCTGGTTTTATCATTAATATGTTCAGTGAAGTTCATGATTTTTTACTGTTTGCTGCTATTGCATCTTGCATTAAAAAACAATTTTTACTGTGTTCCCTTTCAGCTGTACATTCAGACCACCACCCTGACCATCTCAATGAACCTCAGTGCCTCAGTAGCACTGGGCATGCTGTACATGCCCAAGGTGTACATCATTATCTTCCACCCTGAGCTGAACGTACAGAAGAGGAAGCGTAGCTTCAAAGCTGTGGTCACAGCTGCCACAATGTCATCACGTCTGTCCCAGAAGCCCAGCGAGAGGCCCAATGGAGAGGCTAAGACTGAGCTGTGTGAGAACCCCGCAGCTGACCCCATGAGTAAGTACAGTAACAAGAAAACACCCATGTGGGTGTACCGTTGGTGGGCGAGGCCTATTTCTATGTAACACATGCTAAAGCTATTTCTGCAAACATCAAGCCAAGTACACTAAAGTTTTCTCACTGGCCATAATAAAACGTGTGAAAGCCAACACTATAGGTGCATACATTTCATACCATGTATTGGTGAGTTAGAGTGGGCACAGACTGCAACAAAAGAGCCTGGAGCTGAGAACCACATTTACTGCAATAGAGTCTCAATTGATCTGTAAAGTCAATTGAATGTCTTTCTATACTTTCTCATATTTCACTTTTGTACTACAAAGTCCCATTCTAGCAATTTAATTGGGTGGCTACTTTCTGTAAAAACTGTGTATAATGTCCTATAAAATGGATCCAGTTATCTCCTCACCTGATAAATGGTTCGACCTTTAGTCTGAGTGCACGGCAGTAAGCACGAGAGAAGGTGGGGAGGCTCGGTCTGTGAAGAGATTTGAAGAAGCAAGTCTTTGTCACCGGGAGAGGAAGGAGATAATCTGTCTCTGTAGCTGTGTGTTACTCATACCACCCTTCATCTGAAACAGTAAGCATGATCCGGTTAGCAAAGATAATACTGGGTATTAGCACATGAGGTGAAGCCCATATTCTTCAATAGTTACATAATTATAGTGTTTGTTTTGGATTAGAACACCAACATTAAAAAAAGATTTTAGGAAAAATCTAATAAAAAAAAAATGCAAAAGTTGGAATTTAGACTCATGTTTCCACGGAGGCTCTTTGCTCTTCTCTGGTTGTCAGGATGAAGACAGAGATGACTGACAGCTCATGCAAATCACACATCACAGGCCTCTTCCCTTGCAACGCTTCTAATCACACAGAGCGATCATGGCGCCCACAGGTGCACCAGCCCCTCAACCCCTCTTTGAATTATGCGGGATGACAGATTTTCATGGGAATTTCTCCAAACATCCAACAGTTGTCACACTCATCTGTCATGAGCCGAATGAGCTTGTGTATGTGTGTATGCATACAACAGGGATTGTGCATCTGTGCATGCAGCTCTTAGTATGTTTACCAGAGTGTGGATGGGTGAGTTGTGCACATGTAAGTCAGAAAGCTGATGTAAGTGTACCAGGGGATGATGAACATATCCTTGGCAGTCACACATGTGGCTCATCGAGCAAATACATTCTGCATCGAGGGTGAAACCTTAACATCTGTCGCAGTAGCACATCAAAAGTCCCCAAGCAGGGCACGCAGTCTCCAGGAGGCCCGCCCAAAAGTGCACTGTGTCATCTGTTCTGCGTGTCTCTCACCTTCTGTCTCTCCTACATGGATGTCTTCTCGCCTCTTCTCCCCTCCCTGCACGATCTCTCCTCCTCTTGCCCTTCTTTTTTAGCAGCAGTGGAAGTGACATTTATTAATGGCGAATTTATGTGCATGACCGCCCCGAAACCTGAACTGTTGCTCCTCCATCCCTGGAGACTGTCCGTCAATTCCTGTAACCATCAGAGCGCCAAATACCTCCCTTTTAGGGCCTATCAGTGCTGTATGAGATGACTTGGAGTGATTTATAGGATTAAAGAGCTGTATCACGACTGCAGATTTACATTGGTATTGACTGTATCAGTGTAATATTGTCATCATTTACCTATCAAAGATAGATGGATTCGTCCTGTAATTCAGAAATGTATCCTGGATCATTTTACAAATACAAATACATACAAATGAAACAAAATAGGGACATGAAGATGAGCTAATGCTTTCAGAATAATTTTATGTCCTAAGCTATAACTAAGGAAGTAAAGAATGAGAACAAAAGATAAAAATAAATATTTATTATGATACAACATTGAGTAATTACCTATAAAAATGAGGCTTACAGCACAGGAAGATGTCTCAATCCCACACACTGGCTCAAAAAGATTTTCAGAAGCTTTAAAAGACTGTTTATGGTTTACAGCAAGAGTCTGTTGTACATTTACTAATGTTTTATTCATCATACTTGCTGGCCAGGATTGCAAAATACAGCTGTAAAGAAATGGTGCGACTTTAATTGCATAGCCCATGGGGGATGGTGACCATAGCAACATTAAAGCAGCAGAATGAGAATTTATAGCAATGCCTGTGATTAGGAAGATGTGCATCGACCTTCTCCACTATACAGAAAGCAGCATTCTCATACAGATCGACACACAGATCACATACATAGTACGGTTCCCTGTACTCGCTGGCCCATTGAGTTTATTCACGTATCCTTCTACGAGTCGGAAGTATCACAACATCCTGCCCTGCAGCATCGAGCTAATCCGAAGACTGACCTTAAATCTATGCTAAAACCCTCACATAAAAACATCTGAAAAATCCTCCCTCTCTCTGGCTTTTAGAAACTCAAATTGGTTCTCATAAAGATAGACATACAAGAGGATGAACAAACACACACACAGCATCTAGGCACTCAGCCACATTCTGATATGTTTCCATGGCAATCCAGACTAGGATCACATTGCTTGCCCTAGCATTTGTTAGGTGCCCACTTGTGTGGTGTTTGTGTTTTTTATCACTAGTTAACATCTGAAAATAGAAACCACGGCTTTACACGGGGGCATTGTGAGTTGAAATGATACACCAAGCAAGAAAATATTGCTGCTGATTGCACACAGCTGGTGTTAAGAATGCACGGCACAGTAGGAAGAGTTTGCCGAAGCGGATGATGTTTACTTGCTTCTGCTTGTGAATTTTTTTTTGTTTTGTTTTGTTTTGTTTTGTTTTGTTTTTGCAGTGCTCAAAGTAAATCTTATTCTTGTCCCCGTTCTTAGGTCAAGCAACCAAGAAAACATATGTGAGTTACAACAACCTCAGGATCTAATGTGCTTGAAATGAATGCTGTTTGTCCTTCATCTGTGACAGAAAGGGAGGATGAAACTTTAGAGGAACAGGAAAGACAGAGACAAAGACAGGAGAGAGAGCGAGGCGTCCCAGCACCACCTGCATTACCTATGCACCCCAGGACTGTGGATAGCATCCAAACTTCATCCCGAACATGATACATGAGTCCTGACAGAGACTTGCACAGCTGTAGGGCAGTGTGGCTGGGTCGAACAAGACTGTAGGTTTAAACTTGTGTTGTGGCCCCCTTCTCTATGACAGAGAACACCTTGCCTGCTAAAGGGGTCACTGTGAACGAGGACAGCTACAAAAAGGACAGTGGATCTACTTTCAAGATATTTTCTTTTGAAATGTCATTAAAGCCATATTCTATTGGGGTTCCCATTATCCAGTTTTTTTTTTTCTGTTTTGTATTGTTTCTAAGTGATTTCTTCTGTGCCTATTTTTCTTGAAGTTAATTTAATTACCTTGACCAGTAAGCTCTGCCACATACAGTATTTTGTTTTACGGAAACCGACTCCCAGATTATTACGTTAGAGTGAGGGGCATTGTAAGTATATATTTTTTTTGTAAATATTTGAGAGTATTTTCATGTTTGGAGTACAAAAATAGATATCCAGTCTTTGTTCAGTTGGATTTGGATGGTAATGAAAAGCACCACAAAGTGTTCACTTTGCATGTGCCAATGTATGTCTGTTCTATTTGATGTAAACAAAAAAAAAAAGAGAAATAAATTCTGAAAATGATAATGAGCTTCAGTATCCTTCTGCAGTTTGTTTCTTTACCAGACCTGACCTTCATTGAATGACAGAATATGGCTTTAATCTGTTGTTGAATTGACTCCTCTTGTATCTGCAAGCATGTTTGTTTTATATAGTTTTCGTACTGGGTATATTATGCCTAATTATGGTGTGGGAAACATTAATATCAGAGCAATCATGCAAGTATGTTGTGATGTCTGTCAAATTATGAACATGTAATAAAATCATTTTGTTATCTTTTATACAATGAAACCAGGCAGCATATCATACTTATTTCTGTGCACGTGCATGTGTGAGTCTGTCTGTGTGAGTCCGTCTGTCTGTGTGTGTGTGTGTGTGTGGGCATGTTTGTGTTTTCGTTGCAGGACAGCGCGCGGCATGTTTAAACTGATGTGTGAAGAAGAACCATTAATCACTTTGTTGTTTATGGCTTTCTGTAAACTGATGGAAATGTCATGTGCTCGTTTACCGTCTCACCCCGCGACGGGGCACATTAGTGAGCTCACTGAGTAACGCTGTCGTGCGGAGGAGATGAGACCCCGGCAAGCGGAGAGGATGTCCACTGGCTGAATCCTTTGCTCACCCTCTGCTCTTTCCGACTCATTCGTTGTTTCTGTCTCTCTCTTTCCATCGCTCCTCCCAAGCCTCGCCACAAATATGAATAATGTAAGATGTCAGATCAATTTGTCCTCTTGATGACCAACTTTTATGAGCTAACCACTCTTTATTCCTGTACATGCCTGCAAGCATAATGTTACTATTTTCACTATTGATTATTATATAAAAACATGAATAGGCCATGGATGAGAGACTTCTGTTTCTCCACCCGGTAAGTGAATCCCTCTAGGCTGTTACATGGGCAAATAATATGTGATGAAGAGATGCTGATTCCTATTTTCTATTTGCACTCCTGTCTTTGTGTGAGAGTATGAGTGGGAGAAAGAGAGAGAAAGAGAGAGTAAGAGAGGGAATGAGATTACCCTTACCCACACAGGTTTTCTGTTGTTTCTCTTTCCATTTGTCTGGCAACTCTCTCAGCTCCCGTGGGACCAGATGGTCTTTACTTCTCATACGCACAGTCTGTCATTTTCTGTAGCACACAGCCAAGAAAAATCCCACTTATGCCCAATTAAGACTAGCCTCTCCCCCACCAAATTAATTGCCGATGTCAGTGTCTGTGTGCTAGTAATCAGTAGGGGTTGAGCAGAGTTTAGATTTGCAGCTCAGCAAAAAGGGAAGAAACCCTAAACAGCTTAAGCAATAGCATTTTGGAATTGACATGAAGCAAAAAACTAACAGAGGCGATCTCTGAAATGCAACAAATTAAACACTGAACATAGCATGTGCAGAAGTTGGGGTTTTTTTTTGTTTTTTTCCGCTACCTAAAAATATGAGAAGCGTGTCGTACTGCAGCTCCTAACTCTCAAGGCTCCTACGTAACAGCCCACCTGCTCGATATGCACCTGTTCTGTAGGCAGCAGTTTCCTGGGAGAATCAAGTGGGAAACATCAAAGGGAGGAAAACTAATCACAGTGGACTGAGAGCAGGGCACACTCCACAAGGACGACTTAAATGTTTCAAAGTCTGAGGGCTGTAAGTCGCATATTATTATGCGTGGAACATTTGAAGCTGAACAATTGGTTTTTTAGTCTGTCTTTATAGCCTCTTAAAATGTACACCGTAGTGGCTCGCCAACAGTTCAGACTCTTAAGCGCCGTCTAGGCAGTCTCAGAGTTGTCCAAACTGTCTTAAATGTGTAAGAATTAGGAGGCTGCGTGACCCAATTTGGATGACAAGGTGACACTGCTGTTCTGTGAAACGCACATTTCATTGCGCGCCTCATGTGACATGTAACAGTCCCGCACCAAAGGCTGAGGCTTTCTTCTATCTAAGTTTTCATGTCACTTCGGCCCAGCTCCGCCTTTGAGGAAAGCCTTCCTTATCTTGTCAGAACTCCTGATGCGCTCTTTCACAGACAATTTACTGATGCTGAGTCTAGATTAGCTCTGTTTCATGGCTCCTGGGCCCTGGGCTCTCCTATCTCTCCATAAATGTCCAATTATCCAACTCCAGCCAGAGTGAAACCTTATCTGCTTCCCGTCAGTGACCAACTGATATAACATAGGGTGGATAAAGATGCTCTTCACTCTTCTCATTCCCTTCTGCATCTTGTACCCAAAAAAAAACATTCTAATGATGCTTTTTGTTTTCTAGCTTTTTTTTTTTTTTTTTTTTCCCCCTTCCTCTGCATCTTTTATTTTAGTCCCACAAAATCAGGCCAGTTACTGTAACAGTGACAGTGAGGTTTTATTTAATTAGTCACAGAGAAAGACGGCCACTGGTAAGACTTTAATTGTATCACCCACATCTCTGCATACACACTGCGTATAATTATCATGTACTGGGAGATCACAAGTAAATTTTGTAACGGCTCTGCAGCTGAAATGCTGTGTTTGTTTTCCTACAAGGGATCCAAGAAAAAGATACAGTGCCCCCCTTTTTTTCCCAGTGAATAAATTAGTGAAGGGTCACTGTGTGCCATTTCTTATCTTTGGGGCCACAGAGCTACTCTTTCGCCCTGCTTAGGCTATGCAGTGTGTGCGTGCGTGTGTGTGTGTGTTTGTCACAGCATTATTGCATTTTTAATCAGCAGAAGAGACCAGGCATCATTCTCATCACATTAGTGTCTACTGATATTTATCCCTCTCTCTCTCTCTCTCTCTCTCTCTCTCTCTTACTCTCTTTCTCTCACCCTTTTCACTCCTGCGGGGAGCTGGGTGGGTGGAGAAAATACATTTGAAATTTACTCATTTGACAGCAGTTAGAGATATGGATTCTGACAATACACAATTAGCTCAGTCACCCCCTTTATCTTCACTCATCTTTGACTGGGGGAGTGAGTACATGTTGCCTCTACTGTAATGACTATTATACCTCTGTTACTGTCTTCCCTTTCCATCTTTTCGATATCCAAACTTCTAATTTCATCTATCCTCCAGTTAATGATTATTTGAAAATTACATGTCTGACTTCATGGATTTAATTGACTGCTGTGTTATTAAGATGGCTGAGCGTGACGAATGCTCTTCAGAATTTGCAGCTGAGTGGGTCCACTAATCTGCCGCTTTTCCTCAATTTCCTCTGTCAGAAAAATGCATTCATGGAGAAAAGAAGTACAGAGTGCTGGCATATATCTGCTGAATATGTTGCAAATTTGTCATCCTTTGCTTGCATGAAAGACCCAACTCACTTTTAGAAGCTTCTGCTTGTGCAAATAAAATGGGTTTTTTTTTAAGAAAAAACATTTGATATTCTTGAGGTAGATGGCAAAAGTGAATGCCAGCAGCATTTACCGGAGCAGATCATCTGTGGCTTAAGCAGGAGTTGACAGAGATAAGTGCTGGCTGGCTGTGAAATTTAACTAGAGAGCTAAGCCCTTGATTTCAAGGAGCGTGCCATAAACAATGCGTTTCCACATCCCACACAGATCACTGTTATTTCAAAGAAAAGTAAATGCCTGAAGAGAAACAAAAAACACTAAAATGGAAATGAATACTTGGGAAAGAGGGATAGAAATCCACATCAAACAAAGATAAAATTGGAGCCCAAAAGGTACAGAAAATAAATCATGCACCACACCTGTCTGCTTGTTTGTTAGTAGATTAGTAGGAACATCTGCCTAGTGTTATGCTTTTATTTAGTCCTTTCTTTTCTTTTTTTTTTAAGCGATCCTAATTCGGGCACATAAATCCTTTACATGAATCTACCTCCAAAGCTTAAAAGCTATGAATTTGGCTCTGGGCATTGTGCGGCAAGTGTACAGTCAAATGATTATAAATCAATTTAATGTGTGAATTATAGTCTTACCTCGCAAACTACATCGCTGAAGATTGTGTGTCTCATTTTTCAGTTTGCAGTGGAGTGTGGAGCACTCTCCATTTGATTAAACTCTACCCAAAGGCTGCATCAATTATGTATCTTCACAATGGAGTTAATGGACTGCAATAACAGTTGAAGATGACTTGACTAAATTTCCACATGACATGGCAAGAAAAATTTCACTTCAGTAATGTAACCCTCCTGAACAGCTTGTCTGAGATGATAAAAGATCAGGTCTCCTTCTATCTTATTATACAAAATCACATTTTCCTTTGTTAATTTCGCTGTTAATCGGTAAAGTGTTATATCTCCTGACAGATCTCTTTCCTCCAGCAGAGTGTGATAAGTCAGTATGTGCACACTGCCACGTAAGAGGCGATGTGCTTACCTCACTACACCTCACTACACCTGTGTGGTGTTTGTATGTGTGTGTGTCAGCTTGCAATCCATCCACCTTGTGATCCGGCTTCTATAATTTTGGTCTCTGGGGTTTAGGTCCCATAAGTGGACCCTCACAGAGAACAGAAGGGGCCCGGTAAGCCCCGACTACGCAGCCACTGACCCATCTGGCCATGAGGCCAGCAGGGAGCGTGCAGGCTGCAGAGACCAAAGTACTGCACAAACATCCTGTACTAACATGAGACTGGCAGATCACACAGTGCCTGTAAACGTAGAACACTGTACAGCAACCACATACTGAGCAGCAATCATGTTTTATTTTCCAATCTTGTATTCTATGGACTGCACATAATGTCAGAGGGCAAAGGGTTTCCAGCTAAATGCATACTACAGAGTGGAATGAACTGTATGGTACGTGAAGTGACAGTGATCTGGCTTGTGTGTACTATAAAATTACATAAGTGTTGATTCAGCTCAGCTGTGAGTGCCACAATCAGACACAGGTTGGTTCAGCATGACATGACGGAGCGGGGGATTTTAACCTTACCTCAGTGCTACTGTGTATCCGCACACTCAAATGCACAGCCATGTAAATGTTTCTAATAACCTCTCATATGACAAGTGTCTACCAGCTGCCTTTTTCCCCTACAGCAAGGCAAGCAGCCGTCCAAGGCGGCATCTGTCATGTTTTCTCCCTCCAGTTGGTTATGAAAACCACACAACTTCTTAGCTTTGTCATGCTTCTGAAAATCCACAGCATCCACACGAATGGGCTCCCTCCATGGCTGAAGATGAGGATTTCCATCCGAGCTCTGGAATGGATCCAATTTACGAGATAAGACCCAAAATGCAATTAGTCTACACTTTCTAAATCTGTTACTGAATTAAGGAGTCTCTCAGTTGTTCTAACTTATCACACTTTCTAATTATGAGTGTGACTTGAGAGAGCGCTGACACATTTTTATTATAAAAGGGATCACCTCCTTGCTGGTGCACAGATTAATAAATCACAAATATCAGTGATAGTTTCACTGATTCACATGCAGCTACGGTAACCGTCCTGGAATGTAATTTAAATCAACTCAAATATCTTACAATGGGATCTTGTCTATCCATGCAGTATTTGATAAACGATAATTGCAGTTTTGTATTTTGTTTACCACATTAAGCTGTGTGCCTTAAGCGGCTAGCTGTTATTTGTCTACAAAAGATATGCAGGTCTCATGCAAAGGTAATTAATCAGTACCTTTTCCATGGTGTGATGCTACTGCCATCTGCTGATACTGCAGCAATCCCCGTCTCTGTCTGTTTCCTACTTGCCTCAGAGATCTTCATTCCTACAACACTGTCTACAAAAACGAGCTCTGTGGAGCCAGAGCTGGCAGATGACCAAATGTACTTTTGAACAAACGTCCTGTTCAGCGCCCAGGGCAGGCAAGTTCACTGTGTCGTGCGTGCGGAAAAGCATTCGTATGAGATTACTTAATCCTTTCACAAGATGGCGCTGCGGTAATAGTTGGTGGGAGGACAGAGATGCTTTGCATTTTGGTGCAAGGTATGAGGTAAAGCCTTTACTTCATCATGATTACTTCTCTTTAAGAAATACAAGCCATAGCAGGATAATGTTAGGACTCCAAGACAGCAAAAATGTAAAGATTTTTCTCATGGGGATTCAGAAGTGCCAAAAAGGTATTCATTAATTATATATTGTGTTTCCTCACTGGTGACGCTCAGATTTATCAAATGCAGTTCAAATCATCACTTTATGATTAAAAATAGGTAATTACTAATTAGCATTAACTAGCACGAAGCAGCTCCCTGATTAAAAAAAGGTAATCAGTGAGGAGCCGGCAGAGGACATTTGAAATTTGAATGTCATTAATTGTACAAATTGGCAATCTAAATGTGCCTCATTTTCTGTTGAAAAATTAGGCACATGATTATGTATGTACCTACACAGATGTATATAAATATATATATATGTAGTATTTTTAATATAATACAAAACCTTCTATTCGGATTGCCTCTCATAAAATATTGAGTACGTATATACTGTAACCCTTACTGGCTCGACAATTATCCTTTATCATCCAGTTTGTTTTTAAATTGTTCTTTCAGCCTAATGGAAAACAGAGTGCCACATTTCTTGGACTTTGGGCATCTAATGAGGCCTATTACTGGATCGTCTGTATCATGTGGTGCTGCCCGTCATGCCCTTTCTGCTATTCCTACCGCTGAGTAGCAGATCACCTAACAGCTTCCTCGGGCACTAGGGTGCATTCAAAGAGTGATGAGTTTTTCTTCTCTTAATCAAAAAGTTTGTGTCAATAGTAAGTGTACAGTGGAAATAATTAGCCTCCTGTTTGCAGTGAGAGTTTAGCCAGGCGTGGTTGCGGGGCTGTAATTATAATCTGTTGTGACCCCAGAAATTAGAAGCACGCATACAAAACGCCAGTTCTGATTAGTGTTTAAAGTACAGCAGGTGTTGTATACACTCTTAACACTAACGTTGAGCAGTTAAAAAAAAAAAAAAAAAACGGATGCAAATTTGACTAATTATACAGCAGCACATTTTATCTCATATGCAGAAGATAAGGATGCCAATGAGGAGACTAGTAGTTTTGTATGCAGAGCTGCAAACCATGGACAAAGGGTTTTCAAGTGGAGAGCGGCAGGCATGTCAACAACTGAAAGGTCGGTGCTTCTTATAGCTTTTCATAAGGTTATACATTTTTCATTACATAAAGTACCTTTAATTCCTCAATATATTATTAATGAGAGCAGGGAAGGGGCCGGTGAGGTTCGAGATAACAGGGCATAAAATAGCCTCAACTCTACATTTTAACACACCCTCATTACCCAATACTGTTATTGATCAGTTCAACTCCATTTGTAGATTCAAACTACTCAACTGCTCTCGCGGAGAGTATTAATAGAAAGCGTATCAGCAGATATGCATTGAGAAACGCACAGTGGGTTGTTCCAGGTCCTCTCTTAGTGCCTAGTTTACTGTACGAAACAGAAACTACGCATTAAATTTGTGTTTTGGTGCAATTTGCATTTTTCAAGCCTGCTTTACAGCGCAAGAGATAAAGCATTCACGGCTGCTGTAGGCAACAGTGCACCAAGTTGATGTGCATGGCCTCGCTGAACCCAGTAGCGTAGCTGTCAGTTGTCTGAACTGCATCAGCACAGAAGTTGACTCCTGTCTGTCTGTCAGTGGCTAGCAACTCATCAGAGCGTCTGCTGGAAAGAAACATCAACCCACAGCTGCATATTCAAAGGCTTTCAGATGTGCGCCTGAGGTAGTCTAACAGTATATGCTCTGTTTAATTGCACAGTCGTAGGTGGCTTTATGTATTCATTCCTTGAATAAATAAAGGCATGTATAAGTTTTGTAAGGGTTAAATATCAACGTGTCTGTCTGACTGTAGGTACAAACAGAATATACTGCGTTTAAAAACACAGCCAATAGTTTAAGAACAAAGCCTTTAAGTCATGTCACTATTACCTCTTGCAAATTAGTCGCCCACAGTTGAATGGCTGGTGGCTAATTGGCAAATAATTATCACATTCATTGAAACATAACCCACCTCATAATTACTAATTATGTGTTGCTGTATAATAATTAAGACTAGTATGACTTAGCAAATGAGAGCAAGTCAGCTAACATAATTACAGCAGCATCCGCAAAGCAAAACTTAGTGTTTCTGATGTTAGGCTCTTCAGATT
Organism: Coranthus polyacanthus; assembly: GCA_037367275.1. Taxonomy (NCBI): domain Eukaryota; kingdom Metazoa; phylum Chordata; class Actinopteri; order Kurtiformes; family Apogonidae; genus Coranthus; species Coranthus polyacanthus. Next base: position 11,006,354 of record JAPQRN010000025.1, on the reverse strand, counting down.
CATGCACAGGCGTATTCTACAAAAACGTACAGCTATTAAATGTAAACACTCTGTAGGGATGCCGGTATGTAGCAGGGCTAAAAATACAGGAAACCTTTGCAGTAAGTCTGGGGATTGGTCTGGAGATGACGGATGTAGGTGCTTAAAGATAAGGACCACTGAGTTAAGGGCAAAAGTGGTTGAACTCCTAAAATAACTTGGCACAAAGTGTACCTCAGAGCCAAAATGACTTCTGGAAGCTTTCTTGGCAGTTAAATAATTTCCTTCTCGGACTATATGACAACAAATCGAAAAAAAAAAAAAAAAAAAAAAAAAATAAAAAAGCTTGGATTGGAATTCCTAATGAAAAATATGTTTCTTAAAGCAGCATGAGTTTGCAACGTGTCACTGTTTTGCTAATAAAACTCCTTTGACCTCTCTGAAATAAGCCATCATAACAAAAAAAACACTACACTAAAACGATCTGAGAGCAGGTATTAGTCATTTTTACTGATATTTCTGCAAGAGATGTAGGAACAAAGAGCCCAAAAGAGAAACGGCCCACCTAAAAACCGAACAAAGGGAGCAGCTCTTTTAAAATATCATACTGTCTCTGTGGGGCTGCGTGCTGTGTATTTAGTTTATTACTACAGAGAGTTATGGCTCATGTTATAGCCAGAAGCAGCCAACCATTAGAGTTACTTCTATAAACTCTTAGACTGTGACAAAATACTTCAGAGCAAAGCCACAAAAAGGTCACAGGTACTTTGTTATAATACTGTTATAAGTTTTGGTTTTTTTACACATTCGACATATATATATATATATATATATATCTCGAACGTGTAAAGCTTAAAGCCTCTTAGGGGTGACACTTGAAGGATCCTTCTTGTAACCACACTCATTAGCTTATTATTAATTGGTTATGAAGAGAAGACGTCGTGAGAAAGAGCTGACAAAATGCAGCAATGGGTCAAGTAAACAATCTGCAAATGTTCTAATTAGCTTCGTGATTTTAAACTTAACGCATACTAGGGATTATTTATATCCCTCCAGTTCAACGTGTAAACTGACAATTTTTGTGTTGAAATATTAGTGAGTTGTACTTTAGTGACTTTAACAGTCGTATGAAAGGCTTCTTTTTCTGTGTTTGGAGTTACTCTGAAATTTGACAGCAGGATTTTCATTCTTACTGCAAATGCATTAATGGAAATGTGTCACTTATTGGTCTCCTTGATTAGTAATAATTGGTATTGGCCCTGAGACAACCATAGTGGCGAATCCTTAATACATACAGATCATAAAAATCACCTGGTAGGTTGTGTTTATTGCACAAAAATCATAAGGATAACATTTTATTTCTAGTTTCATTTTCTCAAATGAAGGGACTTACCACAATCTTTGAGGCTTTACAAATAGTATTACATTTTATTAATATATTTTCATAAAACAAGTTTAAGACTGTATCAAAAACTCAGTAAAAACATTAGATTTTTAACCATTTTTTCTTATGGTGATATCAGATATGAAATGTACATAATTCACATATTGTTGCAGTTTCTTTGCTCCCCATCATATTGAGACAATGCATTATTTTTTTTTGTGACGGGTAAGTAAACTTTTTTTGTACCCTCACAAATTATAAAGTCTTTTTTTTTTTTTTTATGATTGTGATCATAAATCTAGACGTACAATTAAAAAATAAAATTATTTCCCACTCTGGGGGGGGGGGGGGGGGGGGGG
>JAPQRN010000025.1:10984204-10998909 GCA_037367275.1 Coranthus polyacanthus | reverse complement strand
TTTATTACATACACCAGCCCCCACCCCAAAAAAAAAAAAAAAAAATCACGATTTTTTATATGTTTTTCTTTGAAAATAAAACATAAAATAAAATTACCTTTCCCACTACAATTATGACTCATACCATAATTGCAGTATGAATTTTTTGTACATCATTCAGCTCTACTTTGTTCCACAATATATTTTCCACACGGTAGTCAGTGATCTTTCCAGATTTAATTGGAATGCTATAGATTACAATATACAACAATATACAATCTGATATTTACATTAAACATTGTACTTAAAATGTGGAGCAACGCTGGAATAAACTAAACACAAAAACTGACTAAATACACTGGTCTTACCATGACAATGGATGGCAATTATTCATTAATCTAGTGAATGGCATTTTTTTGGGCCAAAAACATTTCCATTTTCTACTTCAGAGAGCAAAAATGTCTCCATTTCCACACACACCTCTATTTCAATTATGATAAACATTGTTAAAAAAGGACACACTGATCCCCTACTGATCTTAACTTCTGTCACAGCATTTTCAGTAATAGCAATTCTCATGAGATGCATGAGTGTCAAAGGTTGTTTGTCTTGGTTGTAAGTTTTAATTAGGTGCCCTGGGGGTTGGAATTAGAGTCTCCATTGTACTGACCCAGCCAACCCCAATCCTGTAGCACTCAGAAATGGGCAGAGGAGGGTCAGCCAACTGCCTGGAATCCTAATGCCTGACCAGCACAAGGCTGTGACGTCAACTTAGACTCTCCCAATTATTGCCTGAACCCAACTGCTCCCAACACCAAAAAGCCCCAGGGAAAGGGCTAGGAGGTATGGGCAAAAACATAATAATAAAATCTTGATTTTCTAAAGCTTGGGGTGTTGTCTTAATTTTAACTGATAACTCCCCGAGCTACTGGTTCAGCTTCTGAACTCTGAATTGCAGTAAATCCGATTTACAAATTTGCTTTGCCGAAGCATTGGAGCAAAACACAGTGTTAGAGTGTAAAAACATCTTTGGTTCATTATAAAATGCCAGTGGGACAAATCAGGCGGCCACAGTCTTTGTAATTAATGGAACCATTGCAGCTGTCACAAATATATGTACAGTTAGGAAAATGTGAAAAAAGTGTTTATTTCAAAGAGCAAACTCTGTTTCAGGTTTCTTCTAGCTATTGTCAAAATATTGCAATATCTGTCCAAAATGAGGGAGAAGTGTTTTTAGTCAAATAACAACAGCAACAACAACAAAAAGTCATCACACCAATTCCTCCAGAAACCTCAGGAAAGCTTGTTACAATCAAACTGTAACTCGCCTACATTTTATAAGACTGAGAAAAATTGTGATTCAGATCATGGATTCGTGTTTCTACCTCAAAAGATCATCATATGATCCTCTGGCCAGATCGCCCACCCCTAGTCATAAGTCAAAACAGCTCATGCAACAGCTAAAGTTGATGTTACTTTTTCATGGAAAGCACTTTTTGGGTATCTGGTAAAACTTAAGCCGAGTAATTAAGTTGAGATACTGTGGAGCCATACATTTGTATTTTAAATCCTGTTTACTACCAAAACGTTTGGTAAAGAATGAGTTACAAAAAATAAAAAGTCCCTGCCCTCTCTAGTATTTCAATGGCCTTTCAATGTTGCCAAATTACAGTCAGCAAAAGATAGCTGCAACTGAATAAGGATCCCATAGGACCCAGCACTGGTCCTATGCATTTACTATAATGTGGATGAGATCAGACGGTGAGCATCATCACTTTAAGATGAGCTTAAGATCGTATTACTTCATTTTAGAGGTACTCATTACCCATACACATAAATGCATGGTCAAGTAAATTCCGGTTCCTTTCAAATACATTAGTGCATAAAGCTTCGGTTAAGTCTGATTATCTCATTTGCTTTCTTCCACTCTTTCCTTTGCAGTGTTTTAAAAATAGTCAGAGTCGATAACAAAAGAAATTACCATTTAAACTTGAATCCAAATAATGACACCATTACTGATGCCCTGAAGTCTGACAGACCTACATCTAGTTAGAATGTGCTCATATGGAAAATGACATCTAGTGACGAATCCATAACAATCTAAAAACTGGAGTTATTTAAAAACCCATTTAATAAAACTTGTTTGTAATTCATGCCTAAAAAAGGTTGCTTGTTAGACAGTTGAGTCACTGCATTTTCCCTGTTGAACAGAAATATGCTCATTGTTACTTGTGGGAGTGATCAGAATCTCTGTGGCACTTTGTTATAATACTTGAAAACACTACTTCTGTGTAGACCTGTACCCAGTAGCACAATTTAGTGTTGGGGGGAAAAAAATTAAAACATTAAGCAGAATTAACCTGCACCATGATTAAGAACTACTACCACATCAACAGTGCACATATTTTTATTCCTACAAAATGACAAAAAAATGCAGGAAAGAAACAGTTTGAAAGAGCATTTGTCTTTATTCCTCACAAGTAACATTTTGTTCAAGTAAGGCTTAAATTCCACTGTTACAACACCCTCCGCTGTTACAACTTCAATAACCATGTTTTCCTCAAAAATATATTGAAAGGCTGATCGCTTTATTCTTATTAGATAACCTCAGCCTTTAGAAAGGCCGATAGAGACAGAATACATTTTTATGAATTGTGCAGTATGAATCATCTGACCTTTTTAAACAAACCAATATTCAGCTTTCTGTTATTGTTAAAGCTAACAGTTTCTTTTGCAACACTTATCTTCCTCTTTTCCTTTTAAATTTACTGTCCACAGCATTTACATCTGTAGCTCAACATGTAAACAGCTAAGTATGTCTAAAGTGAAGCACAGCTCAGCCAGACTATAACTGGGCAATCGAGTCAGACAAATCACCGTCTCTAACACAACACACAATTTCTAGTGCAATCTTTCTTCTGAACTTTGAAAGATACCACTATTCCCTTTAAAGAGCCTTATTTTATTTTAAAGTGTTGATTAATGTATGGGGTTACTGGATAATCAAAATACAGAGTTAAAAAGCTGCAATTGCCAGTGAGCAATAACTTGTAATTAAAGTATTCTTTAAAACGGATATTTGAAAATAACAACCCAATGTGCACTTTTCAAATTCTGACATTTAATCAGACATTTGTCCAGCAATCTTCTGGGGAGACTTGGCATAAATACAAGGAATCACAGGATTGGAAATGTATTTGTGGCTTGGCATGTCACATCACAGATCTGTTTTGTTTAAATATATGGCAGGTTAGGGAAGAAAGAGACGTCAAGTAAGTTGTCCAATCAGCAGAGCCATATTGTTGACATTGTGTGGATTCATGTTATAAGTTAACAGGTGTAGGAGGGCATAAAATGACACAATCTCCATGATTCACAGAAATTAGAACATCTGTGAGATCAAACACCTTATGAGCCCGACCGCCCCCTTAGACGAGGGCTGCACAATGAACCGAAACCTAATATCAGACACTTTAATTATATAATACAAAAGGTACTTAGAGCGATATTATTACAGAAATAAAAAAATTAAAAAAAAAACACAAACAGAAAAAACAACCTCTGTTAATGGTGGTATTTTGGATTGAGGTGTGTAAAATATGCAAATTAAAGTCTTTTGGGTTTTTTTTTTTTAAGTTTTTGGATTTTTTAAATGCTAGTTTTTTTTATTTCCTTGATAAACAAGGAAGTAGACTCCAATTTAAAATCCAAAAATGGCAATACTGCCCACAATAATCGCCATATGACTTATGCACTCAACCAGCTGCTTTCGATGTAAGATATGTTTAAAACAATGTGTTAGTTTAAGGAAATCTACATTCAGTGGACCATCTATGGTTAATGAGAACTAAACATATGGTCTAACGTGTGCAGCAGACCAATACAAAATATCTTCTATTCAAGTGTTGTACTGTATAGAGTGGTTTTGATGACAAAGAAGTGGGCTATAACTCATTTGGGAAAAATGACTTACAATTAAATTTAGTCAGGGTAGCTGTAATCTGAAACACTAGTTCTACCCGTCTCACTTGTCAGACATTTTGCCACCCACTAACGAAGTCTTGCCTAAGCCATTAGCCATGTACAGCAGAGACATGCTTTTTTTTTTTTTTTTCTTAGTGGAACATATTTTCCATGATCCTTTCCCCACATACACACTTCTGCTAAATCCAATATTTACTTACATAAACAGTACACATTTTTAGGGCATATGGCCATATTAGAATAGTGAAAGGCTAAAATCTTCAGCGACCCACAATATGAAGCCAGAACATAATTCATGATTCATTTTTCCATTTCTGTTTGAATGTAAAACACAAACATTAACATGAAAATAGGTTTTACCCATAGACTTAATTTAATTCAGACAAAGCACTACACCTCACCTCAGGCTGTTGCCACACACGAGGAAAAAAAAAAAAAAAAAAAAGGGCAACATCTGAGCATCAAAGTGAGCTCTCCACAATGTGGCCTAGATTCTATCACGTTCTCATTTCACAGCTAGAGTAATTCAAATTCACTTCAAACAACATCTCATTAAGAAATACGAAACAATTTAATATGTAGTTTTACAATGTGCTTAATTTTCATTAAAATAAATAACATTAAAATGAAGCATGCCCATAATAGATTGTGCTTCAAGATTAGTGATTCAGAAGTTAATAGGATGTGTCATTTAAGGAAAAGGCCTGTGAAGAAAACATGGCCTCGTTGGCCCCTTCGTTGGAGGAAAAAGCTAAACAGATTTTTGCAGCCATGGTGTCTGTAGTTGGGAAAACTGACCTTTAGGAGTTTAAAATTCAGAAAACCTATAATATTAGTTTAATTTACAATTTCCACCCCTTATAAATGGTCTAAGAATAGTACTCACTCTTTTCCTGAAAATATACGACTTGCCTTAATCACATTTCACAATCCCTCAGAGGGGATAACTGTGTCTCCTTGTTACCCCATGACATTTCCCTATAACGGCATAATGGCTATATATTAACTCTTGCTAAAATATTAAATAAATATAACCTCAATGCTAAATTTATCACACTGAAAACCATAAACTGTATAAAAGTTTTAATTTCTTAATTGTATATTTCAGAAATGTGTTTTTTTTTTTTTGCCTCCATCAAAACATACAAACCTGAACCAGTATTTAAAAAATTCTGAAATGTAGTGACCTTCCTTTTGCATATTTTGCACAGTACCTCACTCTGCTCAGCGTCACTAAATCCAAAATATCATCGTACACATAAAGGGCCTTAAAATTGCAGCCTTGTGCGATTGTATAATTGAACAGTATGCCCACAGTGATTGGGATTTGATTAATTGTGCTGATGTATACAGTATACTATAGATCAAATAAATTAAATATGCATATAGACATAGGGCTAGGTGCTGAACTTCAATACTTTCATGGCACTGACCAAACTGCTTAGATACTATCAAGCGTCAAAAAAAAGGTCTCGTCATTTGAAATCAAATTTAAATTCCTAAGGAGTAAATCTCATCAGTGTCAGCGCATGCACCATATACACATGGCTTTAATACTTTTTTTAACAATGGTATTATGTTAACAGACAACTTCAAGTTTTGGTAAATAGGATTTTTATGTTGCACAAAAAAAAACAACAAAAAAAAAAAAAGTTGAAACAGACATCTTAATTTCAGTCACATTGTGACTGTAAATAGGTTTACAGTTGTTATGTTATGAATGAGGAGCTGAAGTATAAAACTACAGATTTGTACCATTACGTGTAATACAATTCTCTTTTTTGTTAAAATTGAAAATCTGGATCAAAGAAAGTAGAACTCAGGAAATAGTATTGAAGCCAAGGTACGAGTATTGCTATCAAAGTTTTCTGACGATACCCATCCCTACTCATAAAGTGAACGAAACTGATTCTATGACAAATACCTTTGCGTACTGTAAACTTAACTGTGACACAAGGCTGAGTGTGGCTGAGTGTGGGTGACCCCCCCCCCACCCCATGTCACACTGTGGTTTGCACTACTGGGAAATAGTTGACAACCACAATACCCGTGCTATCTGCAGTTCAGCAGTAGTTAAAACTTGAAAACCATAAAAAAATAATTAGGGTTCCCATGCACAGTGGCACTCAGGGCCAATTGAATTGACGTACCACATCCAGCAGCCTCTAGATAGTGCATGAGCTGAATAACAAACATATTCACAAGACAAGCTTGCTCTGCAATTGGATGTTTCCCTCGTGTTGCCCTCTACACTTAAAATGAAATGTGTGGAGAGGAAAACACAAAATTGGCTTCCCTGGCTGAAAATGCAACCTGGCATGATAACCTGAGAGCAACTCGTTTAACGCCACAGTAAAAGCCATCGAAACTCACTCTGGTCAACAAATCACTTTGTCCATTTTAAGAGTCAGCTACCAATATAGTGAAGCAAAAGTAAAGTTTTAAGTGTAAGATCACGGTAAAGCTATCCGTCTCCTCTATAAAACAAAAGTTACGAAGCTGCAGAACCACAACTTAATGTTAAAGCCTTCGTAAATTGATCGCATCCTTTGGAAAAAACACCCATTCTCAGTGTAGAATAAGCAGAGACACTGATAAGAGATGTTTAACGTGTGTCAAACAAAATCAGGGAAACTGCGAGTGCGAAGATTAAACGTTTCGGGATTAAATTAAATTGGTGTGTAAGCAGCCAGCTAGCTACCCGGTTATTTTCTATGAGCTAACTAGCTAACTAACTGAAACGTTAGCTACCGGGCCCGTTACAGCTGCCCCCGTTTCTACAGGACTGAGTAGGCAAGGCCCTTGAAAATGATAACGCTACCGTCAACATTCAACCTTGATAAATCATTTACCACCCCACACTGTGTCAAACCCGCCTATGTGACATTATTTACCTACAAACGTTCGACATAAGAAACATTAAATCTGACAACTGGCTTTACAGGGGGCTATCCCGCATCTGTCCATCGCTAGCGCAGAGATGCACTTGTTTTATTCTAGGCGGAAAGGAGCAGCAAGCGCCTGCCGCTGGTGCTTCAGCATCCACCACACACCTGCCAGGCTCTCGATAAACATTACAGCGAACATTAACTCGGCCAGGCTCCATTGCGATACTGTAAAGCGACCGCTTGCGTCTTGGCAACATAATCCACAAGGCAGCATTACCGCAAGCTAGCCTAATTTCTTTCAAACGTCGACCACCAAAGTCGAATAAGAACGAACTGATTGAGCAGCGATAGCCACCGAATATGGCTAACAAATAAGCAAACGGCAAGAGAGTACGCCGATGACAAATATAGCTGGTTACCTGTCCTGTCAGCGGACGAGAGCCCGTGGTAGTTCTCTTAATGAGCGCAGTTAGCAAACACGACTGGGGAGGCATTTTTTTTTTAATGGCGCTACTGCTTGAACGGCGACAGCACCCAAAACTCAAACTGACCTTGTTAGCGAGCTAACGTTAGCTAACTCGCGCCGTAACGTCTCCTCTTCTACCCGGAGAGCGCCGCGGAGACTTCCAAAATGCCATCAAACATGCGCTTTCCCCAAACCTGGATACATTTAGCAAGGAGGGTATCTGAGCGTAGTCAAGGGACCGGGAATCTCTCCGGCTCGGTTAGCCTACAGATAGTTCACTGTTCAGTATTGTAATTATGTCGGTAGGTACCCCTCCCTTGCTGCCTCTGTCCTCCTCGCAGACAGGTCTACAGGTTGAGGCCAATCGTGTGCACCAGCATGACTCCGCCTCCCTTTTATTTGGAGACATGCAGGTGAAACGGCAAGCTGGTGTGCACGCGTAAACCGGTTGCGTATGTATTGTGCTGTTAGGGCGACCGGGGCGTTCAGTCACCTCGTAATTGTAAAGCTCTACACTTGATGAGTATGATTACGCATCACCGCGCATTCACTACTCCGACCCTAAGTGAAGCAATTGCTTAACAACCGACTGAAACACAAGCAGCGTGGGGTGAAGTGAGGTGAGGGAAAAGACTGCCATATAGCTTTTGTCTGCAAAAGTATTTACACTCTGAACAGCTGCTTTGTCGGCTACAATAGCACATTGTCTTTTCTATTCGGCCAAAGAGGGAAAGAGAGATAAAAAAAAATTGCACTTCATCTTCTCCCAACTTTACATCGCAAACCACATGCGTACAGACATGGCCAGGGCATTGCCTTTATTTAATACAGATTTTTTTGTTTTTATTTAACAAAACAAATTCAACTTTGTTTCTGAACGTACCCGTCGTGGTGTGCAGTAAACAAACGATCCAAAACACAACAGCGAAAAGCATGTCCCGCTTAAATGATGTGCTTGTCTAAATAAATCCCATTTTATATGAAGACAAAGGGAAGTTTATTGATCACGAGTAGGCTCAAAGAACTTAGCAGAAAATCAGTTCACTCTGATTGCACGAAAATCAGCACAGAGTAAACAAGAGCGATGCAACTAAGAGAATACAAAGTGACCTTTGGAACTGTACTGCTTCTACCAGGGTTACATTAGCAAATGTTAAAGTGTAAATTGTGGGTTACTTTTTTTTCTAAGTTGAGTTTTGTTCTTGTGCTTATTGCTGCCCTTGTTTAGAGAAGAGCCATTCACAGTCCAAAGGTTATATTTGCTCACAGAAGGGTCTTGAAATGACCAACAACAAACAGACTTATTTTCTCTGTTGCAGAAGGAAAGGGTGAAGAAAAAAATGTCAATATTTACACAGCTTTTTCTAAACCACATTTCTGCAAAACACCTGTTTAAAAAAAAAAAACATAAGTAAGGAAAACCTACTGAAGAAATTGCAGGGGTTAAAATCGAACAAATCAGGTGGTGAAGGTCTGATTGCAAAATGTGAATTGACTTTGTCTTTACTGCAGCATATCAGTAACAGCTTATAATGTGTCACACGGTTTGAGCTAATGTGCATTTGCATCAACGCTTGACTGCTCATGTCTTACTGGTCACAAGATGCCAGCATGGTAGTTCAAGGTTCAGAGATTCAAAGGAATCAAACGTTCAAGAAAGAAGCGCTACGCTGTATGTGTTATTACGTTCATCTACACATAGTAAAAATTCAACTCCACGCTTTAAGATTAAACAAGCATTAGCTCATCTGTAAAGTGTGATTAATTACTTTAAACCTGGTGCTGTCAGTTACTCCCCAGTAACTGAAACAAGATAACTATTAAATTTCTGTTGATTTATATGCATATGGTGCACGCATATGGTGCAGCAGGCTCGTGGATGAAGGTGCCAGACGTGTGGACGAGACATTCAAAGTCACTCACTTCCTTCTCCGCTGAATTCACTTTGCTCAGGATTCTTTACTGTGAAGACTCTCATTTTAAGGTGGAACGCGTACACATAAAGCGATGTTTGTTCGGGTTAAACCTTTTGAACAACTTGTTGTATTTGCCTGCATTTTTATGGTTTCGTATGGTATCGGCCATAGGCTCTATCCAGAAGAACTCTAATGAAAAAGGAACATCTCCCAGATTGACTGCCGCTGTTGAAGTAGACGCAGGCAGCAAAAAAACAAACCAAAAAAAAAAAAACACAAAGAAAAGCAGAAGTGAGAAATGCCATTACAGCACTAAATAAAAACACTGTGGAAATTGCCATTTTTATCATTTACTTCGCCAACAAATGATTGGATCTCTTACAGTCCGCAGCAAATATTTGTGTGAAATATGTGCTACCATTTATGTGACAGCATCATCATGCATTACCATAAACTATAAACTGCATGAATATCTTGGAACATAAATAGACCCAATGTTCATAGTGACAAGGAAAGGGCTCTCGTATACTGTATTAATCAAAGTCTTGGCAAGCGTGATTATGGTTTTAAAATAGTAAAACAGCGCCTGTCTATAATAGTTCATAGACCTGTCAATCATCTGAATTCCTATGACTCTTTGTTCACCCCTGCAAGGCAACTTATGAAAAAAGAGCAAGCAGCGTTGTAGTCCCCTATCTGCATGTAGACTCGGATTCATTTCACACCGCACATTCACCGTAACGGAGATCTGTCTTGTAATTGTGTTATGCCCCTTAATTATCTCTAAATGTAAAGAATACATCATTAGCAAAGGCATATTATGTAAATGTTATTTGTGTCACTAGAAACAGAAAAAAAAAATGCATTACCTCGCTATTCACTCTCCTTATTGTTTACACTATTATGGATGAGAGATTTCCATTCCAAATGCATCGCCCAGCCCTCGTTTTGCCAAAACACTCATACACAAAAACACCTGCAGGTCTACTAGACCATGATAGCCCCACCGCAGAGGGGCTTTCATGTGATTGCACATATCAATCTGACTCTTGATGTGTGAGCACAGAGCGAGAAAGAGAGCGGATTAGGAATCAGCTGACTCCCCACATTTTCTTCCAAGTGACTTATTAGAAGGGTTATTCTGAGCGGACTGTTGGACCGCTGAGGGGGTTGGCTGAGTAGCGAGATCTTCAATGGAGCCAATCTCCCGTTTCTCACAATGGTAGATTACTTTAGACAACCCTTTTCAGCTTTACTCAGTAACAAATTGAAAGACACTTTCTTCTTCTTATATGTTGCGCTCACAGATCTCTCTTCTTTTTTTTTTTTTTTCTTCCTGTCACTATCAAAATATCTGCACAATAATAGTTTTTAATTGCCTCGTGAAAAGATGCAGCGCTGTGGTAATTTGTAGGGTTATTTTAATCAAGATCAGCACTTAAACGCTTGAAAGAATATTTCAGGTGCTCATCATTTACCTGTTAGAGGTTTTTGTTTTTGGTCTGCGGCTTGCGTCTGAGTGCTCTGTCGCTTGTTGAGCTGATAATAGAACAGGAAGAAGGAGGATTTCCTTTCAGTGCAGAACCTAGACCAGAATAACGTTCCTGTTTGTGTCTGCCCCCCGTTATCTGTTCTCACTGCTCAGCACAAACAAGGTTTTCTAATAGGCCATCACTTGTGCTCATTTACGTTGAAATTGATTGTTAAAAACGCATCTCAGTGAGAATATGGTCTTTATGTAAAAAAAAAAAAATGCCAAAGCTATGCCTTATTGAACAACTAATTGGGACATCTTGTCATATTTACATGTATATTGGTGTAAATTAATCCCATCCAAGACCTGCTGAGGCAAGTTAGCTGATAATTCGCAAATTACGCTGCATAATTAATCCACCATCTGAGGCCCCACAGGCAATTACGGTGGATTGGTCATTAGCAGTTCTGTAAGTTCGACCAGTGGCAGACCAGCAACTCCATTAAGGGTAAACATGGAGCGCTGGAGAGGATGTCAAATGAAAGTCTGAGGAAAAGCCCCTAATGGCCTCTGTGACTGGGGTAATAGTTTTGTTATCAGGAACAAACAGGCCTAATGACTCTGAACTGCATCAAGAGGACATCAGCAAATATAAAGTCAGCTAATGGCTTGGCCACAGCATGACCTCAGTGAAGAGTCCAAATCTAATCAAAACCCAGTCACTGAATAGTCCCCTTAATAGCCCGCAAATGTGTATTTCAACTGTGTAGCAGGCACCTGAAATACCTGTAATCTAATCCAGCAGCGCTGTAATCTGATAAATTTGAGTCCTTGGAAGCCCGTCACACATTATGATGCCATAACACTAACTACTTCTCATTAGTGTTTTTTGTTTTGTTTTGTTTTGTGAATATTAGCAGTCAAACCGCTTAGCATCTCAAGAAATCAGTCTGACAGGTACAGTATGACATCGGAAGATGTTGTCTGTCACTATGTTTAGAGTTCGTGACAAAATATTTAAATGAAATAAAGCAAGTAGCAGCACTGATGGGTCTGTGAAATTTTATGTGAACTGCTGTTTCCTCATTTTCATTTTACCTTCCCTCCAGGTAACTTTAACTCACACTATGGCCTACATATCTGGGCGAGTCAAATCCCAGCTCAGAGTGAATAGCCTGTTCACTGTAACCTGACTCTGTGTCCTCTCCTGTTACCTCTCTGGTCTAGATAATCATCACCTTCCTGTGTTTTGTGACCTCAGCAGACTTAGAGATTTATTAACTAGCAAGACTGTGTAAGGTCTCAGGAATGTGCTCCAGTTTTGTCCATTGGACCTGACGGTGACTGGCACTCGCGCCTAACGTGGCAGGCAGCTCTGTCTCAGTAAGTCTGCGTGGGCTGGCAAGCGTGTGGAGCAGTGTTTCTGCTTAATATCTAGCTGAGGCTTGAAGCTTAGGGGGGAGATGGAAATGGGGTGAACGCACAGGGACCCGACGTTGGGTCCCAGGTGTGCACCTAACACTACCTATCAATTCCAGCCCTGGGTGAGGGAGACTACAAGCCAGATCAAATCATGAGTCACGGCTCAAGGATGCATTTCAGCCTGCCTTATTGCCTGGCTAGTCACATGTTCACAGCGCAGACTGTGAGATGGAATGAGTCAAGGCGAATTGGAATCACAGCCACACATCCATCCAGGTGATATGTGGGAGAGTGTGAATTGACTCTCCACTCTGGGACGTATCACTCATGATTCCATGTTACAGTCATTTCTATGATATAAGCTGAGAAGGAAAACAGAAAACATCAGCAGTGCTCAAGGAGAAGGAATGGCGGTGTTTGAAGCTGCCTATTATGTGGCTCCCAATATCCTCCCACTGGTTGGTCCAAGGCTGTCTGTGCTGCTGAGCTCTCGCACAGGGACTCTCTGTGATACACAGCTCTCAGTGCAGGGAGTGTGGTGTTGATGCCAAAGTCCTGTTATCCAAATCCGTCGGCACTGTCTCATTTAACAGATAAGAGACTAATCTACAGGGTGGGCAAGAGATAGACCTTCAAATACAAGGCCTCTCTTGTCGCTCGCTCGCCATTCTCCCCGTTCCTGGAATGTGTATAGGCATGTGAAGACAAACAAAACCTTGAGGATCTTTTTTTCTTTATCCCCGCAGGCTCAGACATACTGTAATAGAATATAACAATGTGTTTGTTGTTTTTATCTGCCTGCATTGTGTTAATAATGCAGGTTTAGAGTAAAGCTTGCAATGCATTTCGTGTTTTATTGTAAAGGGTAACTTAGAAAAGGGCCACTTTTCCAGGTATGGCAAGCTTGGTGCAAAGATCACAGATAAAATCACACCAGACGTTTGACGCCAGAGGAGTATTTTCAACGTCAGGGCTACAAACGAGGTGCCCCGCCAGCAGCATAATACTGTGGTCATCTTCTAGTTGAACAACAAAGGGTTAAAAACAGAGGGATAAACAGTGGTTTCAATAATTAAAGCCCTGGGCACAGAAATAGGCGACCATAAGCAGGCACAAACTGGCACGTTAACCGGCTCTCATTGAGCTCATTGTGTTGCTCCTAAACGGTTTGAACTTTATCCTTTATGTGAGAGTAGTATTTTTTTGAGAAGCTAATTACTATGTTTTGCTGATGTATAATATTTGAATGTTTTGCTTTTTTTCTTTTATCACTGACCACAAGCCCTCTCTGAATTCACCAACTATCATTTAATTTTTTACAATGTTACAAGAGAACATCCGAAGAGTTGTTACCACACTATCATGATGTCGTGTACTTGTAGAGTCTTGTGCAAGTCCATCATACATCTAATTTATTTCGCTTTCAAGATCAAAAGCTGTTTGAAGATGCTCTTCATACCTGATACATGAGACTGCACATGTGGGCTTTTCTCTGAAGTTATAGTCAAGAGTTTCATGGGTCTGCTGGGATAGAAAATTATCGTTTGTTAAGAGTTATTTCACGCATTTCAATTTAAAATTGAATCAGAGACTCAATAGTTAGTCAATACAACTGAAAGAGAAAATAAAAGATAAGTTCCCTTTTTTGCACCTCTTTGAGAAGAATGCCAGAACTCCCCGCGTTTTTGACAGCGCTTATTTGATCGAGTTTCTGCCTACAGGCTGTTTCTAACCACAAGACTAGGAACCAGTGTCATAATGTTGCCTACATTGCATATTTGTGCACCTGTGGATGACACAGTATCCTTTGGCCTGTTCTAGACACAGCCTGGAGCACCACTTCCTCTCACATCTGCCATGATCTCATCGTCAGCTTTTCTCTCTCTCTCTCTCTCTCTCTTTGTCTCTCTCTCTCTTAAAACACTGAATTAAACAATCTCTGACCCAGGGCCCCGGCTGTGGTTTTCTCATTGAGACATTTAACAGTTTCAAGTATAGCTAAAGCATAGAGCATAGAAATGGAGAAGTGGACCTGCATGAAATCCACATATTTAAGGTGTGGTATTAAATCTGGATTAAATGCTCTTCATTTATCCGCGGTAAGGTGGGAGATTCAACCAGATGAAATGCTAGAATTAGCTCTTTTCTATTTAGGGACTGTTAAAGGAAGAGGCTTTAATGCCCTATACTTAAACAAAGTTCAATCCTTATGATTTGTGCCATTTTGTTTCCATGATTGAAGTGTCCACTGTTAGGCCCAGAAGACCAGACTATAATCACCGATTTCATGATGTCCATTACAACGGACAGTTAGATTTTACACTGAAAAGGTATGTTTTCTTAAACTAGTCATATGTTCTCTTTGTAGAAAGAGCTTTGCGGACACGTTTATGCTATAAAATCATGTATACCATTACATTTCAAACTGTCGATGCATGGTGTCCACTACAGCGAATAACTGTGTATTACACACAGAAAATAAGTTATTGAATTAAACATCCAGTTTGGATATGTTTTATGTCTTGTTTGCGGGTAATAAAAAATGATCACTCAGTTCACGGAAGGGTTAAAATGAG
>JAPQRN010000025.1:10950885-10975323 GCA_037367275.1 Coranthus polyacanthus | reverse complement strand
ACTTTTTTTTTTTTTTTTTTTTTTTTTTTTTTTTTTAAACACTGAAACACTTAATATAATTGAGACAACGCAACGCCGCAAACGTTGAACTGACTGATTGATTCAGTAAATGTACTGTAATTTCCCCGGATATGCTCCGATTTCACACCGCGCAGAGGCTCAGTGATCCTGAATGTGTCAATTTCCGATGCGACGCGCAGAGAGAAGCGCTCTTCGCTCCCAGTAGAGGTCCTGTGGGGACAGAAACACACCGCACCGGCCGAGGCGGGGATATTGGAAGCTGGAAGGCAGCTAAAGCCAAAGGATTTTTACTAAGAGAGCATTCTGTCCTACGGGCTGATTCGGTTCACAGTGAGCTGGGGCAGCGGGGTGGTCGCCGCCTGCATCTCTCTCTGCGTGTGTCTCTCCTCTCCTCAGCGCACAGGCGCCCTGCGCTCCCAGTCTGCTGACACACCGGGAGGACGGTCCGCACTACACGTCCGTGTCATTGGACTCTATGTGGATACAAAGCCCGGTTTACAACCATCCATGGGGATACTTTAGTGGGAATTGCAAGCCCGCGACCTTTTACATGAAAACAGGTAAGTGACTTAAGATTAGGCTGTTTGGCATAAAAACATTATTGGACGGCATGTTCCCAAAATCTCCAACTTGAAACAGATCTTATCTTTTAGGTGACATTCTTGATTGTAAAGATCGCCAAGTTGTGTGTTTTATTCGGCGACGCGAATTACACTAAACATATAAACATATTTTTCAAAAGCTTTCACATTTTTATTTTTTTAATTTTTTTGATTTGCAGTCACACAGTTAAAGCCAGAAACGGGCTTTTTTTTTTTTTTTTTAACCGATTCCTTCCTTTCTGGCAAGGTTACTACACATTTTGTAGGTTATGTTTTGGTCTAAGATGAAGTCATTTGCTCGATTAATGTGTGTATCTGAATTAATGAAGCCATAAACTGATGGAGCTGACAAAATCCAGCATATGGTCGAAAGTCATCAAATGAGTAGGGATACAGTAAGACTGAGGAAACAATTGTTCTCTTGTGTGTGGCTGGTTTTTATAATAATGAAAGTGGAATCCTTTGGCCAGGCCAGTCCTGAACACAAAGATCATTCTCAACAAGTCCGTACTGTGGGCGCCTGCTTGGTGCTGAGGCAGCGAGTGTGTGTGACAGCACCATTATTCACCAAGATGCCTAATTGCATTAGTCTTACAGTGGATAGAAAAACTGTCTTGATAAGCTGGTCCAAATGAGAACCAAAACTCCAGTGCAAATGTCAATTGGTTGGGCCCGTTTTTACTTCGTTTTGCTGCTACGTAACAGAAGAATATTTGGTGAATTTAGTAAACTCTGAATGCGAATGTAGTTGAAATCTTTCCTTTTAAGTTTTGAGATATGTTCGGTGGACTCAACCTCGTGGTAAATGTGAGCTATTTCAAGGGCCACTTTGAATGAAAAACACAAACAGGCCTGTCAACATCTTAATCAACCATACTGTAGGTTTTAACGCAAACTATCATTAATAGCATGAGACATAACACATGGTATGTTTCTATTGTCATTTGAGTCGCACCCAAATGCTTTTGGTGTTGCTAAAATCCATCTGTTTTAGTACAAGAGCTTACCGAAAAATTGAAGAAATTGATCATTGTGAGACTCTTTGGTAAAATAGAATCAATAAAAAAGCATCGGAAACTGAACCAGCTGATTGATTCTGGAAAGTATGGTCCTCGCTGCCTGGAGATGCTCATGAATCTTGCATGCACACCTCCAGGTATCATCATCTGTTAGAGAATGTAGAACAATAAGAAGAATTCTACATCACTTCGTGTGAGATTGTAAACATTTTGTGGGAGACTTTATTTGGATGATTCTTTTTCAGCAACATTACTGAATAAGTAGGAAAAAAAGCAATTCAGATTTATCTTTCCAAGCACATAACGGAAATCAATAAGGAGCAGAATTTCTTCTGTGTTTGTGTGAGTGTGTTGCGAAGGGGGCGGTTGCTGGAGTGCAAATACACAATATTTGTTCCTGAAAAGGGAAAAGGGGAATTGCACGTACAATGTGGCTGACGTGAGCGGCAGAGACACACATTCCCGTTAGAGGGGCTCCATGGTTACAAAAACAGACATCATGTATTGCTGACTCTCTGTCCAAATGCAATTCCTTAATGCACTCTGAGAGTCAGAGATCTAATAAGAAGTGGAAGAGCATCTTCAATAATGAAACCCCACCTGCATCTCTG
The DNA here is from genome assembly GCA_037367275.1 of Coranthus polyacanthus. NCBI lineage: Eukaryota > Metazoa > Chordata > Actinopteri > Kurtiformes > Apogonidae > Coranthus > Coranthus polyacanthus. The sequence goes on along the minus strand of JAPQRN010000025.1, from coordinate 10,973,070 downwards.
CTGCAGCATGAGGGCTGGGGCTGAGAGGCTTCATAAATAACAGAAGCCAGACCTGACACATGCTGCTCCAACGTCTGGGAACTGCCAATAATCCCTCTCATCTACTAAGATGCTGCTCTTGCAGAGTTTGGGGGCGAGTGGGGGGGAGGGGAGCAGGCACCTTGCTCAGTTAGTTTGTAGTCATCAAGTAAATGCAGCCCAGTGCAGCAGCTTTCTTCTATTAAACAGGAGCACAATCTGCAGAGAGAGATCATGGATATTCAATCACCCTTTACTGATGGAGAGAATGCCAGAAGAGCTTTCCTGGATAATTTAGCCTTTAATAACGTAGGGGAGCAGAATTGTTTCCACTGCTAAACATCACGAATTCAATGCAGCGTGCATCCTCTTGAGCTTCAAATAGTTTCTGTTGTACATGTGTAAACCTATACAGCTAATAACTTGTAATGCTTTTGGAGTCTTCATTTTATGAGGCAAATTAGTGGCATCGCTGTCAGTCAGGCATTAATCTAGGTGTTGTTGTCACAGGAGCGTTGTTGTGTTACAAATTAATTTCCTCTCCAATATCTGAGATAAATCCCCTGTAGCAATTAACCTGCATTTGAGTAATTAACCTGTGTTTGTCACTATCTAATAACTACAGACTCTCATGGCTTAGCTCACTATATTTTCTAGTTTTGTCAGTGAGAATAGATTTGTGTTACACTTTCATTATCTCGGCGTTTTACCTCGAAATGGATTAGGTTGTACAAGAACGGCATGAAACACAATCATGTTAAATGTATTAATAGGTGATCCTGTGACTTCCGTGCTAACACACAGTGTAAATTCTTTAGTTTTGGATCTTCTTTTTCTTGCTATGAAGAAGGCCTTTCTTTGAAACATAATGTGACCCTCACTGCTGTTCTTAAGACTGACCCAGTGGCTGACAGAGCCCCAGGCTGTCCCTGTTATGAAAAGATAGCACTGTGTTGAGCTACAGCGATTGACCCAGCCGGACTCATGACTCTCCTGTTGTGTCTCGCAAAGAGTCTCATGAGCGTGACTTATTTAGTTTTGAAGTCACCCTCAAAGAGTGGCTTTCATGCTCTCTATGTGCTAAATCTACAGAAAGTGACCCAAGAAATAAGCATAGGTGTACGTTAAGTATGCCACTCCAGTTAGTAAGTGCTGTATATCACACAAATAAGCTAAAAGACTGCCTTCGTGGCAGTAATCCGCTTTGCTCTACAGTACACTAAATGGAGTTTTTTCTTTCAATGGCCATCTGCATCTGTGTGTGTGTGTGTGTGTGTTTTTTATGTTGCAACCAAGAAGGAGAGAAGCTTTTTATCCCCCTTCAGCTGCTGAGTGCCTGAAATATTTAACAGGGACTGCACTATTTTTGGGTTTGTGCTCAGTTTGTTGTGGAGCTTATGTAATATGTAGTTTCAGCTCAACGTGTTACACCAAATAAAACACAGCCAACCTAGCTAGCTTGAGTGTAGGATGCTGTAAACAGTAGCAACGATACTATGCTGCTCACCATACATCACTATATGATACTGTACGGTGATTTGTGAGGAAGGCTCCCGCACCATCTGTGCCGTGATGAGTTTAATTGCCATTTACAATACAGTGTCATGTACATCAAGTACGCAGTGCCAGTCCACATCTTCTCAGGTTACTCAGAATTATCGATCAGCTTCGCTCCCTTCCCTTCAACTGCCCCCATCTCTCCTTCTTTCTCTCTCAATTTGTCTCCCTCCTCTTCTCCTCCCTCTCCTCTCTGCTGCCTCTGAGGTGTCAGATTCTCTGACTCATGCCCTGGTGTGGAGGATGGGAGGAAAGCAGGGATGAAAGAGAAGAGAGGAAAGTCATTTTGCAGATAGAGAGAGTGACCTTCATCCAGTAAGAGGGATGGGATAAAAGCTGGAGTTAATACCCTGCCAAAGTGTATTCTCCACCACGCCAAAAGAACCATTCAGAATGATATATGGTCCTAATAGAAGCTTTCTAATAATAAAAAGCATGCTATTGTAAGTCAAGGCAAAGCAAATGACCAGAAAATTCCAGTGTTGAATTCACAGGAATAAACACCCCGGAAAAGTCAAACTGCATAATCGAATGAAAACAGCACTGCACCATGTGACAGAGCTGGTGGAGATTTATTCTAAATTCAAGAAATCTATAACATGAAGCTGTTCCTCTCTTCGCGGATTAGTTTGTAAACGAGATGAAGAAGCTAAATGACACGGGTGCAGTATATCGGCCCGAGCCACACTGTCCCCCATGCTAACCAAAGCCAGCGTAAATACAGGCTCAGACGGTGTCACTGTGTGTCTGGAACCGGCAGCCACATGGGAGATAACAATTGACAGCCCAGAAACACGGCCCTGTAAGATTCATTATCTGTATGTTTGTGTTGCTTTGTCCCTGCTGGCTATAATGAAAAGGAGGAAGAAACTTGGGTTTTCTTAATGAGGAGATGTGATACTTTGTGAAAACAACAGAATCAACACTTGATCAATGTATGTTTTTCACCGAGGGGCCATGTTCCTTCAAGGATATGCCTACACATATTTATAACCATTGAGACGGAACTAAATAAATACTGCTCTACCCTGACAGCCACAGAAACTATTGGCTTAAGATAGACTGCCATAATAGTGTGTCAATTACTCTGCTGTTCATTAGCTATTGGATTCACTTCTAATTATGCAGATTCCACCGCAGAAGGTGATCTGTATCTAAGTGAGTGCAGACAGACTGACATGACGATGAGGTGCTGTGACAAGAACAAGTCCTGAAAGTATTGATTTCCATCACTCTGAGATGTGACAGACTTTGCAAATGCAGCTTTCTTCTGATGGCAATAATTTCTACATACAGCAGCTCCTGAGCTCTCATCACGTTGGAATGACAGTTGTTACGGTGAAAAATAATCTGCTTTTGTGCGTAGATGAGAACGGCTTTGTTCTTGCGTCGAAAAATATGTTTAGGGGACGAGGGGGACGTTTTAATGTTTTGTTATGAGTAAGAATCTAATTTAATAACCATCCTGACAGTGCTCCAAATTCACCGTGTCAGACAGGAAACAAGTTCCCACACAGTTTTAGCAGATGATTTTGATCATTTTGTCACTACACTTTGAGTTTAAAGTTCTCACTGCAAGATGTCTTCTCCGCAGATTGCTTTGTGCAGTACACTTGTTTTGGTTTTTTTTCCCCACTTTTTAAAATGCTACTGATAATAGATGAAAAATGTACTGCCTTAGGGTAATCTTATCAGCGTCAGCCCACATTTAGGTGCAGTGTCTACAGTGAGCACAGCTGCTGGCCTCCTCTTTGCTGAGGGGAAGCCGAGCTGGCTCCAGGAGCAGCAGGCAGCCCCGGGTCTGATAACCCTCTCTAGGGCCTTGTGGCTGACAGGCGACTTGCACCGCAGGCTGACACGGTTTTGCTTTAACACCAGATGAAGCTGGCGGCTGATAGGAGAGGACAGTCGCCCCTGCGCCAAGGGCTGACCCCTCCCATTATATGTGACAGAGCTGAGACAGACATGCTGTGAGATGAAACACTGCTCTGTAATTTCAAGCCTCTCTTGTTTCGCCGCTGAAGACTCTCCTCTCTTTTCCCTCCCTTGCTCTCTCTTCTCAGTGAAAGCGGAGGGTCCTTTTATACTTAAAGTACATACATATTCAGCATTAAAAGGATCAATTAACAAGTTAGCTGAACAAGAACATTAATTGATAAGTTGAATGTTGTAGAAGAAATCTGAGGTACTCAGAAGGAGATGCGTTTTAAAAGCCTTAACATCTCTTGGCTATTCAGTCATAGTAACAGTAAAAACAACATTTTAAATCCGTCAGCCTTCTCAGTGAGATTTCTTCTACAACATTCAACTAGTAAGATCCTGAAACTGAAGAGCAGGGACACTTTTTATACTTTCTTTAGAAGTGAATTAGTATAATAGATCGAATATACTTGACACGAGGATAAGGCTAAGGGCTTTCACGGTATTGAAATGTGAGTTGGCGATTCATTTTCATACAAATAATTGCGATTAATGATATCATTGTCTATTCTGTACTATGGCCAAAAACAGGTCATAATTAAAAAAGTACATCGTCTTTCTTCTTCTGCTATTCAGTTCAGTGAGATGATGTCATTATAATAGCACCAGTGAAACTATGGTAACCAATGTGGAAATAATCATTTAAAAAATATGTTATTTCTCTTAGTTTGACACAACTGCCCTGATGGATTCTAGCCCTAACCCAAGCAGCACTCCTCCATGTAAACTATTTCTTTCTTTTACTAACTAATTAAATACATTTATCAAGCATGCCATTCATTCTTTAGTTCCAAACTCTCTAATGTGAAAATTAGCTGCTTTATATTTAGCCTCGAGGCTGTTTATCAAACAAAATGCGACATCTGAAGCTTGCAGTGGCCATTTTTCGCAATTTTCTGACATTAATTAAACAAACAGATTCATCGATAATTGAAAAAAAATTATAATTATAAAAAATAATCATTTGAGTCGTAAGAAACATGTAGTTTTGTCTTAAACATTGTAGCTTACTGTAGCCACTGCTAAAGGATTTGAAGTTATGCATAGGGTAGATTTGTGAAAGTCTAAAAAAATGTTTAAAGCACACTTTGTTAGTTCAAGATTTTGGGGATGAATGGCTTTTATCAGCCATAGTTAAGGCTCCGCACAGCCCATAAAGCAATATTACTGATGAATCCCAGTATTGCTTTTGACTGTGATGTAGTTAAAACTAATCCAAATATGCAGCGCCTCTTTGAATATTTCATTCACATTGAATTGAGTTCATTTAATCAATGAGCCGGCGCAAAGTCATAATTTAGTTGAAAATGTATGCCTTCTGTCTTGAAAATGCCGTAGTAGATCACTGTCTTCCACTATTCATAGGCTTCACACACAGATGACAGAACACAAACACCAAGTCGAGAGCGTGCTTTTGTTTTTTTTTTGTGTGATTGTAAAGTTTGAAGGGACACTTTTGACTGTTGAAAGGAGTCTCAAGGACTCCTATTCCTTCCCTCCTCCTGTACTCCATGTGGTCCTTCCTCTATCATCATCTCAGTGACGCTCTCATTGTGTCATCCAATGCACTCACACATAACAGAGGTTTTAGTTTGTTCCTGACAGAAAGCTGCCGTAAGTCCTCCTGTACAACTTCTCAACAGATCAAAGGCTGTCTCCTCCTGTGTCTCAACTTTTTGTGTGCAGTATGTCTGTGTGTGAATTGCTGGCTCCTTTCATCCCAGAGCAGCTGTATGTGTGTTTTGTTTTGGTGCACACAGACCTGTGAATGTGGCTGTACGTGTGTGTGAATGGTCTTTCACCTCCTGCCCTTAGTATGCGCGTGTACACACGTTGACACCCTCTCACTTACCGCTCTGTATGTGCCCGCCCGGGGGACACCCTATCCTCGCTGCCTCCGTGTGTTCATCGAGTCGACACTCAATACCACGACATCGACCCCCTGTATGTACTGTATGCAGAGGGGAACCCTGTTTCCGTCTTTCACCATGGAGACCAGGCATGTCCTCATTCCTTCTTCATTTCCTCTAAGCCAACGCAGAGCCTTCTGTTTTGAGAGACATGGTTGTCTCAGAACAGGTGTCCAGTCCTCGAGACAAGTGGGTTGTACAACATCCTTTTCATCTTGACAGTCTCTCTGACGTCGACGCTCCTGAAAACATAGCGAGAAAAAAACTATTGCTGGTGGCTGTCAAGGGATGTATGCAGGTTGCTTTTATCCATGGCGTCTTTGATGTATGCTTCATGGCTGGAAGACTCAAAAAAAAAAAACATTTGGCTTTTTCAAATAATAGATAATTCTGCAATATTACTGTTTCTATTTTTGCAGCTTTTGCTATCATTGCTATCAGTTATTTTCAGGTTCAATATGTTGGATTTGTATTTGTATTTGTATGCTTACTTTAGTTTGTGTTGGAGTGTTGCGCTGGGAGCCGGTCCTTTGTTGACGTCAACAGACATAATGTCTAAGATAATGGTAACTAATGTTGCACACTGTTGCCATTGTAAAGGAGCAGAAGATAGGCATCAAACAACTGAGGAGTGAGCATAAGGATTTTCATGGGGAAAAAATCTATAGAAATCAATGTACAGGCTGTTATCATGGATAAGCAACGGAGACGCGAGTAGTTACCTTAGAAACTGAGTTAGCTATCTTACATCTTACATATTGAACCTTTAACATCATATACTCACCAAGTTAATGGCTGAGATTTGGTAATATGGCAACATCATTGATGTCCCAAATAACATGAGCAGTCTGATGATAGTAAAGATTTTAAACAAACCTGTTTGTTAGCCAAATGCAATTGGAAGAATAAATGAAGTCGGTAGATGTTCATCACAAACTAATCGTGTACTTTCAGTTTTACCCCTAGTGGCTGAGATAAACTGGCAAAACGTTTCACTGCTGGTGTTTCTTGCCATGTCTGACTTCACTGTAGTGACGTCAACATGTTCCCAGATCTCATGGCATCATCGCAGTGTCGTCATGGACAATGCAAAAAAAAAACAAGGTTGATGTATATATATATATATATATATATGTATAAGCCATATCAAATTTAAAATACAAGCAGTAGCTCATAACAAAACCTCCTGCAGACTAGATTCAGTACGGCAGTGCAGGACCAAGGTTACACTGTCAAAGGCGAGCTGGACAGTAGATGGGCTCTCTGCCTCTCTCCAGGTCTGACTGTATTTTGGCAGCCCGACGCTGCCGTCTGCACTTTGCTAATTCCCTGTTGTGAGTTTGCGGCTCTAATTTAGAACAGAGGGGCTCTGTTCATCCAGGAACGCTTCTGCTTGGGATTCTGGAAATGAGGAGTTCAGAGACTCACCACCCTCACACAGACACAGAGCACATGCCTTGTTATCAACCCACAGAACTGCATATAATGATCCCTCCAATCATTAACTCCTAATGCAATCAAGTGCAAACATTTTAGCCGTGCCCTTCAGTGCCTAAACATAATGAAGTTAGCCCACGGGTTTCACAAATGTGCTCTGTGAACACATGTTTTTTAGGACACATCGATCAAGCTTAAAGTCATGATTACTTAGCTGTAAATTTCCAGCTGACAGTAACCAAACATTTTCATTTTTGTTTATCTCCGCCCAACCCCGCTGGCTTTGTTTGATATTTATGGGAACTGTATGGAGACGAGCTTCTTATTGTTAGTTTTGTACGTCAATCCAATGAGGATCTTTCTCCAGAAAGCAGAGAAAGTGCAATTTGGTGCATTGTGGTACAGTAAAATAGCACTTTGCTGTTCTTACCACCCCATTTTGCAGAGTTCAGTGTCAGACATGCCATGGTCTTATGCAAAAACAAACAGGCAGTTAAGCTCCGTGACATCTTAAGATGGATATGTGCGAGCATTTGAACATGTCTTTACAAGCATCCAGTGCATAAATAAATCAAAGAAGCAGCGATGGCCTTGCACACTAAGCAAAAGCAATAAACCTGCCTGGAACAAGGCTCTTTGGAATTGGACCTCATCTAAAATAACACCCATTTATTAAACATGATCTCCTCACATGGCTCACCAAATCTACAGACGGCATGCAGACTTATAAACAACACACACATATGTCAAGTGGCGTGAGTAGGATTGCAGTTGTAGGCTGGTTGAAACACAGCTGGAAGACAAAACAAGTCGCCTGACACTGTGTTGGTATGGAGAAATCTATTGCTGTAGATTCTACTCCCAGTTGTTACTTAAAAGTGACACTGAAATCAAGTATAAATTACTATTGTGTTGTATTGGATTATATTACTGAATGGAAAGGATTTTTAAAGTTTGTCATTTCATTCTGATAAATATTTGAAAACCTTCTTGGAGATTTTATGATGATGACGTAGTTTAAGTTCAGCTAATCATGCAGCAACAAGCTATATTCATCCTCTATATTTATACCATATTTATACGTTAACGCCCCGTGTCAGCGCTGACGAATGTAAGAAAATGTAAATCATGAGGAAACCTGAATTATCCATGAGCTAATTATATACATGGTGCTTAGACTGTGAGCAGCCAACACATCTATCAACATACCGTATGTCACATAACTGACATGCAAGCAGCCGCCGCACATTGTCATTCTGGGATCAGTACAGATACCTCTCATTTGTTTTATGTGTATAATTTCTGCTCTGTCTCCCCAGAACAGCGTTTTTTTTTTTTTCAGCTGACTGTGATGGAGAAGATCAAAATCAGGTCCCTAAAGAAATTCCAAACATTTTCAATTTTATGGAAACTGCTTCGACTTGAATTTGATTAACTTTGCATGAATCTCATGCCACGCTTAATCTGAAAGGAAACTTTCTTTTTTTTTCCTTTTTTTTTTGCATCCAATTTCAAAATTACCCAACTCACTGTGAGAGAAACCGCTTGTCAGATAATGAAGATACAGATTCTGCAGTTCCATAGTCACTGGTACCCACCCCACAGTCTGTCTGAGGAGATGAACATCGCTGACAGTGCTCCCGCTGCTGCTGCTGGTCAATATCCTGCACACACAGTGGTCTTCATTATAACTTATATTACATCGACTCAAACTAATGTAGAAGTTCCTCACATAAATATTTGATTTAATTCCCGTGCCTTTGGTGGTAGAAATGTGTTTCATTTCAGCTATGATTTGTCCTCAATTAATCTGAACGCTTTAGATCTCAGGGAATTAACGTTCAGTCAACAACTCAATCAGTTAAAATACAATCTGCAGTTTTCGCCATTCTGAGTTTCAACAGTGAAGCATAATATTTAGGGACTCTGAATGAATGTGTCTAAAAGGATTTTTAATATGTGTGCATCCATGAGCTATACATATTTAATGATGAAATGCTATATATTTTAGAGCACGTTTTTTGGCATAATTTACAATTTATTTTCTCTCTCATTCCTTTGCACTCTCTCTGTCTCAGAGAAGCATTGAAGGATTTCGGAGAGCCAGAGAACGAGCGCTGGCCTTCGGCTGACTGTGTGACCAGCGAATGAGCCTTGTTCATGCGTCTCCCTGAGTGCCACTCCCACATAACTATGAACTGTGAGCAGGACTTTGGAGACGGGGGCTTGGGAGTGACCCTCACACTACGACTGCTCATGCACGGAAAGGTACAAGCCTTCTGCTCCCATTGTTTATGAATGAATGCATGCCTTTTAGCACCCTGGCCTTATTTTAGACGTAAGACGTGCTTTTACATGAATTTTGTAACTCATTCAGATCATGTATTTAATACAGTATTATTTAAAAAGTGATTTAAATGCATTTGTGTTTTTTGAATTACATTTTTACTACTTTTACTTTTTTTTATCTCTTGTGATGTATGCTGTAGGAGGTTGGCAGCATCATAGGAAAGGTAAGAGTTTTTAAAATTCTACTAAAAGTAATTCATAAAATTATTTATTTGTAACTACAAAAAGCATAGGGATGTTCTTTAGCCAGAAGTTTTGAAATACTGTGACCTGTGTCTAATCTTATGTAAACAGATTTTCCATTGCTCTAAACCTTATTGATGCATGTTATGTGACTTCATAATAAGCCTTTGTGGAATAATTTTCCTCTCCGTCTTCATTCTTTTCTCAAATCAATGCCAAGCACAAAGCCTTCTAACAAACAATTGTTGTTCTGAATATCCCCATCCTAAATGTAATTGCCTCAAACCAACCCTCTGAAGATCTCCCCACCGCCCCCACCACCCATAATGCAACACAGTAATCCATCAAACAAAAACATTAGTGCATTGACTGCAAGCCTCTTGTTGAAACTGAGCTCCGAAGACATATTACTGTTGGCCCCTTGTGGGGCCTTTTAGTGTCTGTTAGGAAGGGCCTGGCTGCACCGTGATGCTTCAGTGGTCCTGCTATCAGGCCATGTAACACAACACCTACAAAGGGCACCATTAAAAGCAAAGGGAAGGACAAAAGATAAATGAATGCACAAAGTAATGAGAGCTAGAGAGGAGGATGTCACAATAGATGGTGTGATGTGTGTAGCAAAAAAGATCTTAGAGAAAAGTGAAAGGGAGATGTGTTTGGCACATACTGTGCAGCCTGACAGAGTAAGGCACTTGATCTGCAGTACTTGGGCTAATAACATGCTACTCCAACCTCCAAGCCTTTTTCCCCTTCCCATCTCTTTGGTAAACCTTTCATCTCTTTCTCATCAATAGAAGAGTCACAATGGACCACAAATAATAAGTTTTCCAAGAATATAACAAATAACAGGGTAGACCAGTGACTGAGATGATACTGTTTTGAAAGGAGGAGATTGTCAGTGGATGTATGAAAGCATACAGGTAAAGGTGTGATGGCTTGGATGGACCAAAAGGAAATAGAGGAGGAGAGGACAAGAGGCAATCTAAAAAAAACAGCAGAGGATCTGACAAAATATTGTTGTCTCTAGCAGGAGGTCTTCACATACACTGCACATGCAGCCGTTACAACAGGTGTATGCACCCTTCAGACAGTCAAGTGTGTTTGATGTCTTACTGCAACAGCGTATTGAGGATGCACGCTGCAATAGATTGCATGTTGAAACTCGTTCCGTTAAATTCCTCTCAGTCTTACGTGGCTTGAAATGCCAGGCTTCACTTAGAGGTTGAGGAGACTGTGATGTCAGTACTTCAATTCAAATAAATCGCACTGATTCTGTTTAAAGCTGTCCTTCATCTTTTCTTTTCCAGAAAGGAGAGACTGTGAAAAGAATACGAGAAGAGGTACAGTGTTCATGTTATTGGAGCTTTAAGCCACATATTTTCACCATTTCTGCAGATGATAGAATGTATCCCATACCTGCATTGCAGCGTATCCTATTTGCTTTATTGGGTGCATGTTAAATGTATAATGTTTGTGTTAGCATATTTTGTATTTGTGTGTGCTTGCATACCTTAAACCCTAAAGACATGCTATAGAAAGACATGAACGATCTACATTGTCTTTATTTTCTGCCTCCACTGTCTGTCCACACGTCCAGTGGGTTCAACTGAAGTGAAACCGTTATTCACTAACAAAAAGCACCTGATACTGGTCTGTTTTCTGGTAGTTGTATGTATTAATAATAAAGCACAGTTCTCCCTACCTGTTTGGGAGCTTTGGGTCTGCAGAACAGATACATTGTCCAAATTGCCTTTGGGGCAACAACGACATTGATTTCAATTTAAATCCTCTCTCCCCATTGCTCACTGTCCCTCCTAGAGCTGCTTTCTTTCCAAATCCTTATTCTTATCTTTTTCCTGGTTAAAATAACTTCCTTGTTTCTGTCTGCCTTTTAAATTCCTGCTTTATCTCACGGTGCAAACGAACATGCGGCGCTTGGTTACCTCTTTGTATTAAAAGTAATTAGGGTGACACTGCGGTTGCTTGTTTGATTCTGTCTCTGGGTGTTAAGCTTTTATATTGTGCTTCATGAGGCAAAAGGATAAACAGAGGAATAGGCAGGTCATGGGACAATGCAGCCCTGCAGAGCTGCTAGATAAACCACTCACCCATGATAGTCATCCATCCATTCATCCAGCCAGTTTTTGCCTTTGTTACTTTCTAACTGTGTGCACCTCAGTCCCTCTCGAGGCCTTACAGCAGGAACATGACTCACTGGAATGACCAGAGAAAATGTCCCAAAGGTCAGAGCGCTGTCCACTCTCTGCTCATATGACTTTAACTCAGAGACATACAAGGACACAAATGGAGGGAGATGAGGTCAGATTTATCGTCTGAGGGCAAATCCCCTGAGGAGAATTTCTGCTACACTGTCAGTCTGCAATGCAGAGATACGTTCCTTTACCTCTTCTCTCTTGCTCTTTCCCATGCGTGGGTGTAACGTGCTATGTGCCTCTGTCTGCTTCAAGCTCTTTTACCGTTTTGAAGCCTGCTAATCTTAAGTGATCTTATGACCCCCACAGAGCAGTGCTCGAGTCAACATCTCTGAGGGCTCTTGTCCAGAGAGGATCATCACCATCACTGGCTCCACAGACAGTGTCTTCAGAGCTTTTACCATGATCACATACAAACTGGAGGAGGTAATGCATGTCACTCATTGCCATCATGTAGGTTAAGAACGTCTGTTAAGAAGGCATCGTTCCCATTATTCAGCAAACCAAATAGGATTGATTATTGAACACACATCTCTAAATGTATTTCAAAGAGACAGATTATCTCAGAACAATAACTTGCATTGTATGTAGTGAAGTTGGAAAAGTCTGGGTGGAGCCAAAATACTTGTTTGTGAGAGAAGGAAAAAGGCAAGAAGCCATTCCACCGAATTATAACAAGAAGCCATTTCCTGAGCTTTATCTCAATATTACCACTAATGTGCTTTTACCTTTATCGATTATACTCTAAAGTGAAGTGACGGGAGGAAAAAATGTTAAGTGTATTTTATAGCATTTGATGTGCTTTCAGATAAGATTATGCTGCGGCTGAAAATTTGGAATAAGTGGATGAAGGTGCTGTTGCAAAAGCATTTTTTGCCTTCTAAAAAGATGTCATAATGTGTGTTGGTTACATTAGTCATTTGTCAAGCCTTTTTAAAAGAGCCGCCACACATAAATGCATTTATACCTCTACTGGGCACCACATGTAGTGTAATGGGAACAGGCATCCATGCTTCAGTACCCTCAATACAAATGCAAATAATGAGAATGTTTTGTATATTTTCTCGTGGTTTTACTAATAAGCTATAGATGATAGGTTCTTTATGCTATTAAGTCCCACGGTGTCCATCACCGCGCTGATTAACATGGTGGAGTTGTCTTCATTCTGATTAGCTTCACAGCAGAAACTGGTGAGACAGGTGCTCCCTGCTCAGGTCGACAGCCATCAGTAAACACATGCTTGCTGGAAGCACAGTGCAGTATTCATTAAAGATCTTTCACACTCACCTCCTTTCAACCCTGTGTTCAGCTGAAACTCTTGAGTTTCCATGGCAACGTGTTGGCTGACCCTCTGTGCATTGCTTCCAACATAGCTGAGTTATTGTATGCCTTACACCTTTAATTAAAAACAAAGGGGAATGATCTGCTTTTTGACCGCTTTGTATAAGACACAGCATTTGTCTGATTTGTCAGATTACTCGTGGGCTTTCACTCAATATTTAATCACTTGCAATTACTTGTTTGTTTAATGGATGAATTTTTCAGAGTGCATGCACACATTTATGCAAAATAGTGATAATCTGAAAAGATGATCTGATAGCATGGTGCACACTATACAGTATCAGCCATGAAGTGATCTGATGACACCACAGTATTGTAAATGTTTTGTTTTTTTATCTCAGGTGTTAAGGCACAGCATGCATGAAAGCCACATAATCTTTCTTTATTGGAGTCCTTATCCCACCTGCAACACAATATGCTTTGAGGATTAAGTCCAGCAACTCTTTGTGTGAGCAGTGCTTGTGTAACCCGGCGTCTTATTTCCACCAATTTGCTCTGAGAGCCTCTTTTTTGCAAGGAAAGTACTGGAATGTTCACAGTTGTTAAGATGTGGCTTGTATTTTTAGATCAAATCAAGAAAATGACTCTCAGAGTCTTGTGATTGTACAGACGAGCTGTGCGCTCCTCTTCTAATGAGACACAACGTCAGAGAGCTTGATCCGCTTCACTAAATATAGATACCGAGCAGGGAGGCTCAAGAGCCACATCAGAATTTCCTTTTAAACTAAAAGTTCAGTTATTGGAACACTATTCACCGTCTTGTAGTAAAATCCCTTGAGGTTGAACATCCAAACAGTCCTGCCTTAAGTAAAACTCTTCTTAAGTCAGCGCCAGCGCAAACCGGCCCCCGACACAAACCGTTCGAAAACAGCAGCGCCTCTTGAATTCTGTCACACAGAATTGTTGTGGGTTGAACCGTGATGGGCAAAAAGACAGCTCGGTATATTTACATTTCAAAGGTTCACAGAGACACACTGTTCATTAATTAAACGCTTAGTCTCCACCCACAGCACACCAGACACAGGATGTCTCCTACCTGCAGTGAAAAAACACTCAGCACATCAATGGGGTTCTTGCTCCAAGTACTTTGTTTGTATACTAGCACCTTTTTATAATCCAGTACATACATAATAGAAATATGCACCCATGCTTCTTGGGTTCTAATGTAATTGTCAGTTACATTTGCGGATATGCATTTTAACTTTATTGACTAAACTTTGTTTCCTTTAGAGGTTATGCATCTCTTAAGTGATGTATAATTAGACTCAAGCTACTATTTTATTAAACATCTTAGGCGTTTAAACAGTTATTGAACATTATTTTTTCATGCCCTCAAAAGTTTCAAAACATTCACTTCAGTTTAAATTAAAACCTCACCACAGCGCAGTTCTTAAATTACAGACAAACAACAAGACGAATGGAAATTACGGTCGGCTATATTTTAGAAGTATTAAGAGAGAAGCTGTAGGTGTGATCCAGGCATCCTCAGTCATACGCTGGGCTTGTAAAAAAGTTTGAAGACTTTTGGGCTGGGGTGTCTGATGCACTGTCAGACGGATGTGACACGCAGGTCTCACCAAAGCATGTGACAGCTTTATTTGTGGTGGCCCTGCAGGACTGCGGAATTTCAGCTCTTCCACAAAGCATCATCCTGCTCAGATAAAAGAAACCTCACCGACTTCCCGTAAATGGGTGGAGGACATAATGGTGCGCCTCAAAGTACAACAACTCAGGGCTCACTTAAAAGGTTTATGAAGACCTGGCAGCCATTCTTACTTTACGTTGAAAGAATGTCTGTCAAGTCATTTTCTTTCCTTTTGTTTCTCTTCCTTCTCTCTATTTCTTCAGTATTGATTTATCTGTCATTGCACTGCTGTGTATGTAGCTGTCTGTAATGTTACGTGTGTGCTCTGTATGTTCAAAAAAGAAATAATATATTCAAATGCAAGTACAAAGAGACGTATTCCGCTTATTCATTTATCTTCAAAAGGTCTTTTCAAAGATATCCCAAGGTGACCAGCTTGAGTGTAAGGACAGGACAAGTAGGTATTGTTTCATAGCTCAGCTTTTTTGCATCGAAATGAAAAGCTCAGAGCATGATTGTGCCATGTTTAATGTTTCTCCTTTCCTGGTAAATTCAACGGAACATGCAAACGATTAAACATTCCCTTCAAACTATGTGTTGTTACCGATCAGCCCGTAGGTTTGTTTTCCCAGCATGTATCGACACGTTGAGATGGAGAGGTCAATTAGATGCACATGATGGGTTCCTTTTTCCACTTTCAAACATCCACCGTTGTTGCTTTTCTTTTGTTTGTTTGATTTGTGTTGATGCAGGAGAAGCTAAACTGAACTGAGTGTAGTGCCTACTTCATTCTTCATTTATTTGACTGAGTTAATGTCTTATAAATATAAGACATCTCAACTATTAATTGGGAAGGATTTAATTCCGCTGAAGGTGGCTGTTGGATCACATTTTTTAGAGTTACGGTATGCTGTCAAATAACTTATCTCTCCCTCCACTCACACCTTGACCCCTCTTGTCTAATCTCCTATGTGGGTTTTCACATTCGCATTTTCTTCTTTGTACCTCCCTCCAGGATCTGACTGCACTAGTGGCCAACGGCACCATCAGCTCCAAACCACCAGTCACCCTGAGGCTGGTCATCCCTGCCAGCCAGTGCGGCTCTCTCATAGGGAAGGGAGGGGCCAAGATAAAGGAGATCAGAGAGGTGAGCAGCCAGAACACAAATCTACTCCATTCTTCCCTCTCCTCACTGTACAACAAACACAGAAATATGAACAGAACAAATCACCTCCTGGAAATGAGGAAAAGCAGCTGCGGCTGAAAGAGAGACCTATTTAATTTTCCATGGCTCCATTAAGTGGTTTTCTGCCATGCTGTGTAATAGCATTAATCTATTTTAGATATGTATTAGATACTTTCTACTTACTATTCAGACTCGCACTGTTCACAGTTGTATATGTTGTGTATATGTATATGTGAAGATGAAGAAGGAACCTCTGCAGACACCGTCTTGCTTGCATATAAGAGATTTATTACAAATAAGTACAGCGTCAATCAGGCACCGTGGACAGCCTGGAGAGGTCCCGAAGCCAATATGAAATCTTCTGAATATCAACGTCACTGTCCCCATATATAAATATATCTACTGTTTGTTCTTTGTCAAAATGAGTCAAGACATCTGGTCTTCATCCAAGGAGCCCCTTATCTAATCAATACCCAAATTTACTAGAATTAGAGGCCTCTAACTACGCATGGAGTCAATTAGCAGACAAATGAGGCCTAGTATGTCAAGGGTTAAATTAGCATCAGCAACAGCATTGATTCACAAATCATTTAACTGCAGATTATAGTGTATTTTTTAGATTAAAGTTGTGGGGACATATCATCATCATGTAAACATCTAAACATCAAAAACACAGAGTGCAATCATCACACTTAACTAAAATCAGTATTAAAGTAGCCAGGGTCACAGATGACTGAAATTTAAACTCTACCCTTCACCCTGACCCCAATATTCAAAATAGTATTTGTCTTGAAACACATTACATATCCTATATTACTTGTTTCCTGTTAAGTTGGGCTGATGACTAATACCGAACTTAGACCATTAAGGCAACCAGAAACCAGAAAAGGCTACTTAACGCTACATATGAGTCAGCAGTGGCAACTTTCAAGGGAAAAACTCCTGACTATTTCGGGCTATTTAGACCCAGCTGAAACATTAGGATTAAACCCATCAGATGTGTTGCCAGAGACATCCGACACTGTAACCTTAGCTGTGTACTGCTTCACAAATCGGCCCCTCTCATTTTAGCCATTACCTTAACCAGCAATGGCACCCACTAAACTTTGTGTGGTTAGGCAGATTTCCTTGGTGATTCACGTCCCAAATTAGTTGTATATTTGTTTGGTTTGTTTAGTTGCCACAGGACACACGCTCATTTTCAGAAGCATGCGATTGTGTGTGTGTGTGTGTTCAACAGTGACCTCCAAAGTCCTACAGCTTGATAGTAGCATCAGTTTGCACCAAACCAGCAGCCACCCTTGCCTGCAGACATGCTATAGCAGAGACACATCAATTACTGTGCATCTTCTAATCACAACGTACTTCTTATTCTAACCTCACAGAACTTGAAATTAAACATATGGGGTTGCTTGTTCATACAGTATTTGGAAAACTATAAGGTCAGAAAAACCAGCAGGGAGGCACAGGCTCCTTTAGTCGTAGTGGTCTAATTAAACTAATCTTTTTTTTTTTAAAACCCCTATCATTTCCAGAGCACCGGAGCTCAGATACAGGTGGCAGGGGATTTGCTGCCCAACTCTACTGAGCGAGGGGTGACGATATCGGGGAATCAGGAGTCGGTAATCCAGTGTGTCAAGCTCATCTGCACAGTAATCCTGGAGGTAGGAAGCACACCTTTCCTCTCCTCATACCCACACCGTTCTGACATTTTGAGATCTGCTGCAGCTACTTGAAGGAAATATTTCCTGTTAACATGAATGTTTTAATTTCACCAGCATACAGTTATTGTGTCTCCCACTGCAGTAGAATGAATCGATTCTGAGCAGGTTATATTAGTGCTGATTGTTACTGTTTCCAAGCAGTATGACAGTATGCTGTCTAGAAATTCAGCTAGGTTCAGACCTCTGCTAGGGGTGGGAATCAGTTGCAATATGACATTACCATAATATAAATTGCCTGCGATAACAATGCACAGTGATTCTGCAATGCTTGATACATTTTAAGACAATCATCTATGATGCATCATGATGTCTGAGCTGAGATGAAAGAGTGTACAAAGAAATCCATAGAGTCTTAGCCCACATGTGCCGTGGGTTTTAATAAAAATATCAATATTTGGCAGCATCGCATCGATAATGAATCGCAAGAGGAAGCAATACGATGTGTTCCTCTAACGACATTGTGCCCCGGCCCTACTGAGTACTGGTATTCTCTGTTTTGTAGACCTAGCCTCATGGAGAATTTAAAAAGTGCCAGTAAAGTATACCATTTCCTCACTGTTTGGACTTTAAGTGTTCTAATCTGCCAAGCAAGACATGTGTAGAGTCAAAGGGTGCAGCTCTCAGGTCACTGCTGACTATTGTTGGAAAGGATGGTAAGCTGCTACCAGAAAACAAACTGGCCTGCAGCAAAATCTGTCCACCTTTAGACAACAGCTCTCTTGAGAAAATTGAGGAATAGATGAGAGAAAAACAACCCTAAGCACAGTTTCTCCCTGTGTGTTCATGGAAGTGCACAAGTCCTTTTTGTTTTAGGATTGCAGCTGGACCTGACTGACTAATTGCTAGTTTGATCCAGTTTTCCAGGGCTTTCTTCAAAGGCTTGCAAGTTTCATTAGGATTCTGTACCAACGGCTTCTTGCTTTTGGCTCCAAGATTTAAATTATGCAAAGTTATACAAAGAATTTGCTGTGACTGCTCCCACGGAGAAGATGCTCTACATTTTAAGCCTAAAAACAGTATCACCACACTGCAGCTACTTGATAAGATATACAGTGTCATGTTCACCGCCTATTCACCTTTTGTTATTGGTATTGAAAGAATTGTATCTTAAAATGCCTCCTCATCAGTGGATGCCTGATTTATCCAGAGGGGAAACAACTGTAGAGGCTGCAACCCAGAAAGCTCGACACTTACACCAACAAAGAGCTCTCACTATGCTGCTTCAATTATTCAGTTATTCAATGAGTGACTAATATTATCAAAAGAAAATCAAGGAAGGCAATAATGTCTGTGTCATTAGCAGTTTAGTAGATCATTAATGTTATTGTGTCTTAATATACCAGAGTTCAACACCATTTGCTCTTTTAGTTTGCGGTGTTTTCTCCAAGTTGCTCTGACGTATTACTGAATCAATTGAAAATGTATAACCTCAGACCTCGTGTCCTGCTTTTGACTTTTTAGTCTCCCCCAAAGGGTGCCACCATCCCATATCGACCGAGCCCCTCACCAGCTGCACTCCTCATCGCGGGGAACCAGGTATGAGAGTGATATACAGTAATACCAGAGAAGGTCTATCTATGAGAGACTGGCACAGTGGTTCTCAAACTGTGATGCGAAGAGTTCTTCTTTTTTTTCTCATTTGAACAACAGAAGGTCTAGGCGACCTTTGTTGCATATCATTCCCCATCTCTCCTCCCTTGTCTCCTGTGAAAAACATTAAAACTTTGAAAACTGAATAAGCATTTGTGCTGACACCCCCACATTCCTAACTTTTACAGTTGCTAAGTTGCGTTTACAAGTCCAAATGGATATCAGAGAAGGTTGGTGGGGGGGGGGGGGGCAATGACTAAATCTTTCTCTGAAGATCTTGGCTCTCCTTCATGGTGAAACCAGACTCGTGCAGGCCCTTAGAGGGGATCAGGTGGTTAGCCTGCGTGAGGGCGGGGCTGAGTGGGTGTGTATCGATGCCGTTGTTTAGGAAAGGACAGATATCCACCCCCTTGTGGAGCAAGTCACAAGATTAGCAAGTGAGACTGGAGACCTGCCGTCTCCTCTGGCTACAGCAGCCAGATATTCTGCATAGCTGTCAGCAGTTCTGACACTGTTTGTGCTGCCTCAGACTCCGGTCAATTTATGGAATGGCTTTGTGTGTTTCTGATATTCCTCATAATAAGCTATCAAATTAAACTCAGGTGTTGGTCAGTGGGAGATGGCTCTAATGAAGGCTGCACAGTGATAAGGGATATTTGTGTAATTTGTCAGTGGAAAGAATGAAGTGGAATGGGAAAGGGTCTGCAGATGAGTCATAGCCTATAAGCCTGTTAGGTGTGTTAAAGTGTCAGAAAATGCAGCCTTGAGAGCCCATCGCAGACTAAATTTGATCTTCAGCAGAACCCAGGAGAAATAGAAAATTGAAGAGTTTTTATTCATTACTTGAGTCAAATTTATCATTGAAGGTTTTCAGCTCGCAAGCACATTTGCGCTCACATTATTCATTACTCCCAATGCAAAAATAATGACCGTCTGAGTTGAACACAATTATATTTTGGTAATCAGCTACATGTCTTTTTAAGTTTCTCTTTCTTGTGTCTTGTGTGTCTCTTTTTCGTGTTTGTAGATGTTCGAGGCATCTGAATATGCCCCCCACCCTCTGTACTCGGTCACCCAGGGAGGCCTGGACCTCCAGCAGGTAGGTGTCATCTTAACCCACTTGTGAATAATCTCTGTAATCCCTCTGAATATAAACATAACTCTAAAAATTATCTTATATTTTTAACACATGGAGTGAGATTCAGTTCTGGGGGGGGGGCTCTGACTTAGTGCAGCGGTGGTGCGGTATGTCCAAATTTACACAGTCCATCATCTGGCATGAGGCATTAATAACAACAGCTGAATGTAAGCTGCAGCTATTGTTCTACCCTGTCATAAGAGCTATAACCCCTCCTGAAACATGATGCCATTATACGCCATCACAGCTCTACCGTCTCTTTTTTTGTCCTGCCTAGCTCTGCACCAGAAACATTTCGGGTTTAGGAATATTCCTCTCATGACAGCAATAGCAGATACGGTTGTAATATCAGAATGGACACAGCAGCCACTGACAAATCACCCTAGATTAGTAAAAAATGTAATTGTGGGTAATGTAATATAAAACAGCATGATTGAGCTCAGTCATGCTGTAAATGGAAAGATTTTTGCTACTAATTTGTGACGTTTATGGGCTTTGTTACATAAACAGAGCTCTAAAGTACTGATGCACCATAAGGGGCGTCCTCCCCTCCAATTTATGACTATATAGGATGCACTGGTAATAGTAGCCAGACTGCTGGCGTCAGTTGGAATTGAGTTAAGCTAAGTGCTGTCTGGTCTGACCATAACAAGGAAGGGCTACATGATGCACACCACCCTTACTAATTACAGGACAGAAAAAGGTGGTGCTGAGCAAATCCAATTTAGAAAAAAACACATTGTTGTTGTTGTATCTATTATGCCCTCACTGCTCAGATTTTTTTTCATTCCCATTGTATGGTGACAGAAAAATTGGAGATGGACTTAAAAAACAAAATTTAAAAAAATCTTTACAAATTAAAAAAACGAAAGTTGTCCACGGTGCTGGATGACACTAGAAACAAATGAGAAGATGTGTTTGCTGCCATTTTAGTAATTAGAGCTTTTAAAAATGTTGTCACATAGTTCAGCACCTCTCGTCTTCACTTACTGCACTGAAATTCAAACACATTTCACTTATTCTGAAAAACAGGCATGTATTGACAGTGAAGCACTTCCATTAAGCGGCTGCAGATTTATAGGCAACATGTGCTGTTTTATTGCTGTAATTTACCTAATGCAGGATGCTCTCTTTCAGGCCTACACTTTGCAAAACCAATATGGCATTCCACAGTCCGAGGTATGGCCATTTGTGAAATTATAATGACTAAATATGGCATTTTATGGTTAAGTGCATGACGTTTTTACTCTCTGCTTCACAGCTGGCCAAGCTACATCAGCTGTCAATGCAGCAAGGCCTGAGTCCAATAGCCCAGCCTGCTTCAACTATCATACCTGGTATGTATGGCAGTCATAATAAATAGTAGTAATGATAGTATGTAAATATTTGCTTTGGATTACATTACAGCTGTTCTGACAGTCAAACAAACAGCAACGTCAAACAAACGGTGTCCGATGGCAAATTTGTCCTGAGGCAAATACAGCGATTTGCTTTCTTGTCAAGACTTAGATGAGAAGATCAATCTTATATCTGTCCATTAAATATTATCCTACAGTCAGCAGTCAGACAGATTGGCTTTGCATAAAGATTGCTAAGAGATACAGCTAGCCAGCTAACCAGCAAAGACTCCAGAAAGTCACTACTTCAGACAAAGGAATCTTGCAGCATATAATCTCCAGTCAAAACCCAAATTGTCACTTTTTTGCGCAGATTAAGCCACCCAGATGTAAAATGGCTGCTTTGGAGGTGCTTGCTGTTTCAAAACAATTACCTTTGTTTAGCTATTGTAGCTGTCGCTAGTTATTGTAAGATAATTGTCTCCTTGGTGTAGCTTCACATTTAACGGGCAGAAAGTCCATCAATGGTTCCGTTTGACTCTCAGCAAAAAAAAAAAAAAGTTCATTTGTATTCTTCACCAAAATGTTGAATTCATATTAAAGCTTTATACTAATTCAGAATCTTGCAGAGTTTTGT
>JAPQRN010000025.1:10940398-10950785 GCA_037367275.1 Coranthus polyacanthus | reverse complement strand
GTTCATTTGTATTCTTCACCAAAATGTTGAATTCATATTAAAGCTTTATACTAATTCAGAATCTTGCAGAGTTTTGTGTTTGCATTACTTCTCCATCTGTAACTTGTCATGGATTTTCAACCAGCCTTAAGATATGAGAGGTAAAGGCTTGATGTCATTAGCTGTTCTGATCATGTGCTTTTGTCAGTGAGAAGGAGGAGAAGCGGCTTCATAGCTCTCTCATATCTCCGAGTCTGAGAGAAAAAACTATTATGTGAACGACTCAGGGAACTGGGAGGAAGAAAAGAATGTGTGCTGTGTTAAACATCGGCCCATTAAAATGGAAATTAACTGCTTTACTATATCTAGCAGTTCTCCGCTGAAGGGTTTTTCAGCGGAGGTGGTGGTTTGTGCGGTTTCGCTGCCAAAAAAGAGACAGATGATTATTAAAATATTTGATATGTCAATTTCATTCAGTTGATGCTTGTGTTTTCTCTCATCAGGGATGGACTCAAACTCTCAGACATCTCAGGAGCTGCTTATCCCCAATGATGTAAGGAGAAGAAATATAAAAGTTTGGATTTTTTGGGGGGGATTTTTTTTTTTTGTTTTGTTTTGTTTTTGCTTTATGTTTGAATTCCCCATCTGAATAGGAAAAAAAAAACAACAGGAAGTGAACACTCATCTCCTATGCACTCAGCCCTGGAGCAGGTGATCAGATCAATAGAGATGAGAGACGTGTTGGCAAGTTACTAATTATCCTCATTATTTTAACCTCAGTCTAACCCAAGGTTGAAAGGATTTTGAGCTGATATAGATCCTTTCGTATTATTGTCTGGGCTGCAATTGCAGTGTCTTAGAGTGACTCCCATGAGTGCTCAGTAAATCCTCTCATGTTCCCTGACCTACTTAGAAGCTGTCTGCTGTCAAAACAGCCAATAAGAAAACAGACAAAGATCCTTTCCTCCTCACTTAGCCTCTGCACGGTTTGGATGAAATGTATCTCCAATCTGAGAGTGCGAATCTTAACTTTTAGATTTAAAATAAAATTCAACTATCCAACAGTATTTCCTTACAGATAGCTGGTCTAGTGCTGGGTTTGGTGTGGTGTGGTGTGTAATTTGCCTCTTTTTTAGTTGCATTGAACATTTTTTAAAAAGAGTCTATTTGAGCCTTTTATCATTTGTAAATGAATGAATAAGGAGGAAACTTATAGGCCACAATAATTCATACGAAAGGACATGGAGTGTACCGGAATTACATGAAAATAGTAAAACAAAGTTATAAAGTGCTTTGAATGGGATTACATTTTTAAAATCCTAAAATGAAATGCCCATAACCCAAAATAAAAACGAATGACATGACAATATGTATTAGAAGCAGAAAAATAATGTATAATACAAAATGTTTTTCAAAGTTCTAAATGTTTCTCTCAGTAATTCAATCAGCAATGAAAAAACAGCAATTTTTAGACAATAAAAATCGTCCTCACTCTGCTGCCTTACAGTAATGAGAACTGTATTGTATATGATTTAGCCACAACCCTTCAGCAACATTTCTGAAATGCCTGAAGGCTTTTTCGTCCAAGTAAAACCCCCACATGGCAAGTGGTACAATGCATCAGAGGAATGAGGGAGCCCAGTGCTATACGTGACAGGGACAGCTGTAAGCTCCAGCCATTGTTCCAGAAGAGAGCACTTATAGCCATGACTGAGCCTCAGCCCTCAGTCCCCCCTCAGGCCAGCCACACTCTGACTACACAGCCCCGCTCTGTGCTCACATGCCGAACGCTGAAGGAGACTTGGGCTCACACACAGATGCATTCAGAAACTGCTTACACCCAGTCAGCAGTATACCGTACTTCTGCACAAGGAAGATTTAGCCGGAAGAAAAATGGCTGCACCCTCACCATCCCATCCCTCTTCCTGTGTCCTTTCAAATGATTGCCTCAGCAGGAACCAACAATATATAGGCCACTTATAGCTGAAGACCAGGAGCACTGCACAGCATTACTGTTATTTGAAGGAAAAAAAAAAAAGAAGAAGATCACTACAGCAAGCATACCTGCTGTGTCTCCTGTGTCTTTTATTCAGATCTGCAGCAACAAACATGTGCATAGTTTTGTTAAGTGTCGTTCAAACAGGAATGCTGTTGTCTGAGGTCATACGCTCCAAAGTGGGTGTGCTGTTGACAGCTGGTATCTATTGACAGCTGGTGTAAAAGGCCAGAGTCCAGTGGAGATTCCTGGTCTCAGTGGGGGACAGACGTTATCTCTGATCTGAGGTCTGTAGTGGCTATTGTCTCTAGAGTTAGTCTTGAGGCTGCCTCTGGTCTGTGACTCTCCTCCCTTTGAATAAAACTGCAGCGCCAATAATAGCCGAGCGGAGCAGCCAGGTCGCTGTGTGACAAATCAGACATTGTGGAACAGGCTGCTTACTTCTCAGGAAAGGAATCTGAAATGCAGGGACAGTGTGTTTGTGTATGTGTGTTGTCTAGTTCCACCTTTGCGTCAGCCGCTGCTAAGCTGCCAGCACACACACATACTACAAGTACTTCATCACTGTCTGTCCTACTCACTATATATCTGGCATCGTAACCCTGTCGCTGAGCCTTGACACCCTGCTCTTGAGCTGATACGCTGCCTCCAGCTCTGGTTCTGTTAAATATCTATTGTCGCTAAGAGGCAGGAGTCCAGGTCGCGTAATGAAAACAAAGCAAAAGTGATAATGTATTATGGAGTGCAATAAAACTCGTGTCAGTGTCTAATCTACTCACAGCAAAAAGAACGCTCATGCCAGTGGGACAGTATATTATATATTTGAGTTATTTTCCCATTATGATTTCCATTAGTGCGGAGATGCATCTAGCTGGCCCGTGTTTGGGAAGTGATTTGTTTGGGAAGTCATCACCACTCTGAGAAATCAATAACCTTTTAGCCACTCAGATTAATGAGAGGCAAATGTGCCTTCTCTCGTCTCTTTTACCGGTGCACATGCAGTAGCAATTAAGGGAGGCTCAAGGGAAAAAAAGTGCTTTTGACATGCATGATGGATGACCAATCCACTGAAGACAAACAATGTAATTGCAATATTTGAAGTGGTCTGCATTAAGTCAGTTCAACAGCACTGTACTCTCTTTTGTTCTCTGGTTCTGATTTTGCCCTTTTCATTAGAATCACTTTCATCAGCATAACAGATGCAACAATGAGAAAAGCAGCATTCAGTCAAATGATTTATTGAACCCTTTTCTTGTAAACCCTCGTCAGTATATCCACTATCCTTCCTTCAAGTGACCAGTCTGTCTCGTCTGTTGTTCTTTTGCAGCTGATCGGCTCGATCATCGGCCGTCAGGGCACTAAGATCAATGAGATCAGGCAGGTGTCAGGAGCTCAGATCAAGATCGGCAGCCAACTGGACGGAACAACTGACCGTCATGTTACAATCACAGGAACACCAGTCAGTATCAACTTGGCCCAGTACCTCATTACCTCCTGGTAAGGGCCACCGGCATGTACAGCCATCTAATGAATAGCCACAAGAGCTGCCTGAGGGAAATGCATTGCTTTAAAAGGGGTTAAAGGTGACGCTATAGAGTGATAAGTGATAATGAGGTGTGTCCTTGCGCTGCTGGTAATTGGCCACATGGGAATGAATAAGAAAAACACGTTTTATACGTAGAAGCGCCTTGCTGGAATTCAGTGTTTGCTGTGCAGTTCTGTCATGTTGTTCAAATTTTTCCAGAAACTTCACCCAGTGTTGCAGCAACAGTATAATCCTCTAATCTTCACTCTCTGTCCTTTCTGCCTGCCATAGTTTAGAGACAGCCAAATCTACGGCCCAGGCAGCCACCATGGCAACCCCAGTCGACCTCAACATGGCCTTCACTCAGCCAGCCTCCCCAGCTGCCTCCCCTGCGCCCACCCTGGCCGCCGTGGGTGCCCTGACTCCAGCTCATATGCTGGGCACCCCGTACGGTGCCATGCCCCTCTCCGGCCTGCTGGGGGTGAAGTCCGTCCCCTTTCTGACTCTGTCCAGCCCCGCCCCTGCTGTGGCTGTCACCGCAGCGCCCTCCCACTCCACTCTGGCTGCCTACACCGCCAAAATCTCCTCAGCCAACTGCATCAAAAAGCCAGAGAGACAGAAGTTCGCTCCCTACTGATGTAGCCCGTGCGTCTGAAGGACAGCTGTGCAGTGTTCTTCCACGCCTGATGTAGCCATATCCGCTGGCAGAGATGCTCTTGACTTTTACTCTATGACGCACCAACAGAGAAGAGACCAATGGAGATGTGGATAAAGCTAATAAAAGTTATTTATGGATATAGATAACTTGTGAGTTTCCCATGAATTGGTGGACTGCTTTCATTGTCACCTCATCACTGTTATTGATCACTAAAAAGGGCTGGAACCTCACCTGAGAAATACATGTTTAAATCATGTTTTTACATGTGTATCTCAAGTTGAAGATCAGCTACACGTATTTATCCTTCAATAAATTTGTAAATTATACTCAGATGACAAATGCTCTACTGTATGATGCTTTTATACAATGTCTATGTTTGCTTGTTGAAGTTTTTAAGAAAATTTTTAAATGTCTGGGGGGAATTTTGTTTTTTTAAATAATTTGTGCTATGGTACTGTACTTTATCGTTCAGTGTTTTATTTGTTTTGTTGGATTTTATTTTGAATGTGCAACTGTTTTAATCTTTATTTATTAGTATTGTTTCATTTATTAAAAGTCTTTGTTTCCTGATGCGACTAATGTATCTGTGTCCTAGTTTGTCTTTTGTTTGCATGAGACAGGTGCGAGGTTGACAGTAGCAACAGCATATGAGCCCACGATGGTGCCAGTTAATGCAGCAGCACAGAAACACAAATTCAGAGGAAGAAATGACACATCCAGGTTATTTTTGTTTACACGCGAACACAACCCAGATCATTTCGTGCCTTTCCAAGTGACAGAATTTATGAGAGATGCTTTTCACGTCGTTGTGCTCTTGTTCCCCAAACAATAGTGCCAAGCAATGCTCTGACATGCATTCAAATATGCACAAACACAAACAGAGTCAAATACAGTATGTGGAAGCAGGGTAACACAATCGCATAGTGAATACGGAGGAGAGAGGAGATTATGAGGAGGAAGAAAAGGGCACCAAGAGAAAGAACTGGAGAAAATGAGAGGAGTCACAGTGATGCTGTAAAAATGAAATTCAGCGTCTGCATCAGCATGCACCACAGGATCATCATCCTCTAGAGAGGCAGCGAGAATCCTTTCATCCTTAGTCTCTTTTTTTTTTGTGTGTGTGTGACTGCATCATGGATACGCTATAGACTGAGAGAGCACAGTCTTCATTATTATCAAAGAAATTCACTCTCAGTGCCAATCTTCAACTTCAGTGTTATTCAGCTTAAGTCCAAGGAGTTTGCAAGGCCAACAAATGAAGCGGCCTTCGGAGTTTGGGTCTCTTTTCAAATGTTTTTTTTGTTTTTTTTTCTTTTTAAGGCAGGCCATTTTCAGCTGTCTTTCTACGTCTTTTCTATTGAAGATCTGTTTCCACCAAAACAAAAGAAATTGTAGTACTTTTGCCAGTACCATTTTACAATAAGGCACCCTTTAAACTGGGTTCACAAGTAGTAACAAATGGCCCAGTAGTTACTGAATCATTTGCCATTGCTTCGGCCAGTTAGAAACCATTCGCTCAAAAGGACAAGACAAGCACAAGGACAAGGTGTCAAAAATTGATTGATTCATTGATTTTGCGTTTGATTCATTTTATAATTTTTTAAGAAAACCTTTCTGCTTTGATAAGGATCTCTCTGTGCATCTATATTTTCCACCTATCTGTCAGTGTCGTTACACAGGGTCTTAGGTAGTGACTTTTAGGCCACTCCCTGTTAACTATCATCATTCTTTCATCATCATTTTCTAATCCTCTCTATCCCCCTAAAATGATGGGGTAAATTTAAAAAATCGAAGTACGATGTTAGTGACATAGTGAGAGAACAGGGAACGGCTGCAACTGAAACTGAGGAATGTTTTTAATTTAATTTAATTTATTTATTTATTTGTGAATGTTTAATGTCCTTAATCTGCGGTGGACCCATGGGTCACAAAACAGTACAGTCGGTACTGAAACTCTCTTCATTTTCACCACTTTGGTCCCAGAATCAGGTTTTTCTGACAACAGCGCCCTCTCATGTCGACTCGATGCACCGCTCCACCAATCACAGGTAACATAAACAGTTAGAGCTGATAAAAGATTGTCTTTAATGTTTGGCATCGTTAATGAATTCCATACCACAGCAGTTATGGGAGTAGGAAAACCACTTTTACAACCAAACACTGTTTGATCATGCTAACACCATATGTACAGGAAAGCACATTGAAAAGTGTATAAAGTATTTATATGAGAAGACTCAAAGTCAAGAACGGTGGAGACAGCCACAGTCTAATGGATTTGTCCTTTTTCAAACACTGATTATAGATATTTATCAATTACATTGATCTCTGGAGTACATGTATATACACAAAACAACAATAAACCTTTTTGGGGCGTTTGCAATAATTCTCAAAAATATTTCACAATACTGCTGTATGTACAATAACAGAATTTACATTGAAAAATTCTATTGTACCTATATTTTGAGTATCACTTCAGTCATCAGTTATCTTCAAGGCCATCAAGCTCACAACAGATACTCACATACTGTATATATCTAACCTCAGGCTCATCTCCATACAATGTACAGCAGCCTATGCAGTACCTTCTGTCTTGGTACGGTTTCTGAAATGTTCACACAACTGATGATCTCACATACAAAAATAGATGTTGTCTAGTCAGCTGACAACTTGATGTACAGTAACACAAAGCATCCACCTGCAGAAAAACAACCAGGAAAACAATTAATTGTTAAAATATTAGCTATATCCTTCCGACCCACCACAATAAACAGCGCCGTTCATCTGCTTGAATAAAGTAAACCTCTCTCTCAATCCGGGCTGGAGCGTTTTACTGAAACATATTAGTTTTCACACAACAGAAGGTGATCGAGAAAGAGCTGCAGGCAGAAGAAGAAGTATTAGCGCTACAAATCAAACAACAATCTGAAACCAAAGCAGGACAAAACCATACAAAAACATCACTAGGTAGATATCTTTTTTTCCCTTCAGTGAGCGTATAGTGAACAGAATGAAAAGGAGAACGGCTGTCGCTAAATGAGCTTCTCACAGTCCGGATGAGAGGTCAAACTGCATTTGAGTGCACTTAAGGCAGGTAGGCGATTCCAACGCTGTCTGAATGGGATCCTCGACTGGCCACTCAGCGGCCGGGAGGGGGGCTAGACAGTGTCATCAGACGCAAGCAATGCCACTGCAGCTGTCCAAGGTCAGCCCTCACTGTTTAACATGGTCTGACAACCATAAGGAGAAGGAAAAAGATGGAGAGCAGAGTGAGAGAGAGAGAGAGAGAGACAAGGGGTGTTGGTGTTCAGTGTCCAGCAGGTGGTTGAGGTTTGAAGTGGAGAATCCTCATTCCGTCCCTTTTTTCTTTCACCAAGAACATGAAACATGACAAGTTTGGGACCTGGCTATCACAGGCCGTCTGTCACTGTCCTTAGTTTCCCTTCAACATTCCCCTCAGTCTGCCAAATGACCTCATTCCTCTCGAGATATCCTGTCACACAAAAGGGACTAATAGACACTTCTTCAACATAGACTGAACTTAAAGCACTTGAACAAAAACCAGGTTTGCAGCTTGTGCAATACAAATAGAACATCTCATCTGAATACATTCACGTTGGTTTCCATACACATGGTATGGATGGAAATTCGTCAGTGACTGAAGTTCATGTCCCTTGAGATGCCGGTCCAAGAGGAGAGTCCAACCTTAAAGACCTGCAATTTATGACAGCCTGGCAGCAACACGTATTAAGAGTGTGCCATTTGATATGATTCACTATTAAGGAGCACTTAACAGTGTTTTGAAAAACATAATGGAGATAAGCCTTTGAAAACACTATAATGTAGCAAATTTATCAAAATAAGAATTCATATATATGTAGCATTTAAAGCACAGAAGTCACCTCACTGTGAATATAACCCTCTGTAGTTGCCTTGTGTTGTGAAAAATGACCAAGCAAAAATTAGGAGTAGTGTTCACAGCTTATACTGCACCTTGGATCATGTTGGTTATGATCATGGTTGTCATAATTCACAAAACTGTCGTATTATTCTCAAATGGAAAAACATGCTCACAGACTAGTTGTACAATTGTGTACAATCAATATCAATTTTTGAACGAAGTTAATGTTATCTGTCATTGTTCAACAGATAATATTCTTTTAATGGAGCAGTGACGGCAGTTGTGCCTCATACTAAAATTTATTCAGAATCACTTGTTTTCTTTCCTTCATCTGCCTTAGCATTAATGCGCAGAGCAAGAGGGTCAACCAAATGCAATTCACTGCTTTTCGTTAACTCTCTCTCTCTTTCTGCTCCTTTAACTCAGTGCATATGAAGGAAAGATGACAAGGAGAAAAAAGCTCTAACGGAAATATAGCAGGAGACTCCTCATCACTGCGTCTCCTCATGCTCTTCGCTGATGCACTGCTCCCATGCGTGTTTCACTTGGTCCTCCCGGTGGCTGTGAGGGGAGTGGAAGATCCTGCGGGGCAGCGGGATGGGCTGAGGCGGCAGCTCCTCCTCTGGGATGCAGCCCTCTCTCAGGTAGGGTTTGGGCGGCACGGCTGGAGGCTGGGGCCTGCGGTAAGGGATGTGGTGAGGGCCGTGAGTGGGTGGGTGGTGGTGTGGCGGAGGTCCGTGGGAGTGGCTGTCCAGCCCTGGGTGGGCATGGGCGTGAGGATGCGGATGGGTGTGTGGGTGTGAGGCGGGGCTGCGGTAGTGAAAGGGGCGGACCGGGTCCACAGAGTCGATTTCTGATCCGCCGTAGTGGATGTGCAGGTAGGGAGAAGACAGGTACTCGTCAGGAGGGGACCACAGGTGACTGGGGAGAGGTTCCAAAGCATCGTTTCGGATCGGGCCGGGGTCTGGATACTGGCCTCCAAAATTACTCTCACTCAGAGAGGACACACCGCTGCTGGCACTGCCTGACAGAGTGGAATTGCTGCCACCCAAAGCTGACTGAGGACTGGTGGGGGAGCCAGGAATCGGATGCAGAGGAGACTGGAAGGAAAGAGAGACAGCAGGTGTCTTAATTACAGCAAAGAAAAGAGGCCAGAGGCCAGTGTTGACACTATGAATTTTAACACGACACACCCTGTCTTCTCATGGTGCCTCATGGTGGTGGCCAGTAAAAGAAGATCAACAAATTCCTCCCCATATGAACGTGATCCATACATAATCCAGACAGTATAACTGCTTTCTAATTATGGAAAATACATATTAAAATATAATTTGGCACACTTCGATATGTAGCACAGGAGGGCTGGTGGAGAAAAAAAAAGATGGGTATGTCATGAGGCATTGTGTTACTGAAGCAAATACAAAAATAACAATATTTGACAGTATGTGTGGGAGTCATCAGTTCTTCGACGTGTGGAACAGAATCCGAGCCTCCAATGAACATGTGAAGGCACAGTAACTACGGAAAGACCAAAATTTCACATTGTGAAAGCTTTTGGAAATTTGTCATATTACGTTTTTATTTATCTTTTATTTACACTGTTTTCATTTCTAATTATTTCATCTTTTATTGTTTTTACTTCCTCTGTGCTCATTTTATCCAGTTGGGTTTTGTCGTAATTTCCTTCAATAAAACACTTGTTTAGAAAAGCGCTTTATGGAAGTAAAGTTTATTATTATAATATGTCAAATAAAAATGTCACAGCAAGAATTTATTTCAATTTGAATGAAGAAGAAGAAAAAGGAGATAATCAGTGAGGAGAGCAAAAACAGGAGATTGAGGAACAAGATGATGGGAAACAAAAATGGGAGGAAAAGATACAGACACAGTTTGCGAAATTCAGTGCAGTCAACCAGCTAAATATGTGACTGCATCAAACAATCAACTGTATATATATGTATGTATATACTATAATATTCTGTGTGGTAAGTATTCTAAGTAAGAAATGCTGTAATAGTGCTGACTGGTGATGAGGATATTTGTGACCCCTGGTGGATGAAAAGAGAACCACATTTTATGATGATGGGAAATAGAGTAGTTGCACGTTGCAGTGGACAATGTGGCCACATTATTGTGCTGTTACTATAACTTGCAAGTGTAAATTCCATTGTGCAAAGTATAAAATGATATTTCTCTGTGGTTTCTACCTTTCGGAGTGAGCGGACAGGCAGAGCAGGAGGGGGATCACTGTTCTGGTGGTGAAATGCATCACAGTGCATCAGGAAGTGTCCTAGAAAAGTGAGAAGACACACAGTTTAGAAGGCCTCATCG
>JAPQRN010000025.1:10920812-10938543 GCA_037367275.1 Coranthus polyacanthus | reverse complement strand
GAGCCGATCCCAGCTGACATCGGGCGAAGGCGGGGCACACCCTGGACATGTCGCCAGTTCATCGCAGGGCTGACATACAGGGGACGAACAACCATTCACTCTCACATTCACACCTATGGGCAATTTAGAGCGACCAATTAACCTGTTTAACCTGTTACAGTTAAGGTGCATGTTTTCGGAATGTGGGAGGAAGCCGGAGAACCCGGAGAGAACCCACGCAGACACGGGGAGAACATGCAAACTCCACACAGCCTTAAACATATTATCCTAAATATATTATTATAGTCTTTATATTTTACCACATCAAATTCTGAAAGGAATGTTTTTTTCTACGCTCTCAGACCTCTGATACAACCTGTCCAAGTAACAGCTACCTTGTAGGTTCCACAAGATTTACGTTTGGAGCATTGAAAAGTCTTCCAGTGTCATGAGTGCGATGTATGTATGTAGTATGTGTGTTTGACTGACCTGTGTCTGTGCATGAGGCGCACACTCTCAGGACTCATGTGGCTGTGGGAGGAGAGGATGCCTCTGGGAGAGTTGACTCCTGGGCAGCCTGCAGGTCCAAATCGATCCACACCCGGCACACCCTGCTGGGACCCAACCATATACTGCTCTGAATATTTATACTGCCCAAACAAACAATCTAACACTTCCTATGAGCATACAGCCACGTAATGAGCCTATATAACACATGTCGTAATATCACACACATATAAACGTGAAAAACAGAGGCGCACACAGTAAGTACTCACATGGTGTAAACCTGTCCTCATCATGTGGAACTGGTCTACAAGTTTTTTGTGCAGCGGACGCATTTCTGGATGCACAAGCTTCTCATGAACAGCCAGCCCAACACCAAGAATGTGCACCTGTTGGGAAGCAGAGGAGCCTATTTTAACAAGTCTGTTGTTTAGCGCGTCCACGCACTGTATGAAGAACTTCAAAGCTAGTGCTGACCTGTTCCTGCATCAAATCCTTGAGCTGTGTGACCCGCTCTGTGTCTTCCGGATGACTGCTGATGTAGTCCTTATCAAAGAACGCCTGTTGCAAAAGAGGATGAGTCACAAGGTGAGGACCTGTCCTCACGCCGGTTTTATTCATGAATGCACACTTCTCTCTCCTTACAACAGTACCTCCTGATATCTGGCGATGCCTCCATTCACAGCAGCATCTATTACTCCATTGAGGCACATGCTGAGTGGGTTGATGTTGCCGTGATGCTGTCTGTGTTGGTATTGGCTGATCAGAGTCCGCAGCTCTTGGGTCTTATTCTCCACAACATAAATGGCATTCTCTAGGGGGCTCACCTCCACCTGGAAATCAACACAAGCATGCACTCTAAGTCATGATAAGAGGGGAAGTACACTGAGATCGCACCAGTTTTCTGTTATTCAGAGTCAGTTGACTGTGTAATTTAAAGATGCACTGTGTAGGATTTAGTGGCATCTAGTGATGAGGTTGCAGATTGGAATCAACTGCATACCTCTCACCTTACCCTCCTCTTAAAAGTGGGCACAAGAACCTCCTTTGCTGCTAAAAAGACCAAATATGAAAGGCCTTCACTAGAGCCAGTGTTCAGTTTGTCTCTTCTGGGCTACTGTAGAAACATGGCAGTGCAACATGGTGGAAACAATCTAAAGAAATGAAAATACAATGATTCTCACTTTAAGATGTGTATACACTAATCCAGAACTCGATTATGAAAATGATATTGTATTTCTGAAAACAGATCCATCTACATCCTACACACTGCACCTTTAAAATGACTGAATAAATGTGGAAGCTTCTTACGACTTCTCTTCTCTCCACTTCCGCCCAGCGGGAGATCCCAGGGAGAGGACGGGAGAGGATCAGCGTTGTTCTCTCAATCCAAAGACTCTGTAAAAACAATAGAGGCTGTGCAGTCACACGTCAGCCACAGCAGATGCCATCATGTCATCTTAGATACTGAGTACGTGAGATAATGGCCGAATAACCAAGAAATAGTATTGTGGTCTAGCATGTAGGTCAGTTCAGTAAAATGAGTAAAAGTGTGGTTTGGCTTAACATTTAGGTTACTGGGTCAGAGGAAACTGCAGTATCATAGCTGGCCTGAGCCTCTAAGGCCCTTCAAGCTGTATAGTTTTTTTTTTTTTACTAACGTTGTACTGAATACAAGAAAAAGACAGTGAAGAGCAAAATAGTAAATAAAACTCTGCAGGAAACTGCTGACTGTACCAGACATTTTTTCTGGTAAATTTCAGAAACATTTTTCAAATAGTGTTAAGTATCTAATTTGTCATCTGATTAATAAAATTGAGGATCTTGTGCCAACAGTTTTTTTTTTTTATGCTGTTGTAAAATCCTGTCTCTGGCTTATGTCATCACCGTTTTTTTAAACTTCTTCACATTACATCATGTTGCAGTGTTTATGACTAATACACCTGCAGTTCTGCTGTAAGCTACAGTAACAAAGGCAAGTGAGTCATATCTGTCAGGATATCTACAATTACAAAATGTTTAGTTCTGAATGCAGGATGTAGAAGCTTACATCTACTTACAAAGGATCCTCTGTGTTAAAGGGAAATGTCTCAAAACAGCAACTCATTAAAACACATTACTGTGCGAGAGCTGTAGGCTCTCCACTGTGACCACCAGAGGGTGTTACATCTGCTTACATCACCTGAAGGACCTGTTTTATCTAGAAGAAAAAAAATCACTGCATGAATTTTACTGCATTTTCCGCAGGATTGTCTCCATTTCATGGTTTCTACGGCCAAGACTTGATATTTCTGAGAAAAAAATAATGGACTGTGGGGTTACAATGGACAAACAGTGGCACTGCTGGCTCAACATACCCTGAACTCATTCTCGCGGTCTTTGGGCCCCTTGTGGAAAGGCCTGTCATAGTGGAAGCGGCTGACATTATTTATGCGGTAGAAGCTCTTGATCCTCTCAGGCACACGCTCCAGCTGAGGCACATCAGAAATGTCTGACACCGGAGTCACCGCATAGATCTGCAAGTCTAGAAAGCCATGTGTCAAGGAAATAAGAGACAGGCAGACATGCATATTTACAGAGGAGGAAGAACAAGACGGAGATTCAAAGGGAATTCTTACAGAGGTTGTGTGACTGTGGAAATCAAACAAACAGTGTCTTGAGTGTTTTTGATCTGTGACAATCTTTACATCATATAAAACCACAAGATGGGCTTAAAGAACCAACTGCAGCAGAGGCTACGTAGGATACACTGAGCGTCACTTTGTAGGATGGTGTCGTCAGGTTGGTTGGGATGCTGCATGGCGATGGCTTGTGGAAATTCTCCCAGCATCCTCTGCTGGAAGTCCTCGAGTCGTTCATAGTCATAACCACGACAGACAAACTCCTTGTTCTAAAGAGAGGTGAAGAAAACAGCCGAAGCTTTTGAAAACTGACAGAGACAATGACAGGCGACACTGACAGCTCACACTTTGAAGCAGATTATGATGATGAGAATCTATTACAGATTCTACTGTAGTTTCATGGTAGTAAATTACTACAGCTTATTTTTCACATAAGATAAACCTGGACACAATGATGAATTTTCTTTATACAATTTTTTCAATTGGTGCAAATACACCTGGGTATTTACACCCGGGCAGATATTCTGCTACTTACACCCGATTACGAGCGCAGAATCAAATACAATGTTATATATCAGTGATCCCAAGTGTCACAGTCCAAATCTCCACAATGCCATGGGCTAGAAGTCTCAAATTTTAACAGTGTGGTACTTTCCACCTCAGGATTGAACATAGTTAATAGGAAGATGATTCAAGAAGTTTTAATCTCTTCACTGCCCCCAGACCTTTAAGTTTGACACTTGGGTGTACGATTGCATTACATACGCCGTAAGCTTCTTATTGTTCAATGGTGCTCTAGGGGAATGGATCAGTTGCAGGACTCTCCCACAGAGGACAATGGTTTGATTCCTGCACATAATATAAATGTTTCTGGCGTTTTTATCTAGTTTCCGTTGCAGTTGTTTTTTTTTTTTTTATTACGTAGAGTTAAAAGATCACGGTTTGGGATAAAATAGAATAATAATAATAATAAATTCACAACTTTAACCATGTGTTAGAGAGCGTTACTGCCACTCGGGTGCGAATATCATACAATAGTAGACTATTGTATCTGCATCTGCCTTTTTTTAAATAATGCCAAACAATATAACAACTGTCCTGCTGCCTTACTGAAATTATTAGACATTATCAGACAGCCTTGAAATGTAGGCGTGTTATGGTTGTGCAGATGGAACTGGTATTGAACTAGAAATTGTTGTTGTTGCTAGAAATTCTATACTGTGAAGTAGACACACTTCCTCATACTGTATTATATGTTGTATGTAAAAGGCTGTGAAAGTGAAACGAGACAGGCTCCACATTAGGGGGCGATACCAGTGCTGATTACTGGAAATCAAGGAGACTAATAACTGATATTTGGAGTGAAAATTAAAATCTTGGTGTCAAACTTAAGAATAACCCAAACTCCAATACAAAACTTTGTTGAAATGCCTTTAACCATGCCAGGCTGATGACATCTACTCCAACGTACTAGTAATTAGTAGTAGTTGCAGCAGGTTCATATGAATGGTTTCGACATTATGTCGTGGATAGTTTTCCTGTTACTTCATTCCTTTCCAGCCGATCTGTCTTGCACAAGCTACACTGTTGCTGACACTGTCTCAGC
Source organism: Coranthus polyacanthus (assembly GCA_037367275.1). Taxonomy (NCBI): domain Eukaryota; kingdom Metazoa; phylum Chordata; class Actinopteri; order Kurtiformes; family Apogonidae; genus Coranthus; species Coranthus polyacanthus. Next base: position 10,933,833 of record JAPQRN010000025.1, on the reverse strand, counting down.
TACAGCAGGCAGAAACACTGGATCAGCACAATCATAACTGTGTCAAGACAAGTTTTACCCTGAGGAAGAAAGGAAACTTCCTGCCATAGAAGCCCATTCGGAAGAACTCGGGTTCAATCCTCTGCTGTTCAATGATGTTGTCATAGTACGCTGCCTCCATTTTCTGTCACAGAATGATAAACAAGAAAGAGTCATGATGAATAATTATATAATCACACACATTACTGGATCGGCTGCATTCGCTGATGAGAGTGGGTGTGCACAGGTAATTATGGCACCGTGTTTGATATAATACACACTTCACGCTGCATGGCAGACGACGGTAATGGGGAAGAGAGCTAACAACCATCGTACCTTCCAGCCTCACAAAAATGTTATGAGCATTGTTTGATAATAAGAAACAGGATGCACACATGACTTTACTCACCCGTATCCAGCTGAGGCTCTGGTAATCGTATAAAGTCTCATATTGGAAAGCCAGCTCACGGCAGAGAGAGATTCCATATTCCCAACACTGCAAAGTGAGCAAGAAATGGGATGATGATAATAATAGATAATCTTGTATAATAGAAATAAATAATCACAGTGGAAATGACTGTGGGATATTTAAAACTTTGGATATGAAGGAATAAAAATAATAATTAGAAAGAAGAATGCATTTAAAGTGGCGGTCGACCGATCTTTAAAGGCCGGCGATAATAACGAACGCTTTGGAGCAGGAAAAAGCCAATATCTGATTAATCGGCCGATATCGTCCCCGTTCCTCCTCCCAAAAATGTCAACACCAAAAACACATTATGGATGTCTGAAATTACTTACAACCTTACTTTATTATTTTTTATTTCATCTTCATCAGATAACTGTTGAACTGAACATCAAACTCAAAGTAACTAATCAATAAACGTCAAACTAACCGTAAAAAAATCTAGGCGGGAACTATAGCATTTTTGCACAAAGTCAGTTATTCCAGTTTAGACGCCACTACTGGCACAAAGATCTGCCGATAGATTTTTGTAGAACAGATTAATCAGTCAAATCGATTAATCATACTATCTCTAATTTAAACAGTAGCTATCTGCACAATCATACAGCAGTATCCTACGCTCGTAAAGGATAAATATGCTATATATGAGATAAAGAGGCTGAAGATGGAGCTTCATTTGAAAGATGAGATCTACACGTGTCACGTTTGCCTTCTGAGCTATATTTATATTTCAAAGATCAGTGCGAAAAGCAGCAACATGACACTAACTACTCAATACAACTTCAAAATATGTGGGATCACTGGAAACAGATCAGTCCGATGACATGATTTATTTGTTTTCTTTGCACTCAGTTGTACATACAGTGCACCGCACTACAGAAGTGCTACTTATTCTTTATAGAGGAGCAATGATAAAACAAGAAGTGACAAAGAGTTAATGAAGGAGGCCACTTTGGTTTCCTTCTCAGCTGCTCCCTGAGTCCAGAGGGCACTGTCCTCTCCAAAGCACAGAGACCAGTCAACTAATTGAATTTCTTGGATGAAAACCAGCCAGGGAGGAGTGATCCAGGGAGGAAAATCACATTAGAGCGCAGACATCTGACCCTCACTTAGCATCACAGTGTGGGCAAGGGCTCCATGTTTGTGTTCAGTGTTCACGTTGGTGCAGAAAACTCCATAATCCGCAATCCTGGCTTTGAACTCAACTCCGCAGCTATAAATCTAGTGAATTAGGACCAAAAAAAAATGATTTATCATACTACCAAAAAAGGTGCATAAAGTTTGAAAGAAACTATAAAAGCTTTCTCTTTTTTTTTTGTTCCCTCCGGGTTAATGAGGGCAAAAGATAAATTATACTTTACAGCAGAACAGCTGCATTGCAGATTATTCCAAACAGCCACTCACATAAAAATGAAGTCACTTAAAAAGATGTAAAACTTAATGTGACTTTTATTTATCTAAGCTGATTTAGTTTTGATGTGTTTTGTCCATTATAAACCCACTATAAAACTGGCCTTGCCTCCATTTTTACATTTTACTGCAGGAGCTTCAGGCAGAGTGCAGCCAAAAGTTGGTACGGGTCAGAAATGATAGGCCTTTAACATTGTGAAATACTGGCTTGAAGTCAGTCAAAACAAGGGTAAAGGGGTGAAGCCGTAAAAAAAAATCACTTGCCTTGCCCTTGTTGAAGTAGTGCAGGATTTTACGACTCAGGTTCTCCTTGCGTTGCCACTCGCTCTGACAGGGGTAGTGGAGGAAATCCCTCAGAGGCCGGTCTTCCCACTGCAGCAGCTCCCAGTACAGCAGCAGGGTGAACGCTGCCTCTGTTTTTAAGAAGGAAACAAGTCAGAGGTCACCACAACAAACTGTACCTTTGTGGTTACCTGCCAGCTAGTAGAACAGCTGCAGATGTTGAACAGTTTGCACAAACCTCCCAGATATTTTGAGTCCAGTTTTTGCAAACAGATGGCAAACAACACAAAGCACAGGGAGTGGTAAAAAGCACGAGTTGCCCAGAGCATGGCAAGTGTGGTTTGGTATATTGATGGCCAGCAGTGCAAAGTGCACCTGCACAGTTGAAATTATATCAGCTACCCTCAGGCCCTTTCAAAGCAGTGCAGCCTGCCCTGTACCACTCCATACTGACTGAATATGTTGTTGAGTGTGAATGATTGCAGTGCAATACAAAAATCCACGAAGAGAATCTCATATACAAATGTAATATGTGTACATATATTGAATTCCCATATACGAAATACATTGTAATTATAAAGTGAAAACACAGAAACCACACATAACACTAGAGCTAGCCTCCGACTCATCGAACTGCAATCGTAATGTCAGTCTGTGCAATAACGTGATCGTTTAAGGCTGCAATTTACTTAAATAAAAAATATATTCTCTATTTGTGAACAGTCAGCTTATTATCTACAGCTATATTAAGTAAATGACTGTTCCGTCTCTGTTTAGGCAGTGAAGCTGGTGCAGTGCATGGTCACATGACTATCCGGTGTGTAGACCAACAAGCCGGTCAAAAAAATAAACACCGTCTCTGTTGTATGCTGATATTTTGGATTCAGCGACACTGATGTTCATAACCCATAAAGTAGACGTATGATAGTCCATGACACCATTTGTGTATTGTCTGAAATTCTAAATTTAGAGGGTTCATTCCCTACACTTCCACCAAGATCCGTGACAATCGGTGCAGTCATTTTTGCCTAATCCCGCTGGAAGACAGATGGACGGACTGACGGGAGTGATCACATACATCACAATAATACAGTACATTAGATTATTGGCAACATATATGGCAACACCACTGTTGATATGGGGCCACTTAGGTCCTATATTACAGTAACATGTCCAAAGACAAATGATACCCCATTTTGGAAATTACATTCAGAATTTTGAAACTAAGAGAGCCATGTTTTCCACAGTCAAGTCGTTTTTTTTTTTTTTGGCAGACAATGATTCATACAACAACCACATGTGCAATCACAGCCAACTCACTAGAAACACTAAATGTGTTTTAATTATCTTGCCAGCTGCCTGTTGTTTGTTTTATGTAAGTGATGAATAAGGTTGGAGTCATATCTGGCTACATTTATATGCACACAATAAAGACACCACTGCCAATAATGTGAGTAAAACAACAACACTTAAACCATTTACATGATTGCATAAACTGATTTCCCAAGTTCGTGTTCACATGAATTAAAGTGGCAATACCATAACTAATTAAAATTTGCTGGTATTCTATTTTGGCGATGCAAAGCAACACTGTACAAAAACACTACTTGGCCTGTGCAAAGACTCTGCTACAGGCTGTCATCGCTCACCAACAACAACAAAAAAATATGTTTGTTACCTGTGAAGTCTTCTGCTTGGAGGTGCAGGTCACACAGCTTGTGGATGTAACGGATGTACATGTCCTCCTTGTTGACCTCTGATTTGTAGAAGTTCTGTGTTTGCAAGGAAAGAAAATGACTGATTAAAATACAAGTCATGTAGAATGGAGATGTTTAGAAATCTAGACTTTCATGAATGTCTCACCATAAGGTTGACCGAACCACCAATTTTCTTGTTCTCCATCTCGTCTCCTTTCATGCAGTCCCTAGCCGTAAAAAAAGAGATTTCCCGTAATCGGCCTGTAATTTAACAGTTTATACCTGTGTCGTGTAATCCAGAACCTCTGTTTACCTGTAATCCAGTAATCTCTCAACAAGTCTTGTGACTGACGTGACGAAGGAGATCCCTGTCTCTCTCCAAGTCTCCTGCTCTATCTTCTCCAACAAACTGCACAGAAAATACAGCAAGAGATTTTTGCCAAAAGTGATGAGCACAGCAAATAAACAGAAATAATGTCTTATAGCCTCAGTGGTAAAGGCATTACATCTCACCTTGGATAAGGACCAAACAACTGGGTTCTGTGACAGTCGAAGAGCAAAAAAGAAACATGTTAGAAGGAAATACTACAAGAGCAGTTTCTTAAAGGCTTTTGACAGAGTCACTAAACACAGGCTCGATGCTTACAAGAGGCTGAAGAGCTCTCTGTGATTATCATCCCCTTTTCCATCTGACACCATGCTGTCCAACTTATCCATCAGCTCTGCTTCCACCTACACACACACACACACACACACACATATTCAAGCAAAATATGAGGGTATGTTATATTAACAAAGGCTGCTGTGGAAAAAAAATATACGCATTTGCTAAAATAAAAATGTCATAGTGACCTACATGAAAACGCAACGACTGTCAGGGTTGATGAAGACCCTTTGGAGTTAAAACGTGGCGGCTCATACATGATTTAATAAAGGATTTTTATTATCACTTTCACAGTGCCTCAGATTCCTCCTGAGTGCCGTTCACTATTGATTTACATTCATAGAAAGCTGGACAGTCATAGTTTCCTACTTAACGAGCACCTGATTCAGATGATTTCAACACTTTTTTTTATTTTTTTGACCCAGTCTAGCACTCCCCATAATTTTCTTTGTCATAATAACCTGTTTGAAGTTGCCATTTTTCCTCTGCTCCCAATCCATCATGTCATGGAAAATTGGAATCATAATATTCCGGACTTCGGTCTGAGGTACCAGGGTGACTCCCAGGAAAGGACCCATCATTCCTGGGATGAAGTGGGGCTTGTTGTCGCCTGCATTCACACAGAGAGAGAGACAAAGTCATTGTTTTAATGGATTTCGTAAACAGACTAAAAGCTGCTGCCTGTTTTTGCATCAACGATGATGACCCCACCTAATTTTTGCCACATGCTGAAGAGCTCATATGCCATTATTACTCTCATATCTCCATGTCTGAAAAAAAGGGAGAGGCGCAGAAAGTTAGGGAAGAAGGCAATCTTATTTTGGACAGAATGCACAGAATGAACATTTTCTTACTTGTCAAGGACTTTCTTTCTCTTAGCAGGGGTAAGCGCCTCCAGCTGCAGACTGGGCTGGTTGATGTACAGTACAGTGAGGCTAAAAAAGGAGTTCCACACCTGACACAGGCAAAGGACAGAAACAAGGTTTTTATGTACCATTAGTTTCTAAATCATAAATGGCTTTATGCTGTACCGGGTTTCCTAATTCTAGGCCCCCAACTGTTTAGACACAAACCTTAAAATCAAAATCTGCTTCTGAGAAGTTCTTATGCAGTGCCGGAGACAGGAACTGTGTTGTCACTACGATGATACTGCAGAAAGCACAGAAAACATCACACTGTCAGCTTGCAAAACAAGGTGGCTGCCAAAAATAGATGAAAAAATTTGCACCACAAGCGTCACCTTCAGAGCAGGATTATCTGAAGGGAGCCTGATCTAATGGTTGGCTGTATTCCCTTACTGTCTCTGGGACAAAAAGATGCTTGATAGAAATGTGAAAGCAGACTCACTGACTAGTTAGAAGCCTCATGACACTCCAGTCTCGGGGGAAGATAGTCAATTTCATCAGATTTCGAAACACGCAGAAGATCTTCAACAAGAACTCCTGCAGAGGAATATATTAACGAAAAATCATATGCAGTATAGGTATATAGTAAGCAGGACACCGCAAAATGCTGTAATCCTGCTCGGCTCTGAGACTCTGTGAGTTTCCCACCTTCAGCTCCTCCTTGCTATGGAAGTTGTTGAGTAGATGGTGAAAATGGATCTCCGTCATCTGTCGAAGCAGCGAAAGAAGACAGGAAACATACTCGCCCTGCAGAGGAGGAAAACGACAAGATACGAACAAACATTTAAGAAGGTCAATCAAGTGAAAATATGAACTAAATTCTGTCTATTTAGTAGCACATCAAAGAGGCACGTTAGCTAGAGCATACACCCCACAGTGGAAGCTTACGGTAATCTCTGCTGTGCACTGGGGACAGCGTTGTCCTCTGGATGTTTCAACAGAGTGAGACTTGCTCATGATGGACAGCAGAGTCTGCAGCAGCACATCCAGAAGGCTCTCCACCATCATCTCCACCTCCTCCTGAACCGAAGACTCCTGAGACGCACAGAGAACAAACAGAGGAAAGCCGAGAGACAGGCTTAGCAAATGAGGCACACACTGCTGTTTGTGCTTAGTGCAACGCTTTGATCCAAGTGATTTCCAAAATAAAGAATAAGAATTGATATTTCACATAGTTGTGTTAAATTTAATCTTTGGATACGTGAGGTGTACATATTATAAATTGAACTGCACCATGGAGCTGGTCTTGATTATGGAAAAGATGCTGCCCAGTATCCCAGAACAGATGAGTAGCTCCCTCTGCTGGCGTAGATGCAGATGGATGTGATGCAGAACCACAGGGAGCAAAATACTACGAGACTCTGAGAGAGAGAGAAAGAAAGGAGGATGAACCTGCAAAGCGCTTTATGCAAATTGGACTTACACAATACTACAGCATTATATGTGATTATGTTGTTTGGTATTTGCAGGGAAAGAAAACACAAGCAAAACTTCATCTCACCGGGGAAGAAGAAGAGGCGGCTCTCAACCGTACGAGCAATGGACTGCAGTTTGACAACATCCATAGACTGGCCGATGTCCACCGTGCTGGGCATGCTCCCGAGGGTGCCCCTGACATATTCAGCCACTTCCTGAACAGTGAACATCTGCAGCAGCTCATCAAAGATATCGGGGAAACTGTTCAACAGTGCTGCCTGAGGGGGGAAACAAAGGATAGAGAGGATTTTGTAGTGTGCGTACAGTCATTTGTTTTATGAAGAAGCTACACTTAACAAAACATCACAAAAATACCACTTATTCCAAAAATGTCACTCAGGAGAAACAGGAAACAGGAAAGCCCAATTTTATTCTGCAATTATTCTTTAAAAAGCTCGAGATAGGGCGACTAATTGGGTTGGCCATGGGTGTTTTACCAACTATCTGCATCGGTAGACCTTGCCTCTGATAGTGGCTGATGTGTAATATCAGTTTTCTCGCTTTGACAGAAAATATTAGCTCAAAAGATGAAAATTGCTAGATTTTAAAAAGTTTTTTAGTTTGATGCTCAATTCTACATTTAGTGATTAATTACTTTAAGTTTGATGTTCAGCTAAACATGTATCCAGTTTCTAATAAAGTCAAAGATAGTTCATTTCAGAAATGCATAAAGCATTTTCAGTGTCAAAACTTTTCTGGGAGGGGCGGAGGTGATATCAGATGTTTAATTGACCTCCAAACTATCATTATTATATCAGCCTTTATTAATCCACTACCGGTCAATCTTTAGTGGGAACAGAACTCGATTCAATGTTACAATTTAGTGTGACGTAACCAGAAGAACAGGCAAATTTAAAGCACCAAAATGAGAAAATATCATCTTGTATGAGCAGGCTGGTGGATGTACAGTCACGGCTGAACTGTGCAACCAACACAGGGAGGCACTGTGACTTACTGGGGTAGACGAAAGAACTGGAGCATGAACATAGAGAGCCATGCAGCTGATCACACCCCTAAACTGTCCTAGAGCAAGCCAAGGATGGGGCGAAAGTTGAAGTATCAATCATACAGTGCACAGAAAGAACAGTGAAACGTATGACAAGATTAAACAAGTAAAAAGTTAACAAACAAAAATGAATCCAAGAAGCATGAAAACAAACAAAGAAGATGAAAAAGTAAGAAAAAGGAGACATATTTATAAGCGATGTGTATGTGAGTGATGAGTAGATGGTATACGCTGCCAGAGAAGCAGACAGTGAAGATCAAGAGGCGTGAACTATCCGACCTGCGTGAACACCAGGTTCTCTGAGCTGCGGCTGTCCAGGCTCAGGACGAAGCGGATCGACTGGAAGAGCTCTTGAATGCTCGCTCTGAACTGCTCCTCCTCCATCCCGCAGGTGGCTCTCGAGTACAAGATACGAGACTGGACGATGAACTTAAACAGGTACTCCAGAGCCTGGGGAGGAGGGGGTTGGGGGTGTTGGCAGGATGCAGACAGAGACACACAGTCAGCCAAAGTACAAGTCATACCATACTGTCTATTCCCTAATAAAGAACATTCACTGAGCAGAGAGAAAATCAATACATGAAAGACATGTTTCCAATTTTTGGGTCCTGTAACAGAATCTCTTCATATGGTTCCATTGCAAAGAATATTCAGAGACTATGTTGACATACTGCATTCTGCACATGTCAATATCTCCTTCCTTTCTTGCTTTTATTAGCTTTTCTCTCAGCAGTGCACTCACTTCCCAAAGCCCCATATGGCTTCACATTACTCCTTATCAGCCTTCTGTTTGACCATTTCCTCATGCCCTGCCAATTAATCCTTCGAAAATGAGCCACTCTAAAACAGAACCAGAAGGAAGTGTGTGCGGTACATCACCCTCATGGCTTCCTGGATGTGGTCCTGTCGGACAACCTCCGCCGAACGGTCCATGTACCACTTCAAACATCGAATCAGCTCTCTGTAGATACAGCGGTTGAAACCATTACACACATTACCATGCGTAACTGTGGATGCATTTAAAACTTTAGAACTTTAAACATAATTAATTAAATACTGATTTACTTGTACGCCAAAGCTCCAGCAAAATGGTTTTGGATGTAGGAGTCCATGACAGGTCTGAAGTGGTAGAAACGACTGTCCCTGAGCAGGTTAATGATGAACACCTGAACAAACACACATACATGGATATAAAGATGTTTGGCAACGTCCTCTTAGAGTCACAACTTAATCTCATCTTAGTTTATTAACATAATTCTCATTTTGCTTCCCTACCAATGACTGGAAAACCAGGGGTCCATATTTATCAGTGTTGTCATCCAAAAGACAGAAGAGCGTATCCAGGACATCTCTCAAGAACTGTGAGTTAAAAAAGAACGACACATCACATTAAAGGCCTCGCTACTTGTAAAAATAGAAACAAAGGGTAGCCCCTTCACCAAAAACTTGGAAATAAAACCTTCCTTTTCTGAAAAAAAGATGATGTGACAGCTAAGCAGTGCCAAATATATGAAAGCTGTGTAATGCTACTAAAAAGGCTGAATATTCCTTACATCAGTGCATAAAATAATCTAGTGACACCGACCTTGACAATCTCCTCTCCACTGATCTGACGCAGTCGTCCGAGGATGTCTAGCACCCTGTCTGGATGGGCTTTCCAGTTTAGAAGGGCCAGAAGGTCCACTGAAAACAGACCAGAATCGAATCGAATTGAAAAAAGTCAAACAAGGAAAATGAGGTAACTGTAAAGAAGAGCGTTGAGGGTGTCAGATTACCATTTTGTGTGAGTTTGGTTGAGCAGAGTATCGTAGAGACCCAGAATGTTTCTTTGGGGCTCCTCTGGAAAGGCAGGTTGGCCGGCAGGTTTGGGCAGCTATTAAAGTCCTCTTTACAGCAGGGCAGGCTGAGGTACAGGCCCTGGTTGCTGAAGGTGGCATTCTCATCACACTGAAAGATAAACACAGGAACGGAGAAGATCCATTAATGATTGGAGACCGTGTGGAGTACAGTAAACAAAGAATGTCCTTGTACTATCGTTAAGGGGCAGAAAGATGGGGATTAAGTCTGCATGGTTTGATTACACCTGCAGACATTTTCAGGAGAAAATTCTGTGCCACAAATAATGACCAAAGGGTGCAACCACACCATGAGATCACAATATGTGCATTATTTTAATAAACTTCTGAAGTCAGAACATACTTGGGTTGTTTTGCACTGAACAGTGTTTCTCAATCCCTATGTAGAGCTGCGTTATGGGTCACAAAAAGTTCCTTGGATCATAAGATTGATGTTGTATCTGTAAGCATACAGTGTGTACTTTTTGCCACAAAACAAACAAAAGACATGCAGTAGTTTGACGGTGCTGTGAAGTAGCGAGGGATCATGGGAGTTGTCGTTTTCGCCACCATTGTTGATGAAAATCTGTCCGATGTGACTCAGGCAAAAATCATTTTTGCAGATCGAGTAACGTATTACAGTAAAGCTTTATTCACTTTACACTTAGTAATAATGTATATTCACGTTACGTCATTTCATTCCAATGAATAAAATATTAGCAGATGCTAGCTAAATGCTAACATAACATTAGACTAGTCGACTTATCTAATGCTAAGTTATCTTTTAACATCATGCTACGTTAGCTTGGTGACGTCTCTGGTCGTAGTAGTAACACCAATGCTGAAATATATCAATAAATAAGCTCTCTATTGGATTACTGTTTAACAAAATGGCATGCAAATAATATAAAAGATTATGTGGCCAAAATACTGCTGCATTATTGTTACTATCTGGTGTTTTATCTGCCCAGTTGTTTTTTTTAATTTTAGTGTGGAAATGTTAAATATACCTTTAAATAATACAGTTTACAGTGTTTCATTCATATAAATAATGCTATAGTTACATTTGTGTTTTAGAACAGCATGTGAATAACTCTGGTGCTGCTGTTGGATCAGTCACTCAGTGAGGCTCAACTACAACACCATGGCAACATTTTTGGCGAGGGAGAGCTCTCAAAACAGGAAAGTGGATTTTATTACATGTCAGAGTGAGATCACACCATGGACAAGAGTTTGCTGCTGAGAAAATGCAATAAAATCATACAGAGACCCAGCATGGGATGCTTCACTAACACAGAAACATCGCACCTCAGCAAGGCTACTTTATTGCTTTTACTTTAAATGAAAAGTTCCAGGTATAAAAGTGTGCTTTTAACTTTGTGCATATATTAACATCATCAGTTACAAGTCTTATTTCTTGTTGGAAATAATGGCACAATGCATCTCATTTATAGTTGCTATGGGGTGTTTCAATAAAAGCGAATTTGAAGCAAACTTTTAAAAGTTACAAAAAGAAAACGCAAATGATGTGGCTTTCCATAAACTGGTTTGGAGTGAATAAACGAGTCTGCGTAATGTCATCAGAAGGTGTCACTACAGGCTACGTTACACATGGCTGTAATTAACAGATGAGAAGAAGCAGAGCATTCTGTTGTTGTTTTCTATCTAAAATGGCTGCAATGTCTTTTTTTTTCATGGATGAGACGGAGGAATAATTTGGTGTCCTCGTCAGTCCGCATTACTTGTTGTACTACCGAGCACTTTATCAGAGTATCTGTTGAAGACGTCGCAAACAGTCAGCTGATCAATCACGTGTTTCGAAAAAAGGCAAAAACCACTTTAAGGCAAGCGAAATGGGGTTTTTTTTGCGTAATTTAGGAAGGTTTTTTTAATGTTGCCCTTTCCGTAAACATTTTCTAATGCGACCCTTCAAAATGTGTATAAAAAAGTTTATGGACACGCACTTAATGTTAATGCGTGTTAGACTTGTTCATACCTTGTAAACATACAGCTCATGACTCTCATCTGACAAGGTGGTCCCGTCTTCTCTCATCAAAGGAGTGAAGGCAAAGCCAAATAGTTTTTTCTCCCCTTTGTCTTTAGCTGAAATGAAAATGCATCACAATATCATGCATCATACGTCTACACAGTACACAAAGCACACTTGTATAACTCAGAGCGTGCTCCAATCTGTCCTAATACACTCATGTACTACCACCGGGTAGCATGACTGACTCACTGGAGCAGTGTCTGAACTCAAAGCGTAGGTGGGATCCTCTGAAACGATCTATGGGGATAGGAAGCTTGACCATCTCACTCCAGCGAGGGCTGTTGTTATGGTAAAGAACAAAAGAGCGATATTCAGTTGTGTTGGGCTCCCCACTGCCCAAACTGATGCAGTCCTGAGGAGAAAAGAAACACAGCACATTGTCTTGAGTGAGATGAGATTCACAGGGTGATGTGTGCATCATCATGACTCATGGATTGAAGATATGGTACATGATAACTCATCCAAATATTTGTCATACTTTGAGTGTGTCCCCATCGGCATAGAGTACATAAAGTGTGACTTCAATGTTCTTCTGGACGCTCTTGCCGCCCCTCTCAAACTCGCCCCGCTCCAGGGTTAGATACAGGTCATTACGTGTGTCACCTAGGACAATTAGACAAGAGATACTTTGGTTAAGCTTAACAAACTAGGACACATTTCCCTTCAACATGTTCTCAGCAAAACACAAGTCAGAGACATCTCCCGAGTCCAGATAACTATGTCTCCTACATTCATAGTGCTGCTCTTGTAAGCCATAATTTACATACATGTGTGGAGACCCTCCTGTCAGCCTCTGTACTGCAGATAAACTGAGAGTGATCAACATAAATTAAGATGTGAACACGGCACAGTGCTGCTAAGATGTGCACCACACGTCATTGTTCCTCTAAATGAAATATGACCCCTGAGTTGTAATACACTGTAGCTCATAACTGCCTCAGCACCTTCTGTGAGGTCAGTGTTTAATGAAATAAATATCAGTGGCAGCAGTGGAAGAAGATATTGCAGTTATTTATAAAATCAGATTATAGTTATTTATATCCAAGTCATTTCCTTGGGGACAGATGAGTCGCAAGGAGTGATATTGGGAGGTATTTCAGGCTAACTGGAAAGAAGCAGGAGAGGAGAGGAGAGGAGAGGAGAGGATTTTTTCACAATGTGTAGGCTGGTGAGTAGGCAGTGTGGCAGTGCAGCAGAGGTTGGATGAATGAA
>JAPQRN010000025.1:10894525-10919100 GCA_037367275.1 Coranthus polyacanthus | reverse complement strand
CGAGGAGAGGAGAGGAGAGGAGAGGAGAGGATCCTCTAATCATTCTTCATTTACATTAAACAGCACAGAGAAAAGTTAACACAGATGCTATTTCAGTACATATTATACAACTCCCCCAGCTTCCATATATGCACAGCAAAAGCAATAAAAAATACCCTTTTTTAGATCGTTGAAAATTGGTGACTGGTGCACTACACAAAACTCAAAGCAAAACTAAAGAACTAAAATCTCCATATCCCCAAACAGAAACAAATTCCACTGAAATGTAATATGTGAACTCCATTTTCAGCCAAGCAGCCACCAGACCTGAACAGGAGTTTAGCATCTGTAGACCCTGCCTGTTTCATTTTGGGTTTTTTTCTACTAAGCCAGATGTTCACTTTAGCCTGACCTATTAGAAAATTAACCAAGGTGACATATCTGTGCTGTGTTGCCTAGGAAAAAAAAACAAAAAACAGCCTGTCTTCCAAAACCTCTCCTAAACCTCCGAGACACAGAGAAAAGAGGGGTCAGTCTGGGACAGCCGAGCCACAAGTGCTGTAGAGTTTCTTCTATGTTATGGAAAAAACAGCAACTCCCTGCTTTAGGATCTATATGCATACTGATGTTTATTGGTTCTCCTTCGCCGCAGCACAGATGGACAAAAAGATGGAAAACCAGGCCACGTGACTCTCTGAAAAGACCAGGAAGTCCACTGCTCACCTCCTCCAACAGTTTCTCCATTAGATTAGATTATTTTCCACTGTTCTCTGATCTCGCTGACCTGCTAGCCGGCTCTTGTGAAGGTTCTCTGGATACTGATGGAGCTGAGCATCCTGCAGTGCATCAGCGGGTTATACTCTCCTACACTGCCATACGCCTGGGAGCAGAGTGTTCGGATTTTTAAGACCGTTCCCCAGGCATAGAGGACAGATTGATAGAAAGGCACTGCCTGTGATAACTCCATGCCAGCTAGCTCCAGAAGAAACAAATGCTTATTATAATTCAAGTTCATAACCCTACGAAACAACACAGATGCTCATTTCAAAGCTGCTGTTTATGATATAATCTAGGTGCTGCACAGTCTGAAGGCGAAAAGCTGTAATACGACTGCGGAGGCCACCTTCTAACACAGGTAGGCAGAGTACAACACGTTTGGTTCAGTGAAAGCCTCCCCAGAAGAAATCCACCGGCCTCCTCTCTCGAGCTCTTTTATAAATATGTCCGGAGGTTCTACAACTGTAAACCGGTGCCAGAACATGGAGGCAATCAAGCTATTAACAACCAAAGCTGTCCTGCTGTAGGACAAGGATCCAAGTCCATCTAGACAACTGGGCACTGACCTTTTCAGCTAAACCTCAGCATTTCATCCCTTCTGTGTTCCATTGCTACCCCTGTGGGAATGTTGACTTCTCTTTATTGCTCCACTCCCCTTGTAATAAACCCTCAGATTTTGACCCACTGAGTTTTGCAGAAGAAGCTTGTGTATGTAACACCAATTCCTGCTCAAGAACTTTACACCATTTTGATTGGTTATAAAAACTATGACAATGCCAGTGCTGAAACTAACATGTTTGCTTATGTTTTTAGTTCTACTCACCTCACCTATTCCATCCTCCATTTATATTTAAGCTTTCAACCTGCAAACTTTCCATACAAACAGAAAGAAAAGAAAGAGAACAGGGCAAGAAGAGTACACCTATTGTGCGTCACCCATTTTTATGTTGTGCATTTAGAGGAGGCTTTCCTCCTTCATCTTTTCAATGTTTAGTCAAAGTTCCTCTTTAAACAAAACATCTCATATTTCCTCAGTTGTTCATCCAACTATTTTTAAAATCTTCATAACATAGTTAATGAATCTGTCCACATCAGGAAAAAAATTTGATATTTAGAAGCAAACGGGGCCAAACCTGACAGGGTGACATGTCAATGGCACAAACAGTGCAGAGAACGCTATAAGCAGATCATCTAGCATCAGCCTTCCACGACCAACAGTTTAACCAAATGCTCCTCTTGGACAAAAGCCACCACACCTTATTAATTCAAGAGCCATGAGTGATGTTCTCATGACCGACATGTTCTCCTACAGCCAAGAGAAACCGTTCTGTGTACTGAGGATCAGCCATGACTGTAAACCAACAGTCAGGGATGGCAAACTCTCACCAGTGAGTGATGCCATAGTTCATGATACAAAAAACACTTACAGCCCTGATCCACAAATTGATTAACTAAACTACTCTGTTTCACCAAGAAACAGACATAAAGTTGGCATGGGAATGTCCCGTACTGAAGTGGGTCCATTGTGAGCAGTCGGGTAGACTGCAAGGCTGCATCTGGACTCATCTGGACTTCTCTGGAAAATAGATCTGTCTAAAACAGCCAACCACAACCACTCACAGCCACTCGCTCACACAATGTCCCAACATGCAGTGTGAGGAGAGGGTACACTTCAATCTTGTTGTTTTACCTCTGCTCTTTTAGAATTATTTTGCATCTTATCTGCATGCCAACTTCAAGGACCGAAGAATCAAATACACATTTAGTGCTCTTTAATCTATATTATTTTCTCCAAAGCAAATAAGAGAATTTTCCCATCATCTCGGCCCACACGGTTCTTTAATACATGTTTTTCTTTTCTCTTTGTTCTTTTCTATTCTGTTATGCTTTCCTTACATCCATCTTCTCCTTGATCTGTATCCTCTGTACTCCAATCTCTGACCTTCCCCTGTTTTCATTCCTCCAAGCCATCTGGCTTCTGGTCTCCACCTCCTCGCTGAACCTCTCTGCCCCCATTACCACCTCCTGCTCTTTGCCTCCTTACCTGGCAGGATGACATCTGGGAACCCCAGTTTGCGTGTGAGTGCCAGGGCCCTGTTGAACACGGCCTGGTTCTCCCGTCTGATCTGCTCCAGCTCACCCCGCAGGAGCTGCAGGGAAATGATGAGGCCTGGGGCCGTAGGGGGGTTTGTGTGGAAATGGGGGGAAAGGGCAAATGAAGAAGTGTGGGGCAGTGGGGGAAAGTGGAAATTGAACGAAAGAAAGCGAAGGGATAAATAAGGGAGGCGACAGGAGAAGGGAGGAACAGAGGGGTATTTAAGGGACATTAGTCAGAATGTGTGGGAGGAGAAGACAGACAGGAGAGAGGATGGAGAGACATGAACGGAGCCAGGGAGAACAGAGGGAGGATGGAGGAATGGTATTGTGGAATTAAGCAAGAAGGCATGTTAAAGTATGGGTAATGCACAAATCTAGCAACAGATATTTTTGTAAAGAATGAGTCACATATGAAACCGTGAGAGGCTCATAATAAAAGATGTTATAGTTCATCCTCGCAGAGAGGCAACTTTCAAAATTTAGCACAGTAAATCTTACTGTATGATTGTTTGATTACAAAAACACAAACAAAAACACAAACAACCTG
Organism: Coranthus polyacanthus; assembly: GCA_037367275.1. NCBI lineage: Eukaryota > Metazoa > Chordata > Actinopteri > Kurtiformes > Apogonidae > Coranthus > Coranthus polyacanthus. The sequence goes on along the minus strand of JAPQRN010000025.1, from coordinate 10,915,700 downwards.
ATTCTTTGTTGTTCTGATTTATCGTATATCTCCAGTGTTTTTCTCCTTTAGTTGTTCATTGTTTAGTTAACGGTGAACACGACACAGAAGGAGGTAATTCTGGAAAAGAAGGAGTCTGACGAGACAAAACAAGCTCATATCTAAAAGAGGGGCTACTTATGCAGCATGAAAGTGGTCTGACACAGACCAGAAAACCTTTGCACTTTGTAAATCATGCTCCAGACCGAGAGACATAGAGTCATATTTTAGTGTGTTCGTTTTACTTTTTTATATTCTATATGTTGTTAGTTTATATTTTGTTTCAAAAAGAGTTCTAAATAATAGGAGAAAAAGAATCAAATTTGAGGAAGTAATTTGAATTTCTTGAGTACAAGATTCAAAATGAAACAACAAATAGGCTTTTTCATGTCGTCATTCTCTAGAAAATATTTACTAATTGAATTTACTGAAAATGTGCTCATATGCATCATTATCTGGAAATGGAATGACGTACAACAGGAAATGAAATTTTGGTCAAATCATACAACCCTAGTACAAATCTAATCCTGGAGAGACGGAACAGGAAGCACATCTGTAGAGACAACATATTTACCATAGTTGGTGCTGGGAGCTGAGTACTTGGTGTTGGACTTGCGGATGATGTTCTCGTGAATTTGGTACCACTCATTCTCATTGTTGCATCTGTAGAGGAAAACAGTCTGTTAACAACACGCCCATTAGTGGGTCCAGATGGAGGGGTAAGGAGTGTGTGCATGGGGACTACATGAACAGCATGTGTCCCAGAACCGATTTCCTCCTGGAGAAAAGGTAGCAGCAGGGGGAGGTGCTATCAAGCAGCACATTAGCCCAAATACACAGCACACTAAGCAAATCTGACAGCCAGCTCTCTACCAGCCTTTTTCATTACTGTGAGCCCGTAGGCCCCTGGGAAAGGCATGGGGAAATGCACAGACTGGAGCGTTATAGGAGCCGACAGTTTGGAGGCAGCTCAGCACTGAATCACTGCTTGCTTCTTAAAGGGAAGAGCTCCGCGCCTCAGCAGAGAAAAACCAATAAAACCGACAGCTTTCTATTCTAGAAATCTTTATTTCACACCAAGCTGTAGAGTTATACTGAACGTACTCAAGAAAAATGCCATACAGCAGTGTAGTGTGTGTATTTATGACCTTCGACCGAGAGCGAACACTGAGGAGGACGGATACAAGGAGACTTTCTGGCAGTTGACTGACAGCAAAAAAATGCTGAGCTTGGTGATATTTTTCTGCGTCCCCTAACTTTATCCATGTCATCTTTCCCCTTCCCTCTCTCCACCTCTCCATTCCATCCTCTGCTTCGTTGGCTGGTGTACAGCAGTGTATCTCTGTGGCAAAGTCTAACTGAAGCAGCCAGATTCACAACATGCCAAGTGTCCCATCTCTGGCCCAGGGTAGCAGCTATTGATTTTCCAGAGGACACTTCATTATCATTCTGGTCAAAACACACCAGGCATCAACACTGAAGCGGTAGGTTGTCATGCACAACATTTGCAGAACATTCACACATCCCTGCTCAATGCATGGCCTTGTTAACTCTTTTTCCAAAAATACAGAAACCACGCAGACATCCAAGACAGGTACTGTTCTATCCTTTCAAATACCAGAGAAATACTTTTTTCTTCAACCACATTTATGATCAAAAAAGAAGAAGGTACAAGATAGGAAAACTGTCACTGAGACACTCACGTGTAAACTTTGAGCACAAAGTCCTTCTCCTCTTTGAGGTCTGTGATGGTGTGGAAAACATCACTCATGGCAAGGACAGCACAGCCATAAGGTCGTCTGTACTGCACATGTGGCGGACCTTTCTTTGAGTCATTCAGCAGCATGCGGCCTGGACACACAAAAAGAAGAAACACCAAGAAGAAGCATTGGTTACTTTAAAAAAATCATCTTTTGTCACGTTCAGAAAAAGTGTTCTGTTAGTGTATACTGTGTTTACCGGTTCTTATGACATGTGCAACAATGTACAGGTCTCTCTTCAAGTCTTTACTGCTCAGGTCCTGATGAGAAACGGGATTTCAAAGCATTTTTAACCAAAACATGTGAATAATAGAATAAACGAATGTGTTTATTGATCACTAGTTGGTAAGAATTGATACCGTGAAGAGAGCACACAGACGATCAACCTTCTCTGGATTCTTTGGTCCTCCATTTTTGTTCAGTTTCACCATGAACTTCTCACTGTCGGGGAAACCATTTCACAGTATTTGAGTGAAAGTAATCCAGATATCATTTCAGTCAATTTGCATGTAGGCCTAGGTGTTTCTCTGTCTGACCGCCCTTGCCTGCACATAGTACTGTATGTATGTATATGCAAAATGTGGCCTAAGACTTTGGCACAGTACTGTAGATACATTCAAGTGATTATTTGTCAAACATAAAAATATGACCCGAGTTGCGCTGAGACTCCACTGTGTACCTGATCTGTTTGGCCTCACGAGTGTCGTACAGAGAGAAAAAGACGTCTGCATCCTCGCTGATGCTGTTGTAAGTAAAGCTCTTCAGATTGATGAAGAGATGGTGCGACACAGGGACACGGCAACTGTCACCATGGCGCTGTCTCATGCTGTCACCCTGGGAATGAAGAAGAAAGTGACCACTAACGAGACAGGCCCTACAAGCAAGGCCAAGTACCTGCCATTCTTTATATAGAAGCTTATGTAACAGATCAATGGGGGTATTTGGGGAGTAAATAATTCATTGACATATGCTCCACATTGTATTTCATGCGGCCACAAGCTCACACTGTATACATAACAGCCCTCAGCGATTGATTTCACCTCATAATACCTTTTTATACCAGTTGCAAAAGAGTCTTCAAGGGGTTCTGGGTGTTAAAATGTAAAGGCTTTCAACCATTGACCAAATATGCTAATTTAGCCTTTATCAAAGATTTACAGTCATTTGAGGCGATTACACTCTTTTCTAAATATTCACCAAACAACCAAGGTGGCATACATAAACCCACAGCATGACACTGAATTAAAAAATAGAAAGAAAAAGTTCATATAACCCATTTTCTGATGACGATATGATACCAACATGATACAGAGAGAGCTGTGCCTCCGCATTGCAGACGAAAGTTAGGCAGCTTTTATTATTGTTGGTACGAAGACACAATTATCTAGAAATACACTCACTTAAATGCTAAGGCAATTCACTCTTCTATCTTATATAAATCTTATTTACGTTTCACCTGTTATATAAATCCAATATAACAGCCCTTCAAGACAACCTTTTTGATATTCTTTTCTTTGAATATTTATTGTTTCTAGATTGATGTTTAACATCCGATGTTCTTCATTTATATGTCATTTGTTGTCATTGTTTGCAGCTTATTTCTTTATTAAAATTGTAAAGCAACATTTTCATGTGTCTTTTGGCAGATTTTGCCTCACATATGCAGACATTGGCTTTACAAGTCACATTTACTTTTCACTACTTTATCACAGAGGTCCAGTAATTAATTCCAAAGCTGTATATCTGGGGTTTTTAAAAAATAAAAAAAAAACTCTAAGTCAAAACCCAAAAAGTCTCCATAATATCATAGACATTCAGAGAAAAAAAGAGAAATTGTACTGTAAAAAAACAAGAGCTGAGGAGATGAGTACGGTATGATTGGTTTTCATTATTTTGTAAACAAACAGCTAAGGATAGACTGTACCTGGTTTGTGCTCTGCTGTCCACCACAGTGTCTGCTGGATACGTGCTAAAAAAGAACAAAGTTCAAAGGAAAGATCGATATTAGATCAGTTGGTCCATTCTTCACTCTACCCACACAGCATTGAACTTATTTACCTTACAGCAGCTTCAGACACACACCACCTGAACAATGCCTGGGCTGACGATTCAAATCGGATAATATTTCACCTACGTATGTTGCCATGTGGCTACACTACTGTTCTTGCAACACTGAAAGAAGCCCACATGGGGCAAAACGTGAGCATGTGGGAGAGGAGAGGACAAAGCCGGTATCGCCCACACACACCTCTCTGCTCGGCAGCCTAAAAGAACTCCTCTACTCCCCTACCTGAAGAGGAGCCAAGGCCTTGTGCCCTGCCAAAAACAAGCTCACTTTCATCGACAGAGTCAGGAGGTTTTTTGGCAGGGAGGAGCTACGCTGTTGTTTCTGGACAGAGTATTTAGTGCACAAACATTCTGCCTACAAAGACGCGAAACATGGAAATGGGATAATGGGATGCTGCAGGGCAGTTGGAGAGTGTTTTGATCAACATATGGACTTTCAGCTACTGACCAGACAGGATCTCCCTGCTAGGGAAGTGTCTCCAGCAGTGTTACATTTTACTTCATAACATCTGTGCTGTAATCGCATATTTCTAAAATTAGCTGTTCTTCGGTCTCTGTCTTATCTCTCCAGTGTGTATGTCTCACATCACTACAGCCAAAATACATTTGACATGTTATTTATTTATGGGAAAATGTCTCTTGTTCAGCTGGCGGTTTAAGCAACCAGGACTGAAGCATGTAATTCATTTTTTTAAAAAACAACAATGAAACATTCATTCGTGTGCGTTTCCCCAAAGCCTCACCTGAGCCTGTCATTTCACATTCTGTCTGCGCTGCTAGCTACCAATCACAACGGGAGTCACATGGATACAAGAAAAGGGACACACTCAATATGGCGGTAAGATAAGCATAAAGAATAGGTCACACGAGTGCTTTCCAACAGCTGAATCGTGTGCTCCCGCTTGTGAGTCACCTTCTTCTGGATGATTTGATAATCGGTATATTCATACATCCCTACACATTCAACAACACATTCTTATATGTAAAACCAGGCTGAGCAATGAAAAAAAGGCACACAGCAAGTAAAAAAAAAGCTCATTGTGTGCAATTTGAGTCACTGCTACAGATACAGTACATGCACGCTGCAAAAATACATCATCGACATTTATATCATTCAAAGGAACTCAAATGAAACTAATTAATTCATATTTTTAAATAATTCAGAGGATTAATTTGCACTGTATTAATTGGTCCAAGAGCAAGCCCACCCAACATACCAGTTTGTACAGCTCTGATACGCTGATCTGATCTGGATCCACCATTTCAAACTCTTTTCTGGGAACAAGGTCTAAGCCAAGGTGCCTGGTGAAAGAGGGATTAGGCATGTGTAAGAGGGAGGAAGAACAAAAGCAGGGCTGACAAAGAAGTCAAAGCAATTTTAAGCAGCATGTACCGATTCCAGCGTTTCACATTAAAACTTTTAGTGAAGGCGAATGAAATGTCTGCACCACTACATTTAAGAGGAAAAATAACTGCACAACAATTATCTGACATCAGTAATGAGCAGTTATTTTGCAGAAAAGAAATGTACAATAACACAGGATGGATTTATTTATTAAACGTACAGTATGTCATGTTTCTGCCACTAGGGGTCTGTCGGTCAAAACAATAGCAAAAGTAACCAGCGCAGAATCGTGGGAGTTGTTGTTTTCCACCGGCGGCAATTAAAATCTATCTGATGTGAATGAGGCAGATGTAATGTTTACAGATGAGGTAATGTATCAAGGTTTTATTCACATTACTTTTAGTGACATATTCACATTATGTCATTTCATTCTAATGAATTAATGCTCGCTAACGTTCAGTGTTTACTCTATGTTAGCTAGTATTAACATTACGTTGATAGTTGCTAAGCCACTGGTTGCACGTCATTAAAATACATCAATAGCTTTCGACTGGATTACAATGTTGCAACGTATCATGCAAATAATAAAAAATATGGAGTGTGGCCAAAATGCTGCTGTAGTATCATTAGTAAGTATAATTTTGTGACATTATATGACCTTTTATTTGGTGTTTACTATGTTTCTATGAAGATGCCATTGCCAGGTGACCAAATGAAACAGGCCAATTACCACAAATAAAATTATACATTTCCCTGAAACATTGTTGGAATTTTTTGTATATTGTAAGTACACAAGTAAACAAAGTATAGAACATTGGCCTGGTTATTTTTAGATATTTAGATGCAGAAATGTCACATATTGCACCTTTAAATGTCATAATTGTCAAATAGTTGTTTAGCTCCATCTCAACCAAAATTTTACAGTTATAATTAATGATGGATGATAATACATGTAATACTATATATCACGGTTATGAGAGGGTTGACCATAAACTGTTATTACTGTAACACTCACACACTACAGAGTACTGTCCTCAGCATACACGATGAACAAAATACCATATTATTAGCATATTTGCTTTGAGCATGACACACAGTAATGTTTATCACTGTGGTGATGTACAGTAGTTCTCTTAAATAAATGAATCTTACATTAAACTGACAGATGGCTGCTCTTGCTAGCTGTAGCTTCACATCTTTAACTCTGTTATGGATGCCTGTCAGTGCTCAGTTGGATAGAGTTTGAAACTGGCAACAGTAAAAATATGGCTTTACAGTACCTCCAGGGGGATGTGCATTGACTATAAGCTGCTTGAGATTCACTCATCTGCTAAATGACCATAAAATTACATCATAGAGGAAGCTATTATGCACCCACTCAGCCAGAGTTGGAGATCTTTTCAGTGCCAAAGAAATATTGTATTCTTTGGTGGCTTACACTTAAAAACAAATGTTTGTTGTAGAGGAAAAGCTTTCAGTTAATTCAGTGTTACTCTTTCCTTACAGTACAAACAGTAGTGTGACTTACTCATTTCCCCAGTCAAGCCGTACGGTTATGTGCCGTTTGATCTCGCGAGTTTGGTCCTGGGCGAGGTGACCCTGGATCAGCTGCCGTCGTAGGTCGATGAGCTCATTCATCACATGGCGTAGCTTATGGAACAGATCCACCTTGTGTTTCTATTGAAACAGCCAAAAAAGACTTCACTGGTGTGAAATGTATTAGTGATGCGCCAATATATCGGCCGATATTTGCTGATATCGACCAATATTGGTATTGGCAGATATTTATCTGTTCAAAGGTGATGTAATGAAGGGCTGAAAGACTTTAAAACAGTTAAGTTAACCTATTTATATATATATATATTGAAGATTTCCCTGGATAAAAGGAGGCATAAATAACAACAAATACAAAATAAACAAACAGAAAATAACTATCGGCTATCGGCCCAGAATTTTGGATCCTTAGGATTTATTATGAATTACAGAAAAGGACACTGGTAAGTTTCAGGTGGTGTTACTATAAATTAATATTCAGAAATTATTCTTTATCCACACCTGCCAATACCAGTTTGCACAGGCAGGCAGTACACCAAAACACACTATTCTTGAGGTACCAGACCACTAGCTTTGTTTAGCAAGCAAAAACTAAATTTTCCTAAGTATGATCTCCTCACTGTAATGATTTTCATCATCATCTCTCAAGGTCTAAGGACAAACTTTTAATTCACCCATTTTCTGTTTTTCCAAATGGTATGACAAGCCCACATTACCACCCAGGTTTGTTTACATAAATGCAAGGATTAAACGCTGCTGCAATGCCCCATGTAAATTTAATGAAGAGAAACACTGCATGTTCTCTAAGGCTGCAAGATGCTGAAAAACAAAGGTTTTTGTCAGGTTTGATGAGGCCTTTCGGACATCTATACTGCAGGGCTTTTTGCATACATTATAACAGAATCACAGTTATGCTTAGGCCATTGCTCCCTGAAGTAATATCATGAAGTCTAATTGGTAACAGTATGGTCAAATGTATCAACATTCAGCCAATGATACAGCCTATTTTTTATGGACACAACTGTGGCAACATGGCCCATATCACACAGGGGGTGAGCACCAAAACGAGCACTGTTAAATCAGCGCTTCACATTAGTTGAGCTTCAGAGGAAGTTACATCACCAAACCTATGCCTCAGGCTCCTTAGTTGCTCAGAGCATGAGCAGTCCTCAGTGAGAGGTTATGTAAAAACTCACTGCCAGCTCTGCAACGTATCCACTCAGCTCCAAACTCAAACCTCACCAACCACTTCTTCCTGCCCCCTCGACACTTAGCAGGCTTAAGGATGCTAGGTTTCCAGTAATCACTTTTTCCCTGCATGTAAAGGCTGACTGAAGGTGGAGAGCAGTGCTGGATCTTAAGATGATGCAGAATCTACATGAGACAGGCCAAGATCAATCAATGGCTGAATGACACAGCATGAAATTGCATGTGACAGATGGGTAGACCATTATCTGTGTCCAACAACCATTTCTGTTCCCACAGAGATAGTATATGAAAATGTAGGGTGACAGTCAGAGCGACATGCTGTGGGGAAATATCTAAAGGAGCTGTCACTGTATGTTTAAGCTATATCACAGGCTATTCACTGCTCCTGCTGGCGGACATGGACACACTAGGTGTCGAATTAGGTTCAGGGAAAGCACACTAGAAAAGCCTATTCCATCAGACCCCTAAGAGGGACGCAAATGAAACAACGACGGATGCAATTTGTTTTTGCAAGTTGCGTTTTTCTCACAGCTCCCTTGGAAGTCATGGCCATGTACTTCCAGACTTACATTTATTGCTTAGTGTTTTGTTTTGACACGAGTGAGATGCGCTCTAATATCGCACTACTAACCACATAGAGCTGCTTCCACAAGACACCCCATTCCTGCAGTGTGGAGGTGGTCTCTGTGATGATCGGGTCCTCGAGGGGCACCACCGTCTCACACAGCCTACGGCACATTAAAAAAACACATGTACATGGATGTTAGCAAACACATTTACACACAAACAAAAACAAATCCCAAATTTCAGAATCAGAATATGATCAGTCAGTGTAAGTTTTCTACAAATATGTGTCAAAGACCCAAACAGAAATGTTTTGGTATACAAAATGGAATTTCTTCTTATCTTCTTGTCTGAAAGACTGGGAAAAATTGAGCTGCATCACCTGCTTTGTGATGAGTGAAGCAGGGTGGTATGCAACGACCAGGATGTCAAGAATTGTCAGTGATTTTTTTCATATACAAAAAGGTCTTAAAGTCTAATCTGAAAATGGTTTACATTGGAGATGTTTATCTTTGGAATTTCATAGGATGGATTTTGTAGGATTAAGGATGTAACAGCTACGAAATGAAAACAATGCAATATTATGTAGAGTAATGAGATTTTCGCTGGCTGCAGTGTGAAACACGGGTGAAACACTTCAGTAAAACCACAACAAACACCATTTTGTGTGACTGTATGCCCTTAAAGCATCAAATCAAAGACACTATACAGTTTGTTAGCTAAGCTGCGGCTTATGCTGCCAAAAAAACGAACTTTGATACTGTATCACTGCTCTTGAAACAAAGAAAATGTTGCTGGGTGAAAATCACTCTCAACAGTCTATCCATTGTGTAATGAGTCAGGGTGATTGTCTGTGGCAGGGATGCTTTGGGAGAACGATAGAGATTCAGTGGGTGTGTCACCTCATTAACTCCATGAGACAGCAAAGCAGATTTCCCAAAGTGCAACTCCTGGAGCGAGGCAGTATAATAATGTCAATTTCCAAGTCTGCACTTTTAATTGTTTGAGTCCTCCTGCTCTGTGGTAAGTCAACTGGAGGGTGGTGATATAACAGTAAACTCCCAGTCCACACTGAGCCACCGATCCCAGCCTGCAGATTTAATGTCCATGAGTTCAGACTGATAAAGAGCTCTGCTGCCTGTCTTTGTCTTTGCCTTTATTTTGGCCTCACCAACAATGGCTTTTGTGAGGGGAACTCTAGATGACCGCTGTGTACATATTTCTAAGTGTGTGTGTGTTTGTGTGTGTGCGTGAGACTCACTATGGTTACGTTCACACTGCAGGCAGAAGTGGCCCCGATCTGATTTTTTTTCACTCATATATTACTCAGATTTGTTTTGCACGAACAGCAGAACAAATCACACGGAATCCGATCTTTTCGATTCTGATTTGGGCCACTTCGTCCTTTTTCAGACGACCAGCCCAAATACGTTTTTTTTTTTTTGGCATATCCTGATCATATCCACATTGATTTTTCCAAGTCTGGAAAAAAAACACATGAAATCCCATTTTGGCAAATCAGGTCCAAACCACATTTGGAGGTGGCTTAAAACTTGATTCCGAACAGATGTCTTAAGATGCATCTCATCCCGGACGCTCAGGCCACTCATCTGATTTCAGAGTGACACACAGCAACAATTTCAAATCCAGAGAGATGGAACTGTTAGAGGAGTGCAATGGAGAACATCATGAAGAGCAACAGTCTGTGGACAGATGCTGAAATTAATTGTCTGCTGGTACTTTAGGGGGAGGCTTCTGTGCAGGCAAAGCTGGAGAGAACGCATAACTATGAAGCCACGCTACTAGCGCAGCCACGTAGTTATTGACGCCTATGTTGTTACCATAGCAACCCATGCAGATAAGCTGGTGATGCTTGGATACACAAATACAATCACTTGTAAGTAACAGTGCGGACAATCTGTCACAAAAGATCTGATTTGAGAAACAGTCCAATTTGCCTGCAGTCTCAACATAGCCTTCCATATGTGGTTCAAGTCTGTTTTTTGCAATGCAACCTCAGTCTGAACAGTCATAATGGAATTCATGTAAGTTTTATGTCAAACTACACTGACATTCGTCGCAATTATGTCCAGAAAAAATGGTCTCTCGTTCTCTTCTTGGCAGCTTCTACTGCACATCAACTTACAAATGAAACCATAGACACTGATTTCAGCTCGACAACGTGCTTATTGTCCTTTTGCTTGTGTGGATCAGTTCAGGAGCACAAACTGATATTGGCCACATTTGAAGAAATAATGTGAACAGCCGGACAAAAAAAACAAAACAGATCTGAGCAATAAATTTGAATTGAGCACTAAGCGCGGCAGTGTGAACGTAGCCTTTGTTCATGCCAGCTGCTGTCTAATAATGATTCTCTTCGAGACTGGATCCTAACAAATTAGTAATGAGTGAAATTAAATCACAAAAAGGAAGGATACAAACGTCACAGATCAGTTAATGGAGCTGAATCACCTGCTTAGTGATGAGTGAAGCGGGCCAGTATACGACAGCCAGGACATCACACCACATCATTTCAAAATAATGCACTGGTATTTCTGTACATCACCAGAAGAGATGATGACGATGTATACAAAACATCAGCGGTGGTTTCTCAGTATTTTGAGCTGAGCTTCCACCCACATGAACTGCTGTGTGCTGCCAAAACATCTAAATGGCTTTTTTAACTCAATGTTTCTTCTTTATTGTTTCAAGGCTGAAAGTCAAAGACACGGATAATGCAATGTTTCCTACTGCCTTATGGGAGTTACGGATAAAATGTTGGACGTATTTTATATTGACATATCAGCACATTTCATGATGCCGCGCATTCTGTTGAGGAGGTGTTCAAACTGTCAAAAAGCTGAGCCTCGTACGTTGTGCAGTCCAGGAAATTTTGACCCTGCCTTCATTAGTATGTCCGTTACTTAACAGAAATTGTAAATCTAAAAAATAACCCTAATTGATACGAGCTGCAGCGACACAAATGTGCTGAATATAGATACTTCTCAGATTATAAAACGCACACACAATGGGGGCTGGTAGAAAAATCTTTACACTGTTAAGTCTCCAAATGTTTGTGGGCCATCTGGGATACATTTGTGTAGCATCGCTGTTATTATAATGCTGCACATGCTCAAATAAAAGAACACTTTATCACACAACTCACCCTCTGTTGGTCACTGTAGATTTCTTCAAGTGGACATAGCTGACTGGGAATATACCCTGTGGACAGAGGAAGAGGCAGAGACGTTTCTGGATGTGACGGGATTACATTCTTATTCTCCATCTTCTCTAACACATAACCACATTTTTTTTGCTTTATGTTTGTTGTATTATTATTATTATTATTATTATTATTATTATTATTATTATCATTATTACCAAAAACACGTGATGAGCTACTAGACATTTTAGAATTCTGCTTGAGATCACATTCAATTTCTATTTTGGCCATTTCTGCTTTGCTACGCGCTAACTTTTTTCTGCCGTGTGAAGTAAAAACTGATGCGAGAAGCATACTGTTTGCACACATGAGGCGAAAGGCAGAGCAATGTGCAGGAGCCCTATTGTGCCTTGGCTTAGCAGAGGAAGGGCAAGAGAGACTGTGTGGTGCCAACTGCCACCCTTGCAGTTCATCTTTCTTATTCTAATCTGCCAGATGTGAAGAATTGGCCACAGTGAGCACAACTAATTCTCGCAGCACAGAGAGAGTATGGGGGCGAATGAATGTGGGCAGCAGAGTACATAACAAAATGGAGGGGTGTTAGTAAGAACTGTAAATAGCTGATGAGAGTAGAGAAGGACAGCATGTAGCCACTAACACCTACATTCAGCAGGACTGCAGCTTTACTGCTTTCTTTAAAGCATTTCAGCAGCCTCACTTTTTAGTTTAAAGCTTGATAGGTAAATTAAAGAGCAAAAATAACCTGCCAGTCGCATGTTGTAAATCATAAACTTGGTATTTTTGTTTCTGAGAATGCTAGATTGTTTATATGCTAAGGGAAACCCTTTGTTTTCCAACTTTCTGGACAGTTCAGGTACAGGTTATCAAGAATGGCATCTATCGTAAACATTCCTAACTGAACAATCAATGTTATAAGAAGCAGATGTGTCAGTCATATATACCATTTACTGCAGTGCAGTGTATTGATCTCTGTCAGCAGCAGTGGTGTTGTACTGTTCTGACTTCTGCACCTGTAGTCTCCGCTAACTGAGCCTTGTACGATGGACTTTTCATAACAATAATACAGAAACTCTCCGGAGGGAACTATGAGGTTTAGATTCAATCCCTGTTTTTTTTTTGCCTTATATCTAAACTTTTTCTTTTGCTGCTGATCAAAGATATAACACAGCAACAAGTGGTGGTGCTTCTGCCCTGCAGCAGTCACAGAAGAAAACAGCTTAACTAGTGTTACTGACTGAAATAAAACTGGTATATTACTATACATATTTTGCTCAGGTAAAATGATGGTTTTCCAGTAACTAATTGCACCATCTGCTGGCTAAAAGGAAAGTTTGCCTTTTTCCCAAAGAATTGTCGAGGTGGTAAAAAAAAAACACAGTCATAATATTACACATACTGTAGAGGTGACGATGTGATGATCTGTAAAGTTGACAATTTAAAAGCAAATAACGGGGCCGCCTCATACCGAGCTGCATCATACATGTGATTCATCCCCGCAGCGTCTCTTTATAGGCTTCTTAAATAACGTACTTCCTGGTCACTGCTTGCGTGGAATGGAAGGAATTCTTAGCACTAAAGCACATTTGCTGCTATCATGATGCAAACAAAAAAAGCCCAAGGGATTAAAGCAACATCTTCACAGGGGAGCGTCAGCCTTAAAGTCAGAACAATTCAGTTAAAACAAAGTATCTGAAAGCACCGTCCGGAAACACAGGTCAGCAGATTTCTATTTTTGTAAAATCACGGCTCTTTTCAATAAGTTAATCAGTCATTAATGGCTTTGTTGTCTAGACAAAGTTATTTCTGGAATACACACCTCTCACATCATTCTCACATCAGATTATCATTCACAAAAATGTGTTGGTCTGTAACACATGTCGTGTTTTGGTGACTCATTGATTTGAACAGTTAACCTTACATTACATTTGGCTTATTTGCAGACTGCAGTTAAAGGCAAAATGCTGCATTAAATGCACATACACATGCAGAACCAACAAGCTGACATTTGTTATCCAAATATTATATTATATTTTTGTCTGTGTGTATTTTTTGTCTGTCTTGCTTTATACCATATAATGACTCCACTCTGACAGAATATGAATTTATTTGAATGCAGAATACTACAACACATTGTCAGACCTGACATGTGAAGGCTGTTACTTAATTACCTTGATAGAAGGCTTCTTGGTGGAAAAGCCTCTGTACCAACCTAAAGAAAGTACACATCAGAAAATAGCTCATTTTTATTTGACTACATGACTCATGACACCACTATGCATTATGTTAACGTGAATATTACAGTGAGAATACACAGTATAATAACCATATACGATCAACGAATTATAAACAAACAGGCCTACATATGGGACACGCAGTCTGACGGTCAGTAACAAGATTATTCAAATTCAGCAAATCAACTTGTGTTTATGTTATTCTCTGTTCTTGTCCTTATGATGGTATTGCCGTCACCTTATCGGGTACATTTTTAATTAGTCATTTTAAATTCTTGAATAATTTAGTACAAGTACATTACCTTTCTGCCGGTTCGCTGCAAGAGTGTATGTGTAAGTCCAATGTTCACAACACAGGTTAAACTAAGCAATAAAAACATTTTGACTCTTGTGTTGACAATTAACAGCAAACCATCCTTTTTTTAATTCGTGCAGGAATGATGTTTAAATGCAGGAGTTATCTTAACTCCCTGCGGGTAACTTAAATACCCCTAATTCCCAGGAAAAAATAATGACATGAAGACCATTTTCTCAAAAGAAGTCATAGCCCTGGGTTAAAAATGTTCACCACAGTAGTGTCCTTGCATAGATGAGTTATTTTTCCCTGCATTTCAAAACATCACATACCGAACATGCCATGTATATATCACTTTACCTTCGCTCTTCTCCAGAATCTGTACAGTTTCCCCGATCTCCAGCACCAGGGCCTGACATACTGATGACCGGAAGTTGCAGATAACTGTTTAGACAAAGAGAAAAGACGGCCATGAAGAAATATTTGACTTTACAGTGATGACCGTTTATATTAAGGACTTAGATGAGTGCTTGTTTCAGCGCTTCAGTGTGAGCACTGATTAGACAAGATACATCCCATACACCGTTGTGTCTTCACACAGCATGTGTTTCGGGGTTTTAGCAGGGCAGTTACTGCAGCTTTTTAATAAGCTGTTTAATGCAAACATCTAAACACAGTGTCACACAGGAACCACTGCTTAGCGAACTGTAAACAAGCTCCCACCCTGAAGTGGGTAGTCATTTTAATAGGCAATTAATTCTTAAGCGGCCTGATTTTTGTGCAATGTTAAGTTAATTGAACTGTCTCCCAAAATAGAGCCCACACAAACTGTTAAGTAGTATGGCTAAACGCTGCTTTATCATAAGTCGGCATTTGCATAAATCCTGCCTTTGCAGCAGCATCCAGACAGAGTCTTTGACCATATACAGAAACATAATGTGACTCAAACCCTGATTAAGGACATGGGTTAGATGTGACAGTTAAGTCCTTCACTTTATAGTGTGGCCTTTGCAGCTTTTGAGATTTGCTCTCATTTGCAACTCAGCAACATGAGCAAAGCAACATGTATAGTACATGCCCCAGTGTAGACAAAGTTGTTTAAAAATGACAGCGCTCCACTGACAATTCTAAAACCTACAAATGGTGGCCCTTCAAGAAGAGTTTGGTGTGAATCATTATGCTAATGAACTAGCCAGGGGACCCAGTGAGGGGGAGGGAGAGGAGGAGGGGCTTGGGCTCAGCTCTGATGCTTGTTTGAGGGTAACGAGTGTTCAGTTCCTGTGCTAGGGTAACTATGGCAACAGATCATCTACAAACTGGAGGGCTTTCTTTTCCACTGTAACTACTGCAGGGATCTGGGCATTTTAAAATGGCAAGCTTATGGATGCTGCATGGCACTAGAGTTCAACTCATTGCACAATTGTTAGAAGGAAAGAGATGGATATGCTTAAAGAGCCACCTTGTCACCTTTTCATTCTGCCTCAGGCCCTTTCCAGCCAAGGCTAAGCATTTCCTATTCGAGAGTCCTATTCTTTAATGGCCTCTATTTCATTTGAATTGCAAAACCTGCACTCACACCATTTGAAAACTCTTCAGTAGAGGCCACGTCAGAACAAGATGAGATTGTCATGTTCGAGAGAGAGAAAGGAGCATCACATGGGCCCATATTTTAATAGTCCTCCCTCACAAAACCTCCAGGCTGTGTGAACTCTCTCTCATTGTGCCTCAAGCTGCAAACCATTAGCATATCCTCAAAACACAATCAACAACAAAATTCATCTTTAGACTTCAACATGTTGAACGTAGGATGTTGGAAGGACTGATGGGACAGGCAGTCGAAAATGTTGGCAAAAGTCAACATTTCTACTCAGCAACAGAATCTAAGTGCAAACCGTCCTTCTATTTTGTTGCATTAATAGTCCACATAACGTCTTATGTAACTCACAAACTCAATGGTCAGAATTAGGAGCAAAAGAGGATACTCCTGCCCCCCTCTCCACTTCCCTGTCACTTCACTACCCCTCTACTGCTTCGCATATGGCAAACATATGTTTCTTTCCATTCGTGACTAAAAACTAATTTACTAATTTACTAGTCTTAGATATGGGTTGCTGATACCACCCTCTATTTGAAAGCCTGTCGTGTATTTTTCTCGCTCATCCCTGGGGCAAATTTTGTCTCAAAATAAGAAATAATGTATCAGATTTTTAGTTTTGCTCATTCATGCTGGTCTCAGTTAATTAACACTCCCAAATCCTATTGTTGTGAGATTTTTATTTGTTTTGGCCTTTGGAGATTTAATCCATCCCCTGTTTCAGAGCTGAGCAGTAAAAAGTATGAAGTGAACCTAATTAATAATGATTGGAAAACCACTAAGAGTACTTTAGTCTGCTCATAAATTTCCACAACACAGTATTACCACAGTGAAGTCATACGAAGTCTCAATATCTGAGGATTTTACAGTAGAAATACGAATGTTTAATAAGAACCCAAGTGTCAACTTTAGAACAACAAGATTTCACCATAAAGCATATTTACAGTACATACTGTCAGCAGGTCAAATATAAACTTACATCTAGTTTTCTGTGTTGCTATGAAGTGACACTTTCTAAAACGACAGTCTGGGATAAAGTAGCATTTCTGGTTTTAATAACACTTTTAATGACATTACACTGAAAACCTGTTAAAATTATATGGAGAAATTCACTAATTAAACATTATAGCATAAAATGAAGACCAGACACAATCATCCAATTACAAATGAAAATTAAAATAGGCTTTAAAATAGACTTGTGAGAATTAATAGTGCTCTTTCTGTGTTGTGTAACAAATCCTGTCTATGGGGAGATCCCGAGCAAACACTGGAAACATACAGTATTAGTAAAATATACTTGTATTGAGAGCTTTGAATCTGCTACAAATAAAGATTTGTTGACTACTCCGTGGATGAAACTTGAGAGGCTGTGTTTTAATTTGACCTTTTTTCCTTGTTTACCTTCCACTTCTACTTTCTTTTTGCTCATGTGATATTGTTCAGCTAAAATGGGGAAAAGTTAGCCATTTGTGTTTAGTTTGAGCGTTTCATGATCAACTTAAATGCAACGTATGATTCATCAATAGAACAGATTATTTTTATTTTGTATTTCTGTAGCAGAGAAGATTTGACGAGCATTGTCCCCTGTGCAGTGTGATGGTTACACGCTGACATGTCTTGAAGACTTTTACTGCTGCATGTAATAAAGGGAAGCTTAAACAGAGCGTGCATGGCCTCATGACCTTACTTTAGAGCCAGTGGGAGATAGACACACACATACAGTATTTAACTGTACAATGGCCCTCAGGGGAAAAATATTTTGCACTAGAAGAGGATATGGCATCAAAAGCCTGCCAGTACAACAGTAAACACTATTCAATCTTTGCTGCTTTGCTGTTTTTCAAAACTAATGGCACAACTGTACGAGGGAACATTTTATTATAGAAGACACTCTTCTACTGAACTGTAGCACTACAAGGAGAATATTGTGCTTTTGTGTTCAACCCTCAATCATGACTAGTAGGTTACAACTGAAGTTTTTGCTTACTGAGAGCATCTAAAAATGTATGTATGTAATGTAAGTATGCAGAGTGTGTAGGTCCTCCTTTACTGCCTTGAATAGTCCTGTCCCAGATCTACCAAAGTTAAAAATTACACAACAGTCTCTGGGTTTCGCCCACTGAGTCATGTTGTTCAGCACGACTTGAACACACACTCACTCACTTACACACTTACTTACACATTAATGCACTGGAGACTTGCAAACCTAGGGATTCCTGCCACAAAGGCGAATTAGATTTTACCATATCTAATCCCAAATTAGTGTCACAGCAATCCAGGCATGCCACCCAAACTGCAGGGGTGTGAGTGTGATTACAAGAGATGAAACTTAAAGAACTTTTGACAGACCATGTACATGACTATTAGTAGTAGATAGTTAAGGCACAGGAAACTACTAAACCAAAGAACATTGTTTTTAAAGACAAGATAAATAATACAATCAAGACATTTTCACAGATGAGGCCGAGGCTTTCCACTGACATTACATTCAAGACCAAAAACATTACAAAGACATTCTATAATGGGCTAAATTATCTAATCCAACACGTCATTAGTAAATTAATACTTCGATTATTTTTTATATTTTTTTGATGATCTATAGTTAATATATCAAATGATGTTCCTAATATTTACTCAAACTCACACAAACTGACAACTTAAAAGTATAATAATTCATATTTCATTTCATGGTAAGTATTCATTATGACTTTTGACATTTGAGAGACTTCATAATTAATTGTCAATTAAACTGATTTCATAGACTTACACAGCACTGCATGCAATTATAGGCATTTGCTTGCTTCTATTCTACAAATGATTTAGATAAAGTAATGCTTTTTCCTCCATAAACATGACCAAGAACGAAGTAATGAATAGGCAACGATTCTAAGGAAGCCATTAAGGTTTTATGAGGTGGTCACCAACTGGTTCCTGTTTAGAGGGAGCCCATTAAGATAACACGGGGGAGAGAAAATAAAGGCCTGGCTGCTGAAAGAATACAGCTCTGCTGTATATCGGTGGATAATAATTGGATATAGATGAGAGAAAATTAAGGGCAATGAGAAAAAATGAGATGAGAAGGACCAAAATCACTAGTCACAAATGAGGCAGAAGTAAATGACTATAAGCTATAGGGCTGTGCATCGAGTTAACATAGCAGGCCAGCAGCGTGAGTCATGGAGGAATATTGAGTCTAATATGTCAACACTTCATGTGAGGGTAAAGGGAAACTGACCTGAGTAATAGGGTCTGCTTTTACAAGGTACAGTGTGTGCTGTGAACAGGTACACGGCGGCTTTGTTTCCCCGCATTTCAGCACCATGGACAGCGCCAGGTCGGTCCGCACCGACTGGCTGCGGAGGCTGCGCCGAACTGTTGCTTCCTCACACAAAACTACCTCTTTACGCTGCCTCCTCCTCGCAAATACCCTAAGATATTTGCGCTAGTGATGCTGCGATGGGTGAATTGACGGATGGATACGATTAAATGCGATAAGATTACTATTACAGCCGCTCTAAGTCCTCGGGGCGATATTATGGTGGATTGCGTTAAGGCTCTCAGCCTGCAGTCTTTATGAAACGATCATAACAAATGTAATGCCTCCAAACAAAGTGTATATGTGTGGGTGTGTGTATGTGGGGGAGTTTCATGTGCGAGCCAGCATGAGTAGCCCTGTAAGTAAAGCTGTAGAGCTTCTGGACATGACTCATTCCCCTAATGAAAACCCACTATAGTATAGGCTAATCCAGACACTTTTGCTGCGTTTGTGGTCGGCTATCAGAGACTTCATAATGACTGTATGGTGCCTTATGGCGTCATTTTTACTTCCCGTGATTGTTACACTGTATAGGTCTGCAGATTGCTTTGACATTTACGTGTTTTTTTTCCCCCACGAAACGTTGATCTTGATAAAAAATTCTCTGATCTTGCACTGGACACTTCTTCCTCGGGGTCAAAGTAAACATGAGAGAAAACATGTTACGGTGTCACAGTGCAGCCACTGTCACTGCAGCTGCAGCAGTTTTCTGTCTACAGGTAGACTCAGCTTTACTCCAGCCTACACCTGTTGGAGGGACGCAGTCACGATGCCCCCTTGTGGTTTTAACACGAATCGCGTTTTTTTTTTTTCTCTTTCTCCCCCCTCCACATATGCTCGTGAAAGAAAAAAGATAAACGTTGTGCTACATTGACGCATTTTTACAAAACCACAAACCTTAAGGGAGCCTGATTTAAAGCACCGCCTGCGGTCGTGTATAGACAGCGATAGCATCTTTAAGGTGATGGGTTGTAGGCTGTAGCCTATCATCCCACGCAATTTCCCTTTCTATGCAGTCACTAGCCGTGTATATCAGCCATTATAAGAGTATGTGTTTTCCATCGGGTGTAATGGACATAATGAAGGAATGATGGTCAAATGTGCTGGATAGCCAGTGCGAGGTGTCGATAAACAAAATTGGGTGTTCCTCGTGCAAAAACTGCCACGGCAATATTGTATCATAAAAGTCAATTCAAAAGCTAGAAACCACAAGAGGTAAATTAACCATAAAGGGTGTAATTAACTCACCAACTCCGATTTTCTCCTCTTCCGTAGGTATCCACATATTTGGTTATTTTCCCTCCGGTAGAGCAAGCCACATTATGTAGATATCGTGAGATGATGCTGCTAAAAAAAAAAAAAAATGAGAGCTGAAGGCTACAAATGATCCTGGCTGCTCATACACGGGACTACATGTCTCGACCGGAATCAGTATCCTGGCGGTTTCGTGTTCAGAGGGGGAGGAAGGACCATCAAAGCCTCAATATCTCCGCTCTATTATGTCCCGGCGTGTGTCTCCAGTCTGATGCAGTCTCCGTGTCCACCTAATGTAGCGCACACACACACACACACACACAAACACAAACACGCGTACACGCACGCACGCACGCACACAAGGCAAGCGGTCTCCACAAAAGCTGTTATTGCAGCCGCATTTCAAGCACAACGGGAATATTTCGTTTTCCTCGAAGCTTATTTATTTAATTTCGTTTGGTTTTCTCTCGTTTCTTTTCTCTCTTTTCTCTCTCTCTCTCTCTCTCTCTCTCTCCAGCCAATCCCGCTCAAGTCCAGCTGATCCACAATAGGCTGCCCAGCCAGCATGAAGGGGCAGCATCAGTCGGTAATTAGTAGGTAATAGGTCGCGATATTGTCCAACGGTCTCAAATGTCGAGCTGGTGCAAGAAAAATAGTGAGGGAACTGCAATATACCATAAGCTGCGCCATCTTCATGGTCGTCACATGACTGGTTTTGTCAACACTGATGTGTCAAGCATTTGCAAATATATGCGCCCTCTCTCTCCCTCCCTCTCTCTCCCTC
>JAPQRN010000025.1:10838329-10894425 GCA_037367275.1 Coranthus polyacanthus | reverse complement strand
CTCTCTCTCTCTTTCTCTCTGCATGGCAGTTGCATCCATCACAAACACAAACTGCATTTTCTCCCGGTAGGATGCTGGATGCTGGCTGGCAGTCTGCCTTTTTGATTGAATGTGTTGCTTTGGGGGCTGTTGGCCATAAAGTAGCTCCCGGTGTTACAGCTCGGGCCAGACCATGTGGGAAAGCACCTCCTAGTTGAGTCATTTCAAAGAATCAGACCCACTACCGGCTCTGCTTTGTCTGCAGTCATGTTTCCCATAGATGTGATGCAACTCATTCCCAACGGCCAGTTTCCCCCCCTTTGGCTGATAAGCTCCGGGGTTCCCATTAGACCTACATCACAGACCCATCGGCTGATTTGCAGATGCCATTCACATAAAATTGATGGCTGAATCTGAGATATATTTACTGGAATGTAGTCACCAATGACTTATGCTTAATCACCACTCCTACTGTGTATTACTCAGCTGCAGGACTTTTCAGTCACACTTAGCATTTAACTTAATCGTTGTACTTAGCTTTTTTTGAAAATGTTGAGTAAAACCTTAAATTCAAACCAAATAGTACGTTGCCAACCAGGCTGAAAAGGGAACATGTTAAAGCAGATTCTGGCTGCCTCATTGTTGCGATTAACAAGGGCAGGATTTTAGAAATGTGTCAAAACTCTACATCTTTCACTTCAGTTGCTGCTTGGAATGAATTGCAAAAAGACCTAAAACTTAAGGAGCTGGTCTCATTAGATGCATTCAATGTGATTTTAAATGACTCGAAGGCAGGCAAATCTGACTGTAAATCTCTTGCCTAAATCATTTATGTATTGACATTGCTGATAATAGGTGATTTTGACAAATACTTGCTGATTATGTTTATTATTTCGTGCCTCTTCAACTGATTTTATACTGTAATTTGTATGATGGATGTGCAGTATGGCTGGAACTTTCTCTGAAACCTTGTCGACTGCACTATATGTGTGTGTATTAAAAAAAGATACATAGAGTCTTTGGTTTAAATATTTAGCAATTACCTGTCCGTTTCCATCATCTGTTAATTCTACTTCAAAGTTGTTTTTCTGTCTTTCAGGGACAAATCTTTTATGTAGGAATGTGACCCAAAAACTGTCCAGTTTCAATCTATTTATATAAAAACACCATACGCCAGAGCATTATGGAGTCAGTCACTGCTGATGAAAGGCTCTGGAATAATAATAAACAATACGAACACCAGCCACACTTTTCTGTTAAACTTTAAAACGTGTAAGATCTGAAGTCGCAGCAGAGCACAAAAATCTGTCAGTATGACTGTAACAGTTCAGTAAGGCTGAAGGGGATGAGGCGTTAATGCCACAGTCTTTACACAGAACATACGTTTGGGAACATTGTTGCTATTAATGCCTTGAAAATGGTTCCTTCTCGGCGTCTAGACCTAGATTTCAATATTTCCCCCGTAGGTATTCTCAAAACAACACATTTAAAAGTGGATGCTTTCAACCCAGACGAGCACTTTCATTCCAAAATCACGCAATATCTCGCCCTTTGCTCAGTGCACATTAAGCCGTCTTGTCCTATAGAATAGGTAATCATGACTGGAAAAACAGAGTGATTTGGTGAATATTGAGCGCCCAGTGAGTTTGATGTAGTGTGGGAGGGAGGGCAGTATTCAGCAGGGTAATTTCTCTCCATCATAGCAAGGCTGTGACTGACTCCCATCTGTCTATTACTTCAAGTGGAACACTGTGGGCGGTGTTCCAATCGCATACATAAAGCGAGAGGAGTGTAGAGCATTTTGTAATCTAAATATGCACCCCAGCTGATAAACATTAAAAAATAAACATATAAAAATAATTAGCATGTGTTTTTACCGGCTACCAATGTGCTCAGGTGATAATACAGCGCGCTAACGGCAACACTGACACGAAGAACATCGTCAACGGTGAAGCTGCCGCGTGCCTACAGTAGATCAACTTTCTGACAGTATTTTATTTGAGAAGAGCTGTGGCCACGTTTGGCTCCTGCTCTGATGCTGCAGCAGTGAGAGGATGAGACAGAGAGAGCTGCTATCTGTTTCAACACTCCCAATGCCAGCAGACAATAAGAGCCAGCAGAGGAGGTAATAAGAAGCAAGTCCTACCAACTCATCAATCATCTGCCCTCACACACAAAAACTATTCCTCCTCCCCCCCCCCCCAACACTGCCCACTACCTCATGAACACTCTATGCTTCTTTTGTACAAATAACCACATGGACATACAAGTGCCTGTACACGACTTATTTGATCCATCCTAATGTAGTCCTGGTGAGTATTTTAATGTATTTCATTAATAACGCCGTAGTAGCAAATTCCTGCGCGATGGAGTCAACGCTGCTTTGTGGTAAATGTAAGTGAAATAACCACTTAAAAAAGGTATATACGTTCATAAAAATATAATTATTCCCATGCCACAGACGTACAGCTTAAGTAATATATTATATGCACTTAAACCTAGCTACGGCTCAGTGCAAATGTGCACTTTTCCTTGCAGGTTGTCTCTTGGCTCTACTTCTTCCACTCTATCCTAGAAAACTGAAACACATCATTAGAATCGTCCAAATCTAACTTGGCAACTACTGATAATTGACATACGTAACAAACGATTCTCTTAAAGGCACCGATCGGGAGCTCTTTGTCTGCAGGTAAATGTATAAAACAGTTTAAGTTTTATGTTAAAGCAGCCCTGCTATGATAGCTTTTGAAAGGCCTGTAGCCGCAACTCGCACCGCATTAAATCAATCACACAAAACTTCATTTTGAGGTTTTATTTATAGTAAAAATACTTTAGATACATACAAGCTGTACATGAATCGTTTCAAGAAACTCAACATAAAAGTCTCCTTTATGTAAAGAAACTGGTAAAATGACTAGATACAAGGCAAAAACATGAGAAAAATCAAGTGTGTGCACGGCCTTGGAACATGTGCAAGAAGTCGGCATTTGTTTTCACAATTCTGAATTTGGAGCAAACTGCCAATTTAGTTGTTTTTAAGGGTTCTCCATCATTCATTTCTTATGTTTTCAATTTCGGAGAACAGGTTTACTGTATTAACAGAACACGCCATCGGTCATCTAATAAACCAAACTCAGTCAGAAATTCTTCGTATACGAACACAGAATAAAGTTTTCATTGTATGCTTGGACTTGGACCAATAGCATATAGCTCACTTGTCTTTTTAAAGAAACTCCAATAACCGAAATCCTTAGAAGGCTCATGAAGGGATGGTAGAGAGGACAATGGTGGAGAACTTTTTAAGCCTCATTATGTCATGTGCTGCCAGTGAGCAGGTGTGTCAATAGTTTTGTTACAGTGTCCACACTAGTTAAGATTTCTCCAGCAATTCAAAATCACTAGGTTGATTTAATGTCTCTATTTACATAATGAAATCAGGAGAAGATGCTAATGGCACTGCTGAGTGTGGCATTTTAATCAACGGTTTATGGTGACAGAAAACCTGAAGGTGGCTTTGATGCTTAATCATCAGCAACACATTTGTGCATCGCATTAGCTGCCTTTTTTTACGACACTTTTTTTTTTTGGTAATTCTTTCAGGCTTTAGAGAGCACAGTATCCTCTGCCACAGAAAAACGCAGCTCCACAGCCCTGCAATGTAACAAAGACTAATCTGTGACCAAACGCAGGCTCACCAAATGAGTCAACTGATACCAAACCGAGAGGCTCATTTAAAGAGCGGTTGATGTGATAAAATAGAAAACTTTTTTCCACTGCATTAACACACTAGCCAAGTCACTCAACACAAGCCCACTTCCGTTTTTTATAAAACTAGATTATATACAATCAATTTTGCTCCCAACGGGAACAATTTTTTGTGTTTTTTGTGTGCAACACTGTGAAATTTGTCTTTCTTGGTCATGTCACTTAAGAGTCCCAAAGTGTGTGGACACCTAATGTTTCAAACTGGCAGTGCTCTACGTTATCTCAGACTTCTCTCTGCTGATATGATCCTCTTTTCTTGCCTCCTATTCTGCAGCTCAAAATGCCCATGAGGAGGAAGTCTTGACATGTTGTCCAGTTCTTCGGTCCCAGATGCTACTCGCTCCTCACTCATTCAGGGATAAGATGATGTCATCCTCAAGGTCAGAGTTGTCAGAGCTGTCTGTTGGTGCGATGGATAAACATAGATTCAGAAATGGGAGGATACGGAGACTCGGTAATGCATAAGTCAGTGGGTAACAGTGTAAAACTGCCAAAATGGCAAAAAAAAAAAAAAAACAAGCTGTGGCACAATGAGCTCTGCTCAAATTTATACTTCACTGTCAATGTCTGAAATAAAGCAAGACAGCAGTTTTTAAATTCCACTGCGAGCAACAGAAAGTGGACCAAATATCAGTCAGTTCCCCGAGACTGCAGATCAGAGCAAAAATTCAATACACAAGCATGTAAATAAATAAATACATAATTACATTAATATAAAACTACTACAGTTCTAATTGCTTGTCATTTCCTGTATGTACAAATGACTGCAATAAAATGCCTTTAAGCAGAGAATGGCTGAAAAGTGTGTTCCGGATGGTGAATACAGGACATTACTGGGTGATGGCAGGCGTTTGCTGGTGGCTTTTCCACCCAGAGTTCCTAATTTGAATGTTTTCTTGCACAGTGGGATTGAACTTTGCCATTTTCAACAAGCTTCTACCAAGGACTAAATGCATTGTTCTTTTCTTGCACAGTGGGATTCACATTTGCCATTTTCAACAAACTTCTACCAAGCACTAAATGTGTTGTTCTCAAGCTAGATCTCGTTGAACCTGTACTTGCCCCGATCAAATGAGATGAATTAGAGGTTAAGAAAATCAATTTTAACTTATTACTTCTAGAAGTAGGTATTTTGACTCTGACTTTTAAAAGCATGAAGACACTCGACATGCAGATAACTTTGCCACTCACCATTGTCTCCATCTAGGTCGATATCATCGTTATCAGAGTCGTCCTCATCATTGTCATCTTCATCGTCGTCATCTCCAACATCCTCCACATCCTCAACGTCTTCTTCGAGAAGACGCGCCACCTCTTCATCAGACGGAGAGAATTCATCGTTCCCGTCATCTTCCTCTTCGTCATCTTCATCGTCTCCGCCGTTCTCATTCTCCAGCTCTGCGATAAGGGGATCTGTATCTACGTCATCATCTGAATCCTCATCATCATCATCGTCTTCTTCTTGATCATCATCCTCCTGAAGCAAACATTCAAACAAAGGCTCAATTACAATTAATATTATCTCTGCCTTAAGGAATGAGATAGCACTGTATCAAATTAAAAGAACAGAATTACAACCTGGTCCTCCTCGTCCTCCTCTTCCTCCGCAAGTCTCTGCCGGCCAACTTCATACAGCCTGCACACTGTGTCGGTGTTGACAGAGTCTTGGTTCTATGGAACAAATGCAGGAAGAAAAAGCATATTAACCCCTTCATATTTTATATAGAAATTCAGTTTGATAAGTTGATGACAAGAATTACCTCAATCACAGCTAGGTAGCAGTCTTTTGTATCTGTGCACAGGTCAAAAATATTCCTCTTGACATCAATTGTTGCTGGGAGGAGAGCAAAGGATATGTCAACAGTCAATCAAAAGGGATTAACAAACTACTTCCATGCAAGCAAAACAAATTTGAAGCAAAATACTTTATCATGAACGAATTTCAGGAAAAATCAATACCAATTGGTTTGTAGTCTGTGGCATTGAAGGTCCTGAATGAGGAACCAAATGGAGTTTTCATCTGCATCTCCATCATGTCATCTTCGTCATCAGCCTGCAACATTGCTGGAAAAAAATAAGAGAGCCGCTGAAAACATGGAAAAAACCAAAAAAAATTCAAAACTGTGCACAGCGAGCTGGTTAGCTATGCGTATGGCCTCAGATTGGTTCAAATGATCTTCGCATGGGCAGAGCCATTACGGCACGCCCATGGCTCTTCCTGTGAAGTCGTGTGAACCAGCTGGTTCTCTCTGTTGCCCGTCCAACACCGAGCTATCTGCCCATATGGCTTTCCGTGACTTTGCGGTACTGAACACACACAAACACACACATGCCTCTGCAGGCTCTCTTCACACCTCATTCACATACACACTCAAACACACACATTCTCACTTTTGCCATAATTGCCTGCCCTCTCATTTAAACACACCTTTCATACACACACACAAACACTGACTGGAGTGAGTTGTAGCCTTGATTACTAACTGCTCACGACTTCCCATCATGCAGTGGTTTCATATTTACCTCCATAGATGACAGTGCCGTTGTTGTTGAAGACTATTCTGCACTGGTCCAGAGCTGGAACTGTGTGAAGAAGGTGGAAAGTTCGCAGGTCCCACTGAAAGTCTAGATAAGGACCTTAACATCCTTTTTCATTTATATCTACCAAATCTGCTGTGAATTTAATTACACGGTGATTAAAGATATCCCCAGGGAAGTGAAATCAATTTTTTTGTTCAATAAATATTTAATGTTTAGCAGTGAAATAAAATCGCAGTAATCACCCCATCACTGGAGAAACTACAAATTCAAACACCGGTAAATCACATTTTGTACACACAGGCTTCTGAAATGTTTTCCTTAGTGTGCTGTGAACATAAACATTCCTTTTAACAACTTGTGTATATCAGTTGTTTTTTTAGGATTAATTTGGGCTTCACACAGCGGGCAGGTGTGTTGCCAGTAGATTAGGAAACCAGGTCTGCTGCTTTATTTATGCTATTATCAACCCAAACCCAGACAAGGATACGATTTCCGTGTTTATGATGACCTCCAGACCGTTGGGATGAAACACGCCGCTGATGTTCATGTTGAACTTGTCAAACTTATGAATGGCCTGAGCCGTGCGCACATCCCACAGCACGCCATCATTCAGTACCAGGTCATCTGTGGGGTTGAAGGTGGCACAGTTCCTCTTGTAGTTGTTAGCCAAGTCTGGGTTATTTAGAGTCAGCGTTACCTGCCCTGTCTGGATGTCATAAATCTGCCAAAAAAGATCAACGTTCGATCAAAGTTCAACGTGAGCATTCAGTGTTTAACTTAAAATGTACATTTTTCATATTTTACATTGTAATGCGCAAAAATGCTGGTACACTTACACGTGCTATATGTTCCTTTGTCCCAATAACACGGTCCTGTGATAGCTTACTGAACTCCACATAATGGTCGCCGGGAAAGGAATGCCTGAAGACAATGAGAAGAACAGTTGAGTATTTAATAAAAATAACACAGTGCCAACAGAACAAGAAAAGCTGAGCAGTTAAAACCTTATAATTACTTAAAGACATCGTGGAATCAATCAACAGTCCCAGTGTTGCCTTGGTTAAAGTGTGCAGATGAATGGAGCAGAGTGCTTGTGTTCCATGAACTGAAGACTGCAGCCCTCAGGCTGTTAACGTGCATAATTAAACACCATGTCATCTCTTTTCGGCAGTTCCCTCTTTTGACAATATAAAGCTGTTGTACCATTGGGGCGGAGAAGACCACATACATGGAGCCAGTAAGATCACCGACATACATAAATTCATACGTGACAGCAGTTGCACTATGTGGTAGGTGGTTTATAAGACTATTTTAATGGATTTTTTTATAAGCTACAGTGTAGTTGTCTTTTATGGAGACTTACTTCATGATGAACACAGATTTCATGCCCCACAGTGCAGACAGCGGGTAACTCCAAGAAGCGGATGTTAAAAGCAGGGAGCCATCCTAAAATTAAAAATGATGGTTAAATTTCTTAGAGGACAAGTAAGATTACATGGAGCCGGGTAGAGATTTTATACAATTGTTGACATCAGTCATGTTTCCATCAGCATATTTTAAGTAAAGCCTTAGAAAGGGTTTGCAAAATTGAAAAAAAATGCCTTCAGTTTCACACAGGTTGAGGTAGTTTTCTGTCTTTTTCAAACAGTTAATGCGCATAAAGCGAGATGGAAACCCCTTTCATAACAAGTTCTCATGTATACAAACACTTACGCTTCTAGAGAAGAAGTAGCAGCAAGGTGGGCTTATAAGGAGACAAAATTATTCTTCAGCGTCATCCAGTAAAAAGCATCACAGCCACTTTAGATTGAAAAGAGAAGTGGAATGCCACAATCTACCAGGATCTCTACTTCATCTACTCTGTTTATTTATTACATCCATGGGTAACGTAGCCAATACCACGTCCTTCTGATTACATCATTCAACATAGCTTATTTGCACTAAACCAGTTGGCAGAACTGTGCCTGATTCACATTTTCTTTTTCCCTTTGAGATTTCAAAAGTCAAAGTTTGCTTCAAATTCGCTTGACAATTATATGGAAATGCTGCTATATTGGGGGTTTGCTGCACTGACCCGTGAGGGTTCCAGGTGAGTGATGGCTGAACTGTGACAGCTGTAGCTAGCTTCCTCCTGTCCTGTAAACACGTTGTAGAGCTTGAGCTGCCCTGTGCATGTTCCGAGCATCAGGAACCGCTCGCGGGCTGAGAAGGCACAACACATGAATCCACTCTCATCCTCGTCTGCCTCCCTGAACACGGAGATGGGACGGAACCTGGGGGAAAAAAGAAGAAAGAAGAAAGAGACATGATGCTTAACAGTGTTCAGGCAATTGGGTTTGTTCTTAATGCTAGGCCTGCACAAAGTTAGGACATGTACCTGCTGAAGATGAGATGTCTGTCAAAGCATCCTCCATCTACGCCTCCATATTTTGGATAGATGACCCTCCGCGTATGTCGAGATGTGAAGTTTGTGGGTGCCTGGCGTCTCTGTTTAGGCTCAGGGCATTGATGGGGGGTGAAGAGAGAGAATGGTGGGCAGGTAGCAACAGGGTTTTTACAGCGTGCGTGCTGTTCTCTCAGATACTCTGTAATGATGCTGTCTAAAGCAGGGGGGGAGGGCAGGTGTCTGTCAAACTGCTTCTTCATGGCTGGACTCTGGCTGAAGGCCCCGTGATCAGATTTCTGCCTCAGCACCCGGGGTTTCTTGCAGCTCATTGTAACACAACCCATTTGGCGTTCACGAGAGAAACAAATTCGCCCAATCAGAGGAGAACCGTTGCTACAGTGAGGGACAGATGTTGGGGGCAAAGCAATAGCAGCAGCAGTGGGTTGTGTTGTACAGGGGCGTGTTTGTGGATGGCTGGATCCTGGCGTGGATGAATGAGGGGGATGGTTTCCGAGTCTTGAACCAACACCATTGGCCAGCCGTGGGGTACGTGGTAGAGTAGTGACTGGGGAGGCGGGGGGAGGGGGGACAGGAACAGGAGGGAAAGCGGCAGCTGAATGTGATGAATGAGACAGACATGTCATCGGGAGTTCTGCCTCCTTGGTGAGCGCGGTGGCCGTGTCATGAAGGCCCTTGGCCACAAGATGGTTCCTAATAAGCAACAGTAGCTCCTTCTCGGGAAAGGTGATCCTGGACTGAGCGACCACACTGGCCCTCTGGAGCCATGCCAGAGACACGTCTGTACCAATCAGCAAGGGTTTCCCAGAGATCCTTTCTATCAGTTCTGCTGCAAACTTGCAGAACTTAACATGTTCGCTGCGTTTGTCCTGCAGCACAGGTTCCTTCATGAGCTGCTGGATGTGTCCGCTGCTGAACAAAGGCAACTTGCTGATGATCTGTCTAACAGAGCTGGAGCGCGACAGACCCACCAGAGCCTTACAGGCCAAGGCACGTATCTGATCTGCATCTGTAATGGGCATCTTTACTGTCAAGAGAGACAGCAAAACCTACAGGACAAGGGGATATTACAGAATTAAAGTTAAAACTCGTTACAAGAATTTTTTTTTAATTGCCCTCAGCACTGTGGCTGTCTATTCCTAACTCAGCTCAGTGGATTAAAGTTGTCAGTCGATAAAATAACATGACTAAATTGTACTGATGCCTCACCTACCCTAAATCACATAAAACTATGCAAAAATGCCTTTAACTAATGCAGTGAAACCTACATAATACTTTTGCTTTGAAATAAAATGATCAAACAGAGCCTTAGGATTGTCTTAAATTGCCAGGAATAAATGAATTCTACCTTGATGCCATTGTTGGATTGCACCACATTCCACATCTTAGTGAGCACACTCTCACTGGCTTTGGTCTGCTGGGGCAGGCGGCGGCGGGGGGTGCCTGCAATAAACTTGCCAATGCTGGACATGCGTTTGTCTGGAGCACAGACACAGTTGATGACAACCTGCAGAGCCGACTTCTGAATCTCAGCATCGTTCACAAATACTTCTCCCTCTGCTACTGCCAGGACTATACTCATTCCTGAAAGGAAAACCAACCATTTAATGAAAAATAGTAATTGGAGTTGTACCATCTCTCAGCAGTGCTGGGCAAAGCTTTTGTCAAATAAACAAAAATGAAAAGACAAAGACACAGAATGTTATTACATAGTACACTGAAGGGTGTAATAATTTTATTTTACTGCTCTACATATCCCAAATTCTCTCTTCACATAATTAGTAAATATAGACACTACATAATGATTCCTTTCTAATTGGGTAGCCCGATTTGGTGAAAAAGTCATATTGCGATTACTGTCGGCAACAAGGCGTTTGTGAGTTTATTTTGTGAAGTGAGTCTATTTTGTTATCAGGGAAAATGCACAGATTACTGATCATTTTGATATATAATGTATGTATGTAATGTATAAATATCACCATAAACACACTGGATCTTTACATTACAGCCTTTTGTGATTACATAATTGCATGAGCTGACATTGCGATTCTATTAGCTTTACTCTCTGCTCTACTATCATCGTTTATATTACACCTCTCATTCTCATCCTAACCCACATAACATACTGTATACCATACTGCTATTTCTTAACAATTGAATGTATTATATTTTAATTTTATATGTAAACTCCATGACATTGGGATAAGCATTCAAGCCGATCTTGTTAAAATGCCTGAAAATGACAAATTTTAATGATAGTTAAAGTTTTTATGTATGGAGCTTCATATTCTGAAGGCACCTACCGATAGTGGAAACAGTGGATCCTCCCTCGTCGAGCACAGCAACGGCCTCAGACAACAGCAGCTGAGTCTTTGGGACAACTGTGAGGATACTCAGGATGTCAAGTGCATAACGCACTGTGTCACTCCTACAGGGAAGATCAAATAACACATGTTTCATAATATCACACAAAACTCTGTATGTATAAAAGGGAAAGATAAAAGCATGAATAATTAACGCTCATACCTGCCATAGTAGGTTCTCCAGTCACAGGCAATAGAAATGAGCTGCAGGAGGAGCTGGACACAAGACAGCTTATGAAAGACCTCCGCTGGTTCCCAATACAGTCTGAGTGGACCATACTCTATTAGAAACTCCATCATTTCCACCACCTGCTCACGGCTATAGCTGACTGCCTGGGGGTTGGGACAACAACCAAAAAGATCACAACAGGAACACAAATGTGTGTATTTAAACTATTAAAGCATATTAACTGCTTAGATTTTTATTGTGTTTTATGCTGCCTTGCTACAAAAAAGATTTTCTCTTATAGGTAAAATGAGAACCAAAGTGAACTGAATTAAATTAATAATATTTATTAAATGTCAGTCTCATTAAAGCCATGTGTTCTTTGTACCTTGTAGTATGGTGGAGAGTGGATGGGGGCACCCCCCTCCGTGCGCTGCAAAGATTGCTTCACC
This sequence comes from Coranthus polyacanthus, assembly GCA_037367275.1. Lineage (NCBI taxonomy): Eukaryota > Metazoa > Chordata > Actinopteri > Kurtiformes > Apogonidae > Coranthus > Coranthus polyacanthus. Next base: position 10,882,755 of record JAPQRN010000025.1, on the reverse strand, counting down.
TGTTCCACCTTGATTGCCAGATGGGCCTCAAAGTACCTACGTAGGGCCATGCAGGTGTGCTTGGCTGTCTGCCTGCTGGAGAAAATCTCATCATCACTTAGAAGCGCTCCCTGGTCCTCTGGGTTCAAGATCTCCAGTGTGCTAATCTGCAAACAGTCAGTTCATATCATTCAAAATTGCATATCAACCAAAACGTCAACAAGATTACAGCATATATCACACCAGATTTTGTTTTCATGAATGATACAAGTGGTTTGAAAGGTCAGAGTGAGCATGACATGTTGCGTGCTGCTGGTTTGTCTTACCAGATTGACGAGGCGTCGGAGGCCATCCTGCTTGTCGAAAAGCTCCAGGACGGCACGGAAAGAAAAAGATATGGAGAAAAACATGGTGGCATGGCAGCAGCCGGATGCATGTGAACATTCCAACAGCCACAGCGTGTAACCAACCACATCTGACAGGATGGAGTGGGGCAACATGCACACCTTGAGAGGAGAGGACACACAGAAGAATACTAATGTGAGCTGCCTTTTGTTCTGACAAAATAATATAAAAAATAAATACATAACAAAATAAAATATTAATCATGATATCAACAACACAACACTATTAAATTACTAAAATAACTGTTATTTTCATGGAATAAATAAACATGTTGATTTTTTTTTTTTTTTTAGTATATAGCACAGAACCTTTGTAGAGAAGAAACCTAGAGCATGTAATTTGATCAAAATGTGACTGCTACATAAATTTAACTGATTCTACTGTTTGTTTGTGTTGTATGTGTAATGTACCCTTTCCATTGCATCCTGATTATAGGCAAGATAGTACAGGCACAGAGACACTCCAGTAGCAGCCATAGAAGGCCTGGGAATTTCCAGCAACTTCTGAACTCCTCCATGAGCTACAAACTCTGCAGCAAACTTCTTGTGCAGCAGCAGAGAAGCCAGATACTGAGTGTGGAAAAAGTACAGACATAAGTCTACAGAGCCTGGCCATGAGCTTCAGCACCATGAAGGGACTTGATTACACCAATTTCAGAATAAATACTGTACCTTGAGGGCCTCAAAGGTTAGCTGTACATCATTGGTCTGCTTCAGATCCATATAATGCATGAGAAGTTCACGAGCTCCCATCTGCATGAACACTGCCAGCAGCTGCAGGTACAGAAAGGATGGGCATTGAGAACACAAACCAATCTGCACTAATAGAGATACAAAGGACAGTTATAATTTCAATATATCATAACTGTCCAACTGATCATTTGTAGCATGTTTTGTGAATAAATATTGAATGGTTTTCCAGTTCTGCTCAACTATGCTAAGTGATGACAAGCAGACAGACATGCTGACTGGTATAACCCCACATTATATGGCAGGGGGATAATAATCATGCATATCTTTATTTAAAAAAAAAAAAGAGCTCCCCCCTCTATTCACACCAAATTTTGTATATTGAGAATTAATAACTCATACTTGACAAGAGTCTAAAATCTCATGTCATTTGGAGGTCACCTGGCTGAGTTATAATGTTTTATCCAAAATGAGACTGGGTGATCAAACATTGCAGTCATATACCTCTCAAAGGACAAAATCAAAAATGTGCTTGACAGCTGTAGACTAAAACGTTCCAAAGACTCATTTCATAACAAGTTTGTTGCTCTATGTCAAAACAAATTCAGTAAGACATGGGTGTGATCTATATCAGCAGATAAAGCTCAAATTAACTAACACATGGACATAAAGCTTTTCAATGTTTGACGTACAGTTCATGAATTATTCAACAAAACATGTTCTTGTTTATACTACCACCCCCTTGTGGTTCACAGGTAGCTAAAGAGCAAAAGGCACCACTCCAACACATAATTGATCAACTGTAGCAAAAAATAATAATAATAATAATAAATTGATTTTCCAGACAGACATGCTGACTTTTATATCCGCTCACATTATATGCCAAGGGGATAATAAAGCCTGCTAGTTAGTTACTGATACTTTCTGTATAAACAAAAAATGTGTGAGATAATTCTTTAAAAATATTCTCATCATGTCAGAATGAAGTAGAATTTCTTTAACAACAATTAAAGAAGACTGACATCTGCTGGTGAGTATCAGACAACACAAAAAAATAAGTGAAATGTGAGGCAGACTGACCTCCTGATACTCCCCCAGAGGGGTGAGATACTGAAGGATGAGCCTCTGCTCAATTTCTGGGGTCAGAGGGTACAGGTGATAGTTGTTGCCAATCACCCAGGGGCTCATCTCAGACCAGCTGCTGTTGGAAAGCTCACTGAAGTTCCTCTCTGGGTCTGGCAAAGAGAAATTCAGCTTCTGTTTTGAGGTCCTGCCACTGTCCCTCTCTGCCTTTCTTTTCAGATAACTGCTGCCATCGGACATGCCTTGGTGTGTCAGTGAACCTGGGGCAGACATGGGTTTCATCATGGTTTTAACAGCCGAGTTAGCACGGCTGCTGGTCTTGTGTGGAGAGTTGAGACGGAAAGACAGCTCGTTTTCTGGCTCAATGGTTGAAAATGGGATTTCACCACCTTCTTCTGGCCCCGTCCCCTCCCTTTCAGCTCCGTTTCTGCCAGGTGTGAAGGGCTTCTCTTCAAAGCCTCCATCAACTGCCTCTTCATCCAGAGGTAGCAAAGTTCCGCTCAGGGTCTTCCTGGGGCTGGGACGTTTAATTTCTCTTCTGTTCTCAGCATCTTTATCCTGAAGTTCACGCAGCCGCTGCAGCATCAGAGGTACCTGTTGAACAAGTTGATGCACAGCTGTAATTTCACAAAACAACCTGTCGTACTTTGTGGGATACACACTTAACACAACCCGCAAACCACAACACAAAAAAATTTGAATTTTCCATTCAACAGCAGCATCACATACTGACCAAAACAGAGTTCTCCTCCCTGTAGTTTGCTGCAATATCCTGGTTCTCCATGGCACCGGCCAACAAGCCTGTGGCATAGATTCGAAGGGGCTGTTCAGCCTCTTGAGCCCACTTAAACAGCTTTTCAACTATTCCCTCCTGTAAAACACAAAGAGAAATTCTAAAATACAAGCAGAATCACTTCTGCTAAAGAAAAATACAGATGTAAGAATTTCAAATTGATCACAGACAAATGGTGATTACCAAATTTTTTTTATTGTTTTTGCAAACATCTTGACATTTTGTGAAATATTAATATAATTTATATTTATGTAAGTTTTAATAAGTGCATAGCACCCAAGTACTAAATAAATATATACAATGATACCTATATTATAGGTTATTGATGAACTTTTTCCAGTAAACCTTGAAAACATCAGTAACTTGATGATTAGTTAATAGTTTATCTCAGTCCAAAAGTCGACTGACACAGAGTGGCGGTCATCGTGTACGCAACTTCCCAGCTGCACCGTGACCCCACAAAAAAGGAATTTTTGTTATCTTTGGTCGTCTCATTTAATGGGGCCGTGTCACTATATCTGACTCAATGATAATAATTTAGAGACAATATAGACATACCTTTTGAACAACTTTTTCACTTCATTCAGTTCCCTCATTGTAATTGTAGTAGATTACTTTAAAACCAAACACTGCCAGATTTCTCATCCTTGTTCACCAGCAGAGGGCACTACACAATCAAACTATACACAAGCAACAAATTTAAGATGCCCTTTGATCATAGTAACCTTGGGAGCGAGTCATGGTTCAGTATGCAATCATCACAACTGTGATGTGGTACATTAAGCATGAGAAAAACCCTGAGAAAGCCATGTTGTACTTTGCTTGTTACTTGTAGTTAATATTTTGTATCCAGTCGGAACATATTTGGAATTAACAATATTTCCGTACATTTTTTCAAAAAGGAGGAAGAAACAGTTGCACTTTTTTAGAATTTTCAACTTGTTCATTTTGCCACTTGTGGAAAAACATATCAGAATTGTCCAAAGAAATCTATTTTTATTATATGCTTCAAAGGGGAGAGGTTTAACACTGCAGCATGCTTTTTGCTTTATAAGCATGCTGTGGTTAATGATTGATATGTCTGGAAAACAATGCCTAAAAGAAATAAACTTTCTCTTTTTAAATTTTCAATAAAATGTAAAAAGAGAGAAAACAATACAATTCTCTTAACATATGACGTACTTGTGAAAACCCTACCTTTTCCTGAAATACCACAGCTGTTTCCAGCCCAGGCATGATATTCTGAAGCAAGCGACAAGCTGCTGCGTTGAGGGAAAATTCTCTGCTGGTCATTACATAACTATTCACCAGCTACAAAGGAAGAAAGAATAATAATCACTGTCTACATTCAGACTCCAGAAATGACCTTTACTTTGCATGTAAACGGGGTCAGCTGAGTCCATCTATTCTTACTGTGTTCATGAAGTCGTCGTTCTTGAACAAGATCTTGAGCAGGTGTCCTAACACACACTCTGGATCAGCTCTCCCTAGTGGCCAAGAAAGAAATGTCAAAAACATACAGTATTTAAATCTATGATAATGCTGCTAATAAGTATTATTTTATTCATACCAGGATGCCGATCATCAAAAGGGTCTGGGTCCGCTTTGTGGTACTCCTCTGTCTCCTTTTCAACAAGCTCTGAGATTCTGAAAGTTACAACACAGCCACGCATTTTTATCATATTAAGCCATCTTATCGCAGATTGTTGAACTAAGTCACCAAAATGAAATGTTAATGTACAAGAAGCATCACCACATACTTAGTTAGGATGTTAACCAGCTCTTGAGTGGCGCCCTGTTGCTCTCTCTCCCACTGCTCCAACAGAGCGGTCAGCTCTGCCTTTGAGTCCACACTGGCAGATGCTGACGCCATGGCACAGCCTGTCAGGATGGCATTACTTAATGTAAATCACATTTTACAATTGAACAAAACGAGAAGACAACTTTAAAGGATCCGCTCCATCGCTTCATAACCGTCACATGCTGTGGTTGTGTGTGCAGGTGCACCAGTCCTCCAAGGACCACAACTGTCAAACACCCAGGACTGTCACCAGTGATGTTAGCGTAGGGTAACATATCCAAATAACTTCTTTCATTTCGCTGGGACATACAACCACAACTTGATCGATCCCCTTTAATTTCCCACATTCACTTAATGCCGATACTCACCAGTTCAAACTCAATGCCTGTTGCGGTGTTTGGCTTGCTAGACTGTAGCCAAGAAGGAAGCTAATGTAGCTACTTACCTTGCTCGCAACAGTGTTAAAATAGCCACTATTGAATTCCAGTGCTACTGTTTAAACTAAACCCCGAGCTGTTCGGACACGCAAAGCCTTTTCGTCAAAGTCGACGCATGCAAGAGGTCCTGCCTGTACATGTAATTTAGCAGTGAGGTACTAGCTAGCAGCATCTCAGACAAACTGGCTAGTCAGCTAGCATGCTAACTTTACCTCGTTGTTCCGCTCAGTTCTTCTTGGGTTTTGTCAACCAGCGCTCCTATCCTCCGGTATCAGTAGAAATTCGGCTGCTGTTATATGGATGTGTAGGTATAGAAGAACTTGTCACACCCGAACCATAAAATGTCTTATTGTAGCTTTGTGTTCACGGTTTATTATCATTATGGCGAACACGTTACTCACGTCATTTTAAACGCGACGGTCTACTTTTAATGACGAAATGATTCAACGGCAAAACATTGCAAAAAAGTATTTTATTGAAATGGCAGCATTTTAATAATGCAAGCATTACATTTTATCTCCAAAGATTATGTTTAACAATAGGTAGATTTAGGTCCTCGTATATTACAATTGGTCACGCCACGACAGCAAACAAATTCAGTTCAAAAAGATGTAATTAACGTAAAAAGTGCACTATATTTTACACTATGATTTACTGTGTCAATAAAAAAATATTTCTGTGGTGCACGCGTGGATTTATAAACGACATTTGTAATAATAAGAATAAAAACTTCCCTATCAATTACTTATTCAGTAGATCTAGTGACAGTGTGGGGTACATAGGATCAACACCTCTGGACATGACACTTTAACAGAGCTATAGCTGCCCACATGTTAGTAAACTCATTATTAGTAACTTGTTAATAAAGCTATGTCATATATTCAGTGATCTGGATGAGCAACATTGCAATTACATTACAGTGCAGCAACAGGTAGCAGGGTAGTTATCTGCATTAACTTTAAACTCATTCCCATAAACAAAGTAAATGTGTGATTTCCCTTTCCATGAGTAGGTCACCTTGGTGACGGGGATCAGCTCTATAGTTTGACGCTGTAGACAAAGAAACAAAACAATATATTAGAATATTGTAGACTTTCTGACATTCATAAGATGTCAATACCAACATCAAATTAAGCTTTAACCAGTAGATGCAGTGTTACCTGTTGCAGAATCCGTGATGTCTGGGAGAACTTTCCCTGGTGTTCACTGACGAGACGCTGCGAAGCATTCATCACTGCAACGTCTGGGAAGCCCATCACTGGGTATACCTGCGCAGAGTAATCAGCAAAATGTTTAAAAAGTTCAGATCAGGGTCAGTGTATTAGTAACCTTCATTAATTTGTTGACACCACGCTTGGCGTACTACTTCTCCAGAAACCTCATAGTAAAAGCAGTATCACCAGTCCACTGTGACTATACGGAGTGCGTCATTCATAGCCTAATACACAGTCAATACGGCTGCATGCATTTAACTGAACAAAGGCCAGATGTGTGTAAGACAGACAACTGAAAGTACTGAGGTATGCTTGTAAAAGGAACAGGCAGTAGGTGAAGGATAAATTGTTTAGAACACTTTAATGAGAAATATGAAAGCACCAGGAAACTCGAGGAAAAAACAAGGTTCTCTGCACATTTTCCAACAAAAAAAATGGCTGAATCAGGTGCTTCTCAGCTCAAAGACAGCAAAATTCCAGACAACAAAGGGGGACTTGGGCACACGGATTAATTCACAGCTTTTAGTTGTGCAAACAGACCAACATTTCAACACTACTGTGCCTTCATCAGTAGTGTTGAAACAACAACTACAGGCCCTGAAGTAATCAGTACGCTTCAGTCTCCTTTAGCTCTATGGAAATTTCTCCACTGAGTTTGTTCTATGGATTCAAAGAGCATGATCCTCCCGAAGTTGTACCTTCAGACTGCATTACTTAAGTGCGATAGAAGCAATCTTTTACCAGATACTGGGAGTCTCTGAAAAGCTCCTTGCCAGACACTTTGTTCAGGTTGTCCAGCTGGAGTCCACTTGACTGTTCCACGACATAGTCATCAGAGTTGTTGGACCTGAAAAACATGTACAACAAGCTTTATACAGTAATTTACAGTATAAATCAACCATACATGTTGGTGATTTACACATTGCCATTAGTTAAGCGAGACAGTTTTGACAGAGAAACCAAGCACCATTTCACAGTGAGGTTGATGTAAACCAGAAGCTGCTGTTTCCCATGACACGTGGAACACTGTGTTGATCCTTGTCCATGACAGTGGCTGCAACTGTAACAGAATATATAGGTTATACTTATATAAAAAAAAAAAGCTTTAAATAGAAGTGTACCAAACTGTACCATTTACACATTGCATTTACACTTTTGGTATAAATCTAACAGTGTTGTTGTTTAAACTTAATACTTACTTTTCCCTCCCTCTGCCGTTGCAGTGGTGGCATCGATCATCTCCATGGCGGTAGCCACTTCCATTGCACACCCAACAAGCTTTCTGTCCGGAATAACAAGGAATTATTTGATCAGATAATCTCTCTTCATGTCCTGAAGTAACAATGTCAATGAAGCCTATGAGCCTTACTTACATTACCAGCGCCAGCACACTCTCTGCAAGGTTTTCGTCCCATCCCGACACAAACATGGCAGTTCTGCAGATGAAATATCTCAATCTTTAACATAAGAGTATTTCTGTTCTCCAGGCATGTTTTATATAATGCAGTGCTGTAATACTTTACCTTCACAGATGAAGTGTAGGGAACCTTGATAACTTGTTTGGAATCCTGAAAAAAACTGGGGGCTTTAGCAGGAATATCCCAAGGCCCTGGAGGGGCCTGGGAATAGGCATCCACTGGCTGGCCTGATCCAAATAAAACAACCGCACATTAATCCATTACTGATATCTTTAAACACTTACTCAGCAGTGAATATCTGGACAGCTATTATGATCATTTACTGCGTCTTTATATATAATTGAAGCATGTCTTTAGGTTTAGTCATTTTAAGGTGTCACTATAGTTTTGGGATTGTGATGAGTACTTTAGAGTCAAACAATCCACCAAAAAAAATAAATCAACACATAAACAGAGAAATTAAGCCAGTGATATGCTACATAAGAGTACCGGTACCGTGGTATGGCTCTTGAGCCCACTGTGTAGATCTTGTTTCAGTAAAGGTTTCCAGGCGGTACTAAAATAAAGCAGGGATTAAAACAAACAAACAAACAAACAAACAAACACGATTAGAAATGTATATCTTATGTACAGTAAAATGTGCAGTGATATTCACTGCCATTTATTTTGGTTATTGAATTATTTGACATCCTAAGCTATTATTGCCATCAGTCTGAATTCCTTTGGTTTTCCTCATATGAACATGGATGGTTTCCTCTCACTCTGTATGTGTTGAAGGCCTCCATATTGGTGATCACACCATCCTTTGCTGGTGCTGAACTGTAGCAACACTTGCTGGAGGCAAACAGGGCAAAGGCGTCCCTGGCTGTGTCCTCAGTTATGGAGGGAATACTGTCAAGTTTGTGACACAAAACACAACAAATGCTTTTAGAGGGAAGTGATTACCAGCCTTGCTCAGTCAAGCCGGCAACCGACTTTTCAAACAGCTGATGGTAAATGTTATGAAACATCCTTTGCCATTTTGTTTGCCGATTTGTCTTGTAAATCTTACTTCCAGTGTGGTTGTTCAGGTCCAGGCTGGGGCTGCGGTGCAGGGTTAAGAGGCATCGGAGGGGGCAGAAATCCACCTGCATGTGAAGAAATATCAATTGCATGCATGAGAGGGAGAGAGAAAGAACATAAAAACCAATTAAAATAAAAAGGACCACATTAAAAAAGAAAGAAAAAAGGGAAAAGGAAAAAAAAAAATGTTATGATTATGGGTAATATAGGGAGAGAAGTGTACATCAAAAATGTTTTGGGGAGGGGGACATTAAACAAAAGAAAAAACCCAGGGAATTCCAATGTTATCTAAAGTTCTGGTTGTTATTTTTGTCATTGCTTCAATTCCTTTTTACAACTCGTTTTACATGCACACATTACATGCACGTTCTGTTATGACTGTCACATAGTCCTGTCAGTGGGACACAAAGGACCAACAATGCTGCACTCTGTACCTCCTTCTCCAGCCATTGTTCCTTCATAGCCAGGCATACTGTCAAACATGCTGGCCGGAGGAGCGCTGGGTCCGGACGCACCGGCATCGGGTGGGGCGAACATTGCTGAAAGAAACCAGAAGAACCAGTTCTGTCAAAAGTGCATAAATGTAAACCTCCACTAGTTAAATCGTATAAACTGCTTTCGTTTGTAAGCCTAACACAGAGAGGTAACTCGTAGAAGACACGCTGTTAAGACTTCACATATCATTCCAGAAGATTATAAGGATGTTCTTGGGGGCGTTGCCAAGTTGTTAAGAGAATTTAACAAAACACGAGAGCGGATGACTTACCTTTACGCCTCCTCGTTACTATCCCTTCTCAAATTTGGTTCCTATAATACAGTTTTCCTGACCAGCCCATAGGATTACAGGGTAAAACAAGAGTCGGTCCTCCCCCCTGTTTCACTTGTAGTGCCGCAGGATCAGACACAGTTCAAAGCTGGGGCTGGATCCTCACGTTTTATGTCGAAGTTGACGTCACGTCATATGTGTATCGTACGGGAGCCGATACGGAAGCGTGTTTCTGTAGCGTGTTTATGTACTATAAACTGCAAATTAGCTTTACATCCATGCTTCTATACTGTTTGATTCACGGCATTAAAAGTTCACATTTGAGGGTCTTACCAGGTGCCCCTGCCGCTGCCTCTGGTACATAACCGGGGTTTGCCACTCCGTAAGTCCTGTTATGGCTAGAAGTAACGGGGAAACGAAACTTTTTCAGGTCAAAGTAAAAATGTTCTGCTGTGTTGAAAAATTGAAAAAAAAAAAAAAATCTCCGCTCTGTTTAAAATGTGCGACACTCACCTCATAATTGGCTGCTTTTCCATGCGACTATACTGGGAAAACTACAAAAATACAAACAAACTTAAGAGTTAAACTTGTCAATTCTGTCTGTGCGTAGATCAGAGATTCGGCGAGCCAGTCGCTCATCCAATAAGTCATATGACAAAAAAATGAATAATCATTACCTTTTATTGCACCCCACCCCCACCGGTCACGACCGACTACCGCTTTCTCTTTTTAAGGAAAATCTTATTGTCAGGAACAACTTTATATGCTTTGTATAAGCCCACCCTTACTTGACCAGGAAGTGCGCACATAGAGTTAGATGTCAACGGTGCGCGTACAATGTGTGTACAATTTAAAAACTAATCATATGACACTGAATAACGAGTGACGCTGCGGGTCGTCTTTGATCTTAACAGTTGGCAGATTTTACCCAAAAGTTAAATCTCACGAACATCAGACGTAGTGAGTTTTTTTTAAGTACGCTTGAAATACACTACCCATAAGCCATTGCAACAACCTCGGAAGTCCTTTTCTTTCCTTCCGCCGTCGCCGAAGTCCCTTTTGGATTTACATCGGCGGGTGAGTTGATACAATCTATCGTAATCCTCGCTATTTAACGCATTATTTGACCATCCTGATGTGGGTTGCCCATCAAAGATGACCATTCTTTATATGCAGAATAAAATCTACCATTTTGTAGTTCATAATGTGACACTTCGGAGCGAGGCACTGCTGCTAAAGCGGCTGACCGGCTGCCTTAGCTTCCCCCATGAAACGCGGTTACAGTGTTGGCCCGCTGTACAGCGTGGCTTCCACTTAAACAACGTGAAATAAATACCGAATACGTGTAATTGTTTCCTACAACGTTACGAATATTTCGTTATAGACGGGAGCTAAAGCTGAACGCTGTATGCAAATGTGGCACGGCTAACTAGCTAAACATTCAACGCTGCGTTGGAATTAGCCATGTTAGCTGGCGTGAGTCGGTATGTTCTCATGGAGGCTGAACTGCGAAGAAAAGCATGTATATTTACAGGTGTATTGTCTGTTTGAGTTACAAGCACCGTAAGCACTGGTTAGTGAGAGGAAATCTTACTATAGTCGATAAGCTGTAATGTATAAACACTGGAGCGAAACAGCAGCGTGAGTTCATGCTGTGTAGTTACAATGCAGTAGTTTTTATACAGCCTGTAGCATTTTGTTATGTAGTACTGCAACTATCCACTCTATTGTGTACACTGTGCACGTTTGATTAAATAGTTTTTGTTCTGTCTTCTCAGTCACCATGGCAGCCCTCAGGCCCCTCACCAAACCCAAGATTGTCAAAAAGAGAACTAAGAAGTTCATTCGCCATCAATCTGACAGATATGTGAAGATTGCGGTAAGAATCTCAGTGTTTTTCAATTCACAGCAGAGGTAGACCATTGCTTTTACTTGGCGAGGACAGGCATGAGTGATAAATCCCTCTCGTTTCTCCCAACAGAAAAACTGGCGCAAGCCCAGAGGTATTGACAACAGGGTCCGTAGGCGGTTCAAGGGCCAGATGCTGATGCCAAACATTGGTTATGGAAGCAACAAGAAGACCAAGTACATGCTTCCAACTGGCTTCAAGAAGTTCCTGGTGCACAATGTTAAGGAGCTTGAGGTCCTCATGATGAGCAACAAGTAAGTTGGTTGAGCACACACTGGATAACGGCATACTTAACGTCTTGTTTATCTTGAAAGAATTGACAAGAAATGTTAACAAGGTATTTGGATTGTACTCATTAGTAATGTTACTAGTAATTAATTACATTAGGAAACATTTAATCCAAAATGCAGTCACTGATGGTCCACAAAGTTGCGGCAATATGTATTGCTTTATTTCCAGCCAGTGTTTATTGATCACAGCTCGTCCTTGCCACTTGTTTTACCTTTTTATCTCTCACTACATAAAATCTTAAATATGTTTGCAGTTTTTCCAAAGCAAAAAGCATTTATAACAGACCGTCCTGTTAGTTGATATGAGTGAGTTTGTACATTGTTCTCTAATGTCCAGAAAATAACCTGTACGTCTTTTGGATTTTGTCTGACCATCATTGAATGACGAGTGGTAATTTTGATCGACCTCATTTGTGATAGAAATCACTTTACTTTTCAAATAAATGCATATGTTAGATGTTTGAGGAGAGCTCTCTTTAGATATGAGGTACTTCATATTTTCATTAGATTTTAGTTGATTGACTAATGCAGCTCATAGTGAGGTTGTTCTTGTATCCCTAACTTTACTTACTGAGTCATTGGTTCTGATATGGTTATGGTCAACTGTCCAAAGGTGGTATTAGGAAATTATCTTTGCAAGGAAGCCTAAAAGTGACTTATGGTTAGACATCTGAGAGGACTGGACTGAAACTGCTTCCTCCGTTTAAAAACTTTTTTTTTTTTTGATAAGATTTGGTGTCTCATGTCTTACTTCCGATATGACATTTTAGAACTTAAAGACTAACAAGATTGAACACTGCTATACGACAAAATGTTCATAGGCACCTCTGCTTAATGAGTTGGAATGCTTTTTCAGTGAAAGCCACCATTAGACTAGAAGTTGTTTTACTTGATAAAGTATCACAACAGTCATAAATGTGGAAACTTCCTGTGCTTCACATGACAAATGCTTGGGTTTTGTAGAAGCTGACTTTTGTCTGATAAGGTGTTGAACATTGTTTACAACACATTCAAGTGTTTAAGGGGAGAAGAGATTTGCTACAGTAAAAACCATCAATATCCTTGCAGTAAAACAAGACCAGGACAGAATAATCAAAGTTCAAAATGCCTATTACAATGCCGATTTTACGTTAAGTCTGTTGAGGACCGCTGGGTTTTGCTGATCAACAATAACATTAGGAGCATTTCCGTAAACGTGTTACGTGCACTTTGAAATTTAGCTTAAAAAATGTTTATGGAAATGTCAAAATTTGAATTTGTTTACATTCACTTGAGGTAGTTTTTGCCTTGTTTTAAAAAGGGTTGCACCAGCCTAGCTTGTGCTCCAAACCAGTTAAAGTTGAAAATGCACCCAGTACACTTTACTTTTTGCGATTTTCCAAAGCTCCCTCCATATTTGCGTAACCTTTTGTGGCAACACGGCTGCTGAATGGCATGTCACTGGTCCTGTCTTGTCTTTTCATTCAGTGACATGTTGATGAAGAAATACATATGCTGGTAAAAGGTTGCCTTTCGGGATTCTCCGTGATTTAGGGTCAATCACATCAGCCACAGGTTTCTGAAGGGATGAAAGCTTTGGTTTGGTCGTGTCAGTTTTTAAATGTGGAAATCAAACTGTGAAAAAACAGCAGAATGACAGAATTCGAATCTCGCACAACATACTGTCCCACCTGTTAACACTTGAAATACACTTAAATCTGCTAAAAATGATCCTCAAATTTGAATGCATATTAAATGACGAATTAAATGAGATGTTGAGATAGGTCATTGTCTTTTCAGCAGTTTTAGATCCCTATGCAGCTTTGTGAACAGTTTGATCATAAGTCTGATATTATCGTGAATCCATTTGACCCCAGATTGTTAAAAAAAAAACAAAAAAACCCACACTTGTGTCAGCAGTTATTTGATTTGACACAGCAGAATGCACACAGGATCCTGTAAAATGCTGCAGTGAGCCAGCATTCACACAAGATCTACAAAACAATACAGCTATAATGTTATATGCACCAATGTTTTCTGGCTGTCATATGTCAAAATGCCTGCTATGAAAAAGGTCTGTAGTATTTGGCAGTCGGAAGAGTAGATCTCCAATTTTTGTCTGTAGAATCTATCTTGAAAGTCAAAATTATTTGTATTGTTGCGTCATTTACTGTTTTTATTCTTGCCATTATTTTGGAGTTGACACAAAGGTCGAAACCTCAGAATATAAACCCTCTTACGTTTTCATCTCATCAACCTAAACATGCTTATTTTCCCTTCCTCTCTAGGACTCACTGTGCTGAGATCGCCCACAACGTCTCCTCCAAGAACAGGAAGCTGATCGTGGAGAGGGCAGCTCAGCTGGCCATCAAGATCACCAACCCCAACGCCAGGCTCAGGAGCGAGGAGAACGAATAAACCGCTTATTCACAATAAACACTTTAAAATAGAAACCTGACTCATGGGTCTTTTTCTGCAATTCATTGTTTCACAGCAGGGTTGCTGCTCTGGTTTGGAAAATGTGAGAGGGGGGAGGATCAGTTTTGTTCTGAAGGTCCAAATATACTTGGAAAAATTGAGTGGAAAGGCCTGTTCTTACAGTTTAAGTGCGATAGTTTGGAAGTGGAGTTAAGCTGAAAGCTTGAAATTATCTATTGGCTGTAAGATATTTTGGACAGAATTGGCTGTCCCTGGAATCTGCAATAGACGTTTGAGAACTTAATAGCTGTGTTTTTATGTAACCCAATGTTTAAAAGCAAAGACATTCAAATAAGTATCGTCAGTAGAGGAGAAAACTGGTTTCATAAAAGAACAAGTGTAAACAGGTGCTGGGAGTCTCCAGGGACTTGATAACAGTGCAGTTCATTTGGAGCGTGACACTTGGGCACAGTCGAGATACTTTTCTATGTCACCAGGCATCAAAATGAGGAAATGCTTACACGAGTTGGCGTCCACACGAGCAGCAACAGAGCTGGTTGTTTTATCCCTTGGGTAAACAGGGTTACTCCTCACCTCCTTCCAGATGACTGGATGCTGCAGCAGAACAATGGGAGAAATATGCCCGAAGAAGAGTGTTGACCCATATTATAAATGGAGGCCACATAACTAAAAAAAAAAAAGATTTCTTTACAAGATGCAAACATGGGAAGCTTTTGTGAGCATGCATGGTTTAACAATTCAAAAGACTTGCACTTTCGAAGAACATGCATGGTTCATCTTTATTTTTCGTTTAACCGTTTTGCAGATCAAATACCATTGACATTAGTTCAGCAGTTCTGAAAGACTGCTCAATAAACCACATTTCAGTAAGCTACAGCTTACAAGCATCAATCCATTATTTTAATTATCCCTCTGAATCAGCGTGATTTTTGAATCTGACATTTGAAGAAGCACAAATATTCTTAATTGCCTCCCGAGTTGCAAGGACAAAAAGCGTAGGCCTGCTACATGGTACTTAGTGGATGTGAACCGTACCTAATGTAAAACCGTTGGAAAAATAAAGGTTTTAGCTGATGGCAACGAGTCAGCTCTGCAATATTAACTGCATATTTATTCCAATCCTCAACTGACCAAGATCATATCATTTCTGAACTTCTTTTGATCAATACATGAAATAGAAAGCTATCAGAAGTTATCGCCTTGAAATGGCCACTTGATATTGTTTTTGCAATGTTAGGAGCTGGTTTCCTGCAGAGAAAGTTTCCATTCCATTCTGGCAGACAAGCTGTGCCCCACAGCCCAGAGCCCTCTGCCATCTGTTCCTGTAAAACTGACATTGCCAGAGATGCAAAAAACATAACATTTATTTAGCCAGTCAGCTTGTGGCTGTTTGAACGTACAAGTGAGCTCCCAATGATGGTTGAAAAAACAGCCAGCGTTGGATCTGTATCTTTCCTGTAATAACAATCTGCACTTGTTTTTCGAGTGGCCTCACCTGAGAAGACTGGAAGATCTCCAGAAAGGGAGGAGAACATGGGGACAGCAGGACAAGCAGAGGCTGCAATGTCTAGGAGATAGCAATAGAGCCAGGAAGGAGACAATCTGTTTTTTTGTTTTTGTTTTTTTTTTTCCTTTTCACTGATCAGAAAATGAATATGTCAGCAAGGGTAGTACTTGGAGAGGGACGCCTCAATCCCAAGCAGTTCTCTTTTGTCTTCCCTCAGACGGACTCCCTGAGGAAAGGCAGCCGGTCTACAGCAGGAAAAAGGAGGATGTTCTCCTTTTCTCTCAGATGTCGACTGGGCATCATCAGGGGGAGAGCCAAAGGTAAACCTATGGGGAAACTGTTTTAGAGACTATGTCAAATCCAAATGATTTGATTTAGCTTTACTTGTACTTCATTACTCAATAGTCATCTCATTATGTACATCCACTGAGCTAAGCTACCTTTACAAAGTGTAACAATTACAGCTTTTATTCAAGGAGGTGAGATCCTTTCTCTGCAGCTCTTTTTGTTATTCACTGATCTGTGCTGGCTATCAAGTGAAGTGAAATAGTCATTTTGCTTTTAATACTTTCCCTTGCAACTCAACCACACCGCCATAAGATGGCAGTGTGGTCAGTTTGATCAGTGAGCAGGGTGAGATTCAGGCCCTTCTGCTTAAGATGTCCACACACATTTTGAACAATAATGCCGATAATATACCCTCAAATAAATGGCGCAGTGGAGCAAATTTCTTTCACTCTTTGAGCCTTTAAGTAAATCATTATATCATCCTTGCTCTACAGCAGTAACGTTGATCTCATGTCAGTTTCATTTTTAATAATTCAACTTTCGCTGCCCTGCTCTGTATCAGTCGGACACACTGCTCTGTCTCCCACTTGTCTTTATTCTGTTGGAAATTAATTAGTCTCGCTCTGAAAGACTATGCTCGCACACAATGTAAATTGGGTATTAGGGACAAAAGTCTCGGAGGAAATTATCTACACCAAAGAGTATTGTGTCCACTGAAAGAGCTGGCTAATTAGGCTCCATGCAGCAATGGCTAAAAAATGTGAATGTTTGTTTGTAATCACTGAACACATCTTTTTAAAGCAGTCAGAAAGGAGTAAAGTTCTGATGGTGAAACACCCAATAGCCCAGCTTATATGGTGTACTGATTGTTGTTTCTCTGCCTCCTCCGTGACGTTAATGGCAAGAATTTGTCCGCGGTGACCCAAACAAACTAGGCGACCAGGATCAGAGAGGCTACCGGGGTGTTTGTTAGCGTTGGGGGTCAGGAAGCGGCAGGCGTCGAGGCTATTGTGAGCAACAAATGGTGAGACAGGTGTGGCCGTGGGTTAGGGTTAGACCCATTAGTCCCTCTGTGTTTGAGTCGAGGGACGTGGGATTAACAGAGGGTCCTTTGAACCTCCTGAGACAGACAGATTGACAAATTGCCACACGGTCGCACGATAAATGTTTTCTTTTCAAGATACAATTCTTGCGGTGGAATAATGAGTCTGACAGGGCTGCGTGGAAAGAAAACAAGAGTGCGATCATTTGGATGAAGTCGTTTTGTATAGTTTGTCTTTGAAAGTAAAACACAGTTCTCTTGAGTAGCTCTAACTTTCATCTTCACAAGAATAAATCCTTACTTTTCTCCTGTTATTATATTTATCTACGTAGCATCACCACAGATTGTCTTAGCCTTGGCCTCGTCTCTTACTTGGATTAGACGCACCACATACTAGATGCTGGCTCATATCTGCCCTACAAATATAAATATAAGAAATATAAATTATATTCACGATCACAGTCTGATTTAAAGCTGAATGTGCCACCACAGCCTGGCCCTCAACAACTGCATATTATCTTAATATATGACAGGCAGCTGTTCTACAGAGGAATTTTGAGTATGCACACGCTGTCGAGTGTGTGAGTGAGAGAAACAGAGATACTAGCATTGTGGAGATGGCAGCTCTGTAAAATGGAGAATGTGAGAAATACACGACCGCTTTTGTCCCGATGTTTTGGATGAGACTCACAATCACCGCGCAGGTGGTGTTAATTGTGCCGAGAGTTGAGTGCGAGGTGTGTGCGGTTTTGTCGTGTCTAATCTCGGTGCGTGCGAGAGGGTGGGTGGCTGGGTTTGAGGATGCGCACACGGAGGGTGTTTGACTTGGTGGGAAATGGATAAAGAGTGACTCTGTGTGTGTCTGTGCAAGGGGAGGGAGTGACTATCGTGTGTGCCTGCCTCCCTGAACCCCTCTGGCAGAGGGAGGGAGAGAGACAGAGAAAGAGAGAGAGAGAGAGAGCACACACTCACTCCAGCTCTGTTTGAGAGAGAAGGGTTATGTGTGAGCTCATGTGAGTGTGTGAACAGGAGATGATAAATCCCCCAGAAAAGGACGAACGATTTAGAAAGAGAAGCTCAAACACGGGACCACGGCAAGATGGCAAAAAAAAAAAGGACATGTAGCATGATCTCCCTGCTTTGGGTCTCATAGGGGAGAGGGAGCACATCAACAGAAACAGATTCATATTTTTTGAAGATTAGGAGGAATCGCCTTCTGACCTCTTTTGAGCCAAGTTTAAACAGAGCGAGGGGGGGAAAAAAAAAAGACCGTCCGAGGATCAGAATTTGTTCTCTGGAGCTCAGGACTTTACAAACAAGGACAAAGGTTAATAAGGCAGTTTTGAAGTTGGAGCAAAGGAATGACGAAACGAAGATGGTGTTTGTGTTTTATCTGAGCGGGTGAGACTCGGCCTCTCTCGAGTCAAAACATCTTTTCCTCAGGTGGAACTTGAGCTTTCCGCCCGGCAGAGATCTGCAGGGTTTTTTTTCACGAGTGTGGCTGCATCGACTTAACTACAGCCATGCTGTGTGGTCTGAGGAGAGATACCAAGAGCTGCATTGGTAAGAGCACCGCACTTTGATCTTTGCAATGCAGAGTCAAGGGGGTCAAGTGATAGAGGAGGAGGCCAGTGAACACCTGGAACAGCTTTTACTTAAACATGTAGTTCATCTCTGAAAATGATTACCTTAATGTCTCTGCTAAACCCTTCACTGCTTCATTCCAGGTAATTAGACTTTTTTTTAGATTGAATCAGTTGAGTCAGTGGACTTGATCACCAGCTCTACATGTCATCCCGTGATGTGTAATGGAGCTAGATATAGCAATGTGAACTGGGTCTGGCAAGGCCCAGTTTATAAATAAAGTTTTCCATCTGAAAATAGCATTATGATTTCATTGTCATTGTCAGTGCCGCCCCCGTATTTAACCTACATTCTGATTGGTTATTAGAGGGATGGCATAGAGTGCCCTAAATCAGGAGTTAATTAACTCACCACATATTTTTGCAGGAGCGTAGAAATTTCTTTTCTTTCTGAGTGATGCTTTGGGGTTTTCTAAATGCATCTCCTGTGGCAAACCCGATCCTTGAGCCAATTATAAACTTCCTGTTCAAAGACGACCAGATTCAGCTTCACATTCACTGGTTAATTGTTGGGGCTGTTTATTAATCAGCTCCATCCTGATGGTAATTCTGGACGTTAGGGTGACTGATGGTTATTTTAAGCTGGAGGAGGATAGCTGGGGGATGGCTTGATGGTACAGTAGTGTTCAGTCACGTGCAGCGCATTGGGTCTGCATAACCCAGAGCTAATGTTGCCTTTTGACTGCAATGACAGCTGCTGGACTGTCAAGGCCCTCAGGAGCCTCGTGGTTGTAAGGCTTTTGCCCAGCTTAATGCGCTTGTGATGTGTCACTCACTTTGTGTATGTGTGTGCCTCACAGCTACCGAACAGGA
Source organism: Coranthus polyacanthus (assembly GCA_037367275.1). Classification (NCBI taxonomy): domain Eukaryota; kingdom Metazoa; phylum Chordata; class Actinopteri; order Kurtiformes; family Apogonidae; genus Coranthus; species Coranthus polyacanthus. The sequence goes on along the minus strand of JAPQRN010000025.1, from coordinate 10,863,198 downwards.
TATTTGTGCAAGGATGTGGATCAAATAGTGTGAAATACCATACAATACATATGCATATTGTGTACATTATGAAAATATGCAAGTCCAGCGAAGATATTTTTGTGACTTCTCTGACTCATGCAGCCGTGTGGACATAGATTTTCTTCTTTCTTCCTCATACCCAGGGTCTGCCCAAAGGTTTCAGGTCAGAAAGTTTGAGGATCCATGCCCCTCAGCTGTCCTAAGGCTTCATCTTCAGTTGGGCAGATGTGTAAAGATGTGGACAGAGAGAAGGCAGGCCTCCGAGCGCTCGCTTCCTTCACTCCAGTCTTTATAAATCAGCTCAGATAAAAGAAAAAGCCATCTCAGAGCAACTCAAATGTCATTTCTCATGTCGAGCTGATATACTTTCAGGCCTGTTACTTCTTAAACTATGACAGATGTAACTTCTGACCTCTAGAGCAAAATGAAGTAGATCCTACTTCTGTTGACCTTTACTACCTCCACCAAGGAGGTTGTGAGATCACTCCCATTTGGTTGTCCATCCGTATGTCTGTCTGTCGGCAGCATACTGCTCCACATTTGTGGAAGTGTAGGGCATGGACCAGGTACAAACCTCTAAAAATTTTGAGGCAGATCCATCAAAAAGGGACGAGGCCAGAATTGTTTTTCACGTCCTTTTTAACACTGGAGAACACAAACTGTTAATAATAATAATAATAACAATAATAAGTTAACTAATCACCAACTGGAACCAATTGATGAATTAAGACCTTTGTTACCATGGTAACAATCAGTTACCATAACTAGTGGCACCAACCGACAAAAAAGGAGGAAAACATCATAATTTGTGGTTTATTTATGGTTTAATGTGGCTCCATGCCTCCCTGGGGACAATAAGGACTAAGAGTGTTGGTTTAATAATATTGTGGACGGAGAGGAAGTGTGGATTATTGGCCATGGCAGAGGTCTGTGCACTCAGAGTGCTCTTCAAGTTGGTTTATATGAAATGGTTTAAGAAACAGCTGTAGTGTAACATTAAGAAGTGTTTAGATTGTGATGACTGCAGGTGGATGTCTGTGATGTGCCCTCTCCACTCTTGGCACGGCTCTTTTTTAGATTTGTAATGTCATGTACAGTCACTGCCCGGACGGCTAAAAAGGTAATCTGCAGTGGACAGGATTAAAGAAGAAGCGCCAAGTCAGGTCTCTTATCGCCGTGACTGCTGACACGCTTGTTCAGCTGCATTCAGGTTCAGATGGCCAGCCAGTCAGTGGCTCTGCTAATCTGAGGCCAGCCTGGTGCTGTGTCAGAAATAGGTCCACTGTGGGTAAAATTAAATAAATAAATAAATAAATAAATAAATAAATGCCACATTTTCCCTGCAGAGCAGATTGAACATTTCCTGGGTCTTTGCAGCAGCTGCTGTAAATGACATGAAAATGATGATTTTCTCTCCATGCCCAAACAGTCCATTAACCGCATGCTGTTCCTTCAGGAAAATTCCCATGCTTTAGTAGGCGCATATATCAGGCTTGCCACAAATGTATTCTTGTGTTAAACGAATGATTTTCAAGGGTCTTAGCTGCAGACACAGAGGAGCTATTTTCAGCGCTTGACCCTTTTATTGGATTGTCGTGGAAACAAAGTGGAGTGACCCTTCAGGTTCAGGTTCCTGAGTTCACTCTGTTTCAGTTAGCTAATGTCTGACTGATGTGGCTTAGTGCTGCTTCCTTCCCAGAGCCCCCACATTACCCAGGGTGCAGTTCAAAGCATTAACGTCTCAGCAGCTGTCAGGATGTGGAGAGGATGGTCTTCTTCATTTAGCCCTCTGCTGCAGAGATTATATCACCGCACTGCTTCCTAACATCACCTCCATACTTCCTTGCTGTCTCCTCAGATGAAGGACCATACTCAAAGGGGAGTAAGGAGTCAGGGCCATCTGACCAGTCACATTCCTCCCAGAGGCGCAGCCTTTCAGGTACAATACAATCAAACCTGACTTTACATCATTTTGTTTTCTTATCTGTTGTCTGATTCATGCTGCTAGGCCCAATCCATCTCTATAAAAGAAGGAAGAGTCCATCCTCTCTGACTGAGATACTGTGTGCATGAAGGCCTGCGTGTCTCCTGTGTTTTGTCTTGATGTTGCACTGTTTGAAAACCCCATGAATGCTTAGATAATCTGGAAAAAATGCTTGTGTGGCATACCTGTCATTGGCACTAAATCACACAGTAGACTTCACATAGTAATTTAACAGCACAGCACAATGTGGACCCCTCCATGAGACAGAATGAGACCGAGTACAGTCGTCTGATAGCACAATGCAGCCACATAGCCATCAGAGTTAGGGTCAAAGTCATTTTCTTTCACTTTAGAATACAATTGGATTTCAATTTATTACCTGATGAGCTTGCCATAATTTTCAATAAGCTTCTTTTTTAACGGATGTATTGATTTTTTCCCCTCCATTGTCAGTATTTAGTGTGTTATTAATAAAAATGACTCCATCCTCCTCCTTCTCCTCCTCCTCCTCCTCCTCCTCTTCCTCCTAAAGGCGTCAGGAAGATTTAATCAGATTGAGAGATTTGGAGTAAGAAGAAAAAGACAGGAATGTGAGAAAATAAAGTTTGTGGCCGTGTGTCAGAGAGGATTTCTGTGAGTGATTCAGAGGAGAAAGAAAAGATGAAGGAAAAAGTGTTTCAATGCCGCTCAGACCGGGTGAATCTGTCAAGCAGACGCTAATGCTGACTGTAGATCTGTGCCTGTGTCTGTATCTGTCAGCAGACGAGTACAGAGGAGTGACCACCGTGGACCTGATGAAAAGGGAAGGCAGCAGCCTTGGCCTCACCATCTCTGGAGGGTCTGATAAGGATGGCAAGCCCAGAGTGTCAAACCTACGGCCAGGTGGGCTAGCTGCCAGGTGAGATCTCTGCTCTGTGGTGAGGTTAACACCTGGCAAATATGCTAAGCCGTCTGGACATGTTATTCTGCTCCTACAGATGTACACATGTCGCAAAGTTACACCAGATCACCCTAAAGAATATTGCTATATTAGGATCGTTTATTGGCTGATGATAATTAAAGCTGCAGCAATGAATACGTTAATCAAGTCGTCAATTATTAAATTAATCAACAATTATCGGTTGAATCATTTTCAAGAAAAAAAAAAGACCTGATTCCATCCTCCTAATTCTGGTTTCTCTGTGTTGTGGATCAATCATCTTGGGCTTTGGGAAACACAATATTTTTCACCATTTTCTGACAACTTAAAGATCAAACCCACTAATCGATTAACTGAAAAAACAGGACGGTGTCCAAAAACATAACATCACTTGAATTATGATATAAATTCCCTAATTTTTCATCCAGATGAATCATTTTGAACTTGTCAGACAGTGGTCATTTTTCAATACAACCCTTCTCTGAGCTTGTTTAGTTCATAAATTGCTTAATTAAGACTCTATTAAAGCTATTATCCCAAACATCGCCTTTAATGTCACGAAAGACTCACGTTTCGTGATGATTAAGCAGCGTGTGACTGAGGCCCCTGTCGTGATACACCCCCACACACACACACACAGACACAGTGTGTAAGAATGACACCACCCCTCTGAAAATGTCTTATGCCATCGCTTGTCAAGTCCAAGCACTTTTAAAGACAGACACAGCGCTAATTCTTCCAAGCAGCTTGTCTTCCCACAGCTGAGTTCATCCTTGTGTGGAAGTGCTAGCTAATTTACTGGGATAGAGAGACACACAGGCAGACAAGGAGAGAGACTGGCAGTGACATTGTGTGATGAGACTGGACCCGATGACAGGCCGGCTGGTTGAGATGTCTCTCTCTGTCTTCTGTCAGTGCTGACTGGCAGTTGCCCAAAGGTGAGAGGGGCGAAGAGGGCAGAGCACGCATTTAATTAATTAGCCCTTCAATGAGCAGCGTGTTGACTCAGAATGTCATATGTGAGACACCATGTACAATCATCTCAATCAGTGTCTGAAGAGGAGACGCTTTCGGCCATTCCGCTCAAGCAACTGCTCACAGCGTCTGTGTGTTAGTACGTACTGCGAGGGCACTTTAATCAAATTACCATTACTGTCTCTGCAACAGCCCTGATCTTCCAGTAAATATTAACAATCGGCCGCACCTGTTCTAACTACTGTCTCTTTACTTACACAGTCATATTTGATTGTTGTATTGCATCACTCCGTCTGTCCTTCACTTTCCACAGGAGCGACCAGCTGAATGTGGGAGACTACATCAAGTCTGTGAATGGCATCAACTTGTCAAAGCTTCGCCATGATGAGATTATCAGCCTGTTGAAGAACATTGGGGAGCGAGTTGTGCTGGAGGTGGAGTACGAGCTGCCTCCATTCGGTAGGTGGAACTCAGTAAGATTAAAGTTTTGCTGTTACTGAAACAAATAGGTTAGAGATCCACACATTTACAGTATTAGCTGAAGCTGAAGAAACCTTTTTTTTTTACAGAGGAACCACAGATGATGCCAGTCATAGTGCATCTATATGCACTGGACCTCCATATTAAACATTTCAGCATGTTGTAAACCCTCACTTTTACACTCATTTGCATTAAGAGCACAACCTTTCTGCACGCTTGCATGTCCTCCTAGTGTCAGAGCTGGTTCTTCAGGTATATGACACATCAAAACATTTTAGGTACCAGAAATACTCTACTACTCTTATTATCTTATCTATACTCTTATAAACTGAACTAAATCTGGCTGAGCAGCAAGAGTGATTTAAACATCAGCTTTTATACAGAAAACACAAACCTTTCGTATATTTGTGAAAGAGTCTTCTTTGAAATACAATCAAAATACAAAATACAGAATGAATCATTTCAATTTTGTTGAAACTTGTAACAAAATTGTCAACCATATTTAGCCCAGTTTTAACCCAGACATCTAGACACCATCTAACCTTTCTGGATCACAGCACAGTTGGTCCCCATGCTCTGCACTGTGACTGCCTACTGCTTTTAAATAGTTAACATGGGTCAAATGCAGAGGATTAATATCCCCACTGAGATTAATTATATATAACACATTTCAGCAATGTTTTGTTCAGTCTCCTGACTCAGCAGCCAGTTCACACTCTGACATCAAAATCAAAGACGCTTTTGCACAAACAAAGATTTATGTGTATATATGTACCTAGACATAGATTTATAATGCTGTCATAATGTTGATTAAAGTGTCATTTTGTAAAAACACCCCTCCTTTTCCTCTCCACTCGTAGTCCAGACCCCCTCAGGAGTCTTAACAAAAACCATCGAGGTTTGTTTACACAAAGAAGGAAACAGCTTTGGGTTTGTCATGAGAGGTAAGTGAATGAGATGGTTTTGTGAAATAGTTAAAAGTTAACTTAACAGAATTTTGAAATTCTTTTTTTTTTTGCTGTTTGTAGGAGGCTTCCATGAAGACTGGCGCAGGTCTCGTCCTCTGGTGATTACTTACATCCGGCCTGGAGGTCCCGCCGACAGGTGAGGACATGCCATGAGTTACTGTGTTTAGTGTGTGTTTGTGTGTGTTTGTGTGTGGACATGTTGGTTTATATTTGAGTCTGCAAACCAGGAGCCCATCTGTGGGGTCAGACGTCTTTCCAAAACGCTGGACCCAGCAACGTTTTGGGGTTAAGGAGTAGTTTTAGTTAAGGGGTAGATTTAGATTACAGTTAGTGTAAAGGGAGAGAAAATGCATTATGTTAGTGTCCTCAGAAAGATAGAAAGACAAGGCGTGTTTATGTTACATCTTTCTTACATTGTATATCTTGATCATGCATGAATTGGTCTGTTAGACCACACAGTAAGCAATTGTGTATGTGTACGCAGGCATGTTTCTGCATTATGTGGATGAAGTACCAGTAGTTAGATGAACAGACTCATGGATATGTGCTATTTTAAATGTCTGTGAAAAATGTCTGTTTCCATATCAAATGAAGTTTATTAGAAAAAATACCTGCAATCGTTTTAAAATTAGGATTATTTTTGCGCATTATTATTTATTTTTTCTTTTATTTATCAGTCTGCATCAGGCCTCGGCATGAAATCACAGCTGCTACACTTGTAGTGTGTGTTATCTTCAAAGCAGAAAGGGCACTGCTCATCCTGAGGCTAACGCAACATTGCACTTTTCCCCATAAAAACTGAGAGAACCAAAACAGTGCAGCAAACATACTTCACCATCAAAGCCTTTATGGTCGTTTATCTCATTTATCCTCCATCTCACCTGGGAGGGAACACTCATGTGGAACTGTTTAATGATTTACTGTGACTGGTGCCTAAACGCTTGTATGCGCATCTTGTGCTGCTCTATATTTTTTTCGTTTTCTCCAGAGAGGGCACTTTGAAGGCTGGCGACCGAGTATTGAGCATTGACGGGATGCCTTTAAACAGAGAGAAGCACGCTGACGCTTTGACCATGCTGATGCAGAGCAGCCAGGAAGCTCTGTTCCTGATTGAGTATGACGTCTCTGTCATGGGTGAGCACACACACACAGGGAATATGTGGAAGCATGGTAGGGCAGCGTTGCTCTGAGGGTAAATAATGTGGCCGTTTGGCTGGGTGCATGTGAGTGAGCGTCGGTGCTGGAGACGCCACCAGGGGAGTCACCCAGGCCCAAGAGCACACCAACAGGGAAAGGGTACATGGGTGATATTTTGTGTTTTATCATCATATGTGGCACACTTTCCCCTGACGAATTGTTGCAGGTTAAATCATCAAAAAAAAGTACCACACATTGCATTACTCTGCTTTATTATTCAGACAGTGTGTGTGTCTGTCAGGGTGAATTTCAGGGCTTTTTGAACCTCATGGGCACATTTTTGTTTGTGGGACTTTTTTTTATCATACACAATGCTGCAATACTGCAATAATGTATGTTGTGTTGTATCTTTGGTGTCACGTGTTTGATGTGTTTTCTTTTTTACATTAGGAAAAAAGTTATAATTTAGTTGCTGAAGCTACGGACTTTTCCCACACATACATTATATCTGATCCAATTTTGTAAAAAGATAGAAAATGACTGCATGGCTAAAAGCCAAACTGGAGCTTCCATTTGGTCATGGTTACTAATTTTCAAGACTGCAAACTCTGCACTGGTCTGTGCAAAATAGGGCAGGTCACCAAGGACAGTTGGCACACATTATCTGTGCGGGAGTTCAGGATTCAGACCTCCTGACTAAACCTCGTTGTGATTATATTATAACATAGATGAAAAAAATCTGAGAGTGATCATTTTGTTTGAGCTTTTTTTCAAAAGGAAATGTGATCACATTATTGTCAAGATAGCTGATAAATGATTGTAGACATCATCTAGTTTGTTTCCAGGTTTTTAGATGCATCCATACATTTACTCTAACATCCTCTCTATCTGTGCGCGTTATCTGTTTCAGAGGCAGTGCAACAAGCCTCCGGCCCTCTACTGGTGGAGATAGTGAAAGGTCTTTCTTCCAGCCTGGGGATCAGCCTCACCACAGCAATATACAGGAGCAAACAAGTCATTATAATAGACAAGATCAAGCCAGCCAGTGTGGTGGAAAGGTGAAACAAACCTCTTTCATTCACCCCCACACACACAGACGTTTACCTAACAAAGAGTTTTCTTGACACAGTCTGTCGTCGTTTCGTCGTCAGGTGTGGAGCGCTGCACGTCGGCGACATCCTTCTGTCCATAGACGGGACGAGCACAGAGCACTGCTCCCTGATGGAGGCAACGCAGCTTCTTGCCAGCACCGCCGATACTGTCAAACTAGAAATTCTTCCAGCCAGTCAGAGCAGACTTCCTGTCAGGCCACAAGATACAGGTCTGTGCTGTAGCTGATACTAAAAAAAAACCAAAACATTGTGTCTGTGATTGACTCTGCAAGAAAATAGGGAGATATCAGCAGTAAATAAAATTGTTATAGATGATCGTGTTCAACATTTTAAGATGCAAACTAAAGAAATATTTGAATAATGAAAAATAATCTTCAGCTGTTTGACGACGAGAGATGTGGTCCACTGAGCTATTTCACCAAAAAACTAAATCATACTTTACAATCTTTACCACAGACTGCGACTTGCAACATTTTTCTTTTAAATGATCAAACATCACATGCGTAATTGATGGCATAATTTCAGTGGGATAAAAAAACGATTTGTCTCTCGTCACTGAGCGGCGTAGATATTTTTTCTGAAGGGTCAGGACGTCGCCGCTCTAAGAGGACATCATTTTTTCACAAATGACTTTACATTTTCAAACACGATGCTCAGTTTCTATACTTTAATCATCCAAAATAAGAACTTGGTGTTGAGAGAGTTACATGTTTTGCTTTTCTTATTCAAATACGTGATCTAACGACAGTGTCATAAGACCTCAAATATTTATGCTTTTGAGCTAATCAGATAGACTAATAGTTCACATCATTTTAACCTTAAGAGATGGATCTGTGCGTTGTCCTCACCGTATGTCTTTCCTACAGCCGTAAGGAGCTTGGCTTCCTCCTAGTCTTTTTCTATGTGCTGTGAATCAGCCTGTGTGTTTTTGTATGTATGTGCGCACGCTAAAGGCCCAAATCCCTCTGCCTTTCGGATAGTCCCTCTGCCTCTTGTGCATACCAACAAGCCTCTCACACAAACACATGCACACACTGTTTCTCTGTCAGAGATCATGTTCGTGCTATATTCTGCTGAATTATTTCTGGGTCAGCAGCTGCCAGGACTCCTTAACATGAGAGCATGGGGGAAATCATATAACATGACAATGAGAAATAATCTGCGGTTTAGCTTTCTCTGGTGTGGCTAAATGTTTTCATTTTTCATCATTTTTTCATGTTTCTTGCCCGGTTTCATCTGATAGTTCTTCATCTTTATTTCTCCTTCATCCTTGTTTATTTACTCATGCATGTGTCATTTCTTATAATTCTCTGATGACGTATAAATAAAGACTTTCCAAGATTATTTTGCAAAGTATTTGACGTGTGTTGCAGCCTGTTGGCCACTGAACTCGATTCGACAAACAGGCATTTATCTTGTCTTGCAAAATTTCAATTCAAAAATGATTCCTTCCCTGAATAAGGCGTCATGGTGTTATGATAAGGTGATATTTTCACAGCTTCTATTTCCCCAGGATAAGACATGATTATAAGATGCAATTTGTCTAATCTCCTCTGGGGATTTAATAAGACTGATATGGCCACTGAGAGATTAGGAGTTAATGTTTCTTTCCACCACCGTAGATCGAAAACACCATTTCTTGGAGAGCTTCCCCTAGGTGAGCTTAGCATAAGCTGCCAGAGCCAGAGCTTAATGGGTTTGATTGAGCCTGATAGAAAATGGTTCTTTGAGAAGGTGCAGACGTTGTCCTGCATGTACAGTACTCTGATTAGTTCGTTTTAACCAGGTTCCCTGAATATGGCAGTCATCCCATGCACTGCTGGGTTACGGTTAGAAGATTAGACCCCCTGTAAATGAAACAGCAGGGATTACTGTCACATGTAACATTCAGTGACAAATCTAGCTTCATGTATGGGAAGTTAATTATTCTGGTGTGTCTCATGCAGCGGGTCAGTGTTTCTCTTTGAATGCTTTATAGAAACACAAATGGTACAACGCCTTTTAGAAACAACAATGAGCGTGTACTCTGCATTTCATAGGGAAAAAAAACCATGCGACTGAACGCATTTAGACCAAACCGTCTGCCAATCAGATGCAGCGACAGCATTCCTGCATTATCAGCAATCAAGCGTCCAGGTGTGGCCAATCAACATCAAGCTGCATGTCTGCAAACAGCCAGTATCGCTTCCTGCTTCATCATGCCTGGCAGGCACCTTACCCACACTGTTTTTTCACCTTCGGGCTCCTTTGAAAACGAAATTTTAAAAATGGTCTCCAATTTGCACTCAGCCTTTTGGAAGCTTGCAAATAAAAGTAAGATCCTGTTTTTGCTCCCATTCAGTTTTGTGTGTCTAACTGATTTTCAGATTCTCGTCAAAATACATTAAACCACAGCACTTAATCTAGTGTACCATGACAAAAACATTAACTATCAATTACTCTGCTCTGGATTCTCCTCCAGGCACTGCGTGGTGTGCTACAAATTTAGACAGGGGGATTAAAGCATGATTTCATGGGTAGAATTTAGAAACGTGCACAACAGAAGAGAGGATCCGGTTTACTTAATGGATGTGTTTTGCCTCCTTAATGCTGCAGTAAAAGTGCAGAAGAGCAACCATCACTGGGACCAAAGCACCAACTACTGTCATCCCCCACATGCCAGCCACAGCAAGACATGGAGCAGCCCCAGCCACCCACACAACCAGCAGGACCACTGCAAATGTAAGTTATCACAAGTGACAGCACCGCTGCTGGCTAGACACCATAGCAGGAGCCTTTTCTCCAGCACGTGTGAGAAGTTTATTTCCAGAAGATTTATTCCACTCTCTGTCCTTTGTTTCACGTTTTTCCTTTTTGTGCCGTTTCAATTGAAGCCGTGTGGATTTGGTTTTTGCTCTTTTCTGTGCCAGGCTCTTGATTCTTGAAGTGCTATGTCTCCTTTCAGCTCTGGTGAGTGGTGGCTTCTCCCCTTCCTCCACAGCCACTTCAGGCTTCAGCAGCCAGGGGAGCAACACGCTGCCCTGCCCCGTTCCTCCAGTCGCACCCACCAGCCCCCGCAGCTCGACGGGCAGGAGGAGGAACAGGAAGAAGGACCACAAGAGCTCACGTATGACAACCGTTCTCTTTCCTCTGGGTTTTTCTGGGCCTTACAAAAGCACGTATTTTCCGTTTCGTGTAGCCAATCAGATACTTTTCTTAGATCTCTGCCTCCGTCTCTGTGTGGTTAAGGTGAAAGGAAACGCGCTTGCTGATATTTAAATGTCTGACATCTCAAAACTGCAACAGCCTAATCATTTGCGGAAGAATTTCTTTCTGCAATTTGCTTGAACTGACCACTTTTACACTTTATTTTCACTATTGTCAACAAATCCAAGAACAAAGCAATATGTAGCTCATCTTTCAACACTATACAGCGGTGAATATATCCTCTAATAAGGCGTTATGGTTCAGTTATATGTCATTAATTAAAATAACATTTGCCATTTTAAAAATGACTTTTCAATTATACTTAAGTCATTAATAAAATCATTAAAGGACTGCAGTTTAAGTGTTAATATGTCATAAATGAAGGATTAAATATTTCTTACTGCCAACAGCAAATGTTAGTCATTTGTTAATGTAAGTATGTAATTTATAGTAGTTTTTATTAAATAATCCATCAGTTCTGCACTTTTCAATGTAATTAAATGTTTCTTGTTCTGTTAGAGGTCAGAGGTCAAACAGTATATTACATAGTTCTTCCTGATTAAGTAATGTGCAGACAAAGCAAGGCGTATAAACACCAACCGGGCTCTAACTAATGAACTATCAACCATTTGTAAGTGATTTATTGATATTAATAAAGCCATTACTAGTGTTGTAGTAGGGAGGTTGCATGTTCTCCCCCGTGTCTGCGTGGATTCTCTCCGGGTTCCTCCCTTAGTCCAAAAACATGCACCTTAACCATATGAGGTTAGCATGTTAACTCGCCCGTAGGTGTGAATGTGAGAGTGAACGGCCGTCTATCCCCTATAGGTCAGCCCTGCGATGAACTGCAGACCAGGGTGCACCCCGCCTTCGCCTTTGTTATTTCCGTGTTCTGGTGCTGCTTTGGCCATATCGTTCCATATCAATCATATTCTTACATAACTTTTAAAACTTGGTTACCATAACGACCTCACTGTGTACCGGGGATTGGTCTTGACCGCAACACTAGCACACCTACATTTCATCTCAGCACAACCTAAAAGTAATATTTAGGCCTGTTATTACTCTCTAAAATCATTTTTGTTGAACCTAATTGAATTTCTTGCCAAAGTGAAAAGATTTCATTACATTTGCAAACAGCATATTTTAGTTTTAAGTATTTTGTGACGTAAAACTCACGTTACTTACGAGTAATTCATAATTCCGTATTGTTGCGAATCAAAATGTCATGTATAGAACTAGAAGTGCATACCTCCGCCAAGGCCCCACAGTCCTGTAATTCAACCAAATGCCCTTTTCTCACAATGTTAAAATTCCAGTCAACGAATGGCCCTGGTGCCGAATGAGCTGCATGTGACTTTTAATACTTTCTGCTGAAATTACAAAGAAAGAATACACATATTTAATATATTGTGCGTCTAGCCTTGTTCCTGTTTGCTGCTTAAAGACACCTTTCCCTCTCGTCTCACCCCCACACTGTGTGAACAGATTTGACTGATCACTGACGTAAACGTGACTGACTCCGATCAGTGACTCACTCTCTTCTCCATCCCCCTGTTGTTTCTGTGGGTGCATGTCTCTTCTCCTTATCCTCCTGTGTTTTTGTTTTTTTTTCACCACAATCCCTCTCTTGCTCCATTTATCTGCCACTTCTCCACTAATATCTCCCTCTGATGTGTCCCTCCTCCCTCCCTCCCGCTCAGTATCTCTGGCGTCCAGTTCTGTCGGCCCAGGGGGGCAAGTCTTTCATGTGGAAACAAGCGAGGTCGTCCTGAGGGGGGATCCGCTCACAGGTTTTGGGATCCAGCTGCAGGGGGGTGTCTTTGCCACTGAAACCCTGTCTGCTCCCCCAGTCATCCGCTTTATTGAGCCCGACAGCCCTGCTGAGAGGTAACGCACTGAGACACCTAATGAGTAAACAAATATCATATAGGGAGTCACCTTGAACTTGGGGCCCTGGTGCTAATCATTCAGCTTGGCAACGAAACGCCACGTGTGAAAAAAGCTAATTTTAGCCTGGTGTCTCATTGAGTATTTCTTCTGAAGGCACGAGCATCAGAGCGGCGGTGGTTACCAACCTTTCATCACGAGATTCATTTGCAGTAAACAACAACCTTTCTGGTTCATTCCTGACCTTTTTTTTTTTTTTGTAGAACAAAAACCTTAACCCAACATATTCTTACTCTCTTGTTTTTTCGCTGTTGAACATTTCACATGGCGTTTGCTCACTTGTCTGAGCTGCTAGACTGAATTTGAATTGAACTTGAATCATTTATATTTGAACTGCTCATCTGAAGTAATTGCATTAAGATTTGCTTAATGCAAGAAGCTTAATGTAATGTTCTGAAATTAGATTCAGTTGCTCTAACATTGTATTTCATCCTCACCGAAAACTGAGCTCTCTCTATACTTGGTAATAACATGGTAATGGTTTGGTAATACATTAATAACTCCTGTAATAGCAAGTGTTTCCAGGTAACACGACGCAGAATTAAACATATCATTTCTACATCTTTATCCTCAAACAAAATGGAACATTTGTAACGTAAGGAAAGATGAATTTCAGCATCATAATATGGTTATTAACACTTTTATTTCCAAGCATTTTCAGAACAATATGATCATTCAGTGCTATCAAAAACACGCCGCTCCTTCATTTCGCAACCGAGCACAACCCGACAGACAGACATTCAGGTCACTGGGGAAAAAAAATTAAAATAAATTCCAGCGGCACATATTTCTACCCATACACTTGTCATTGAACTTTCAAGGGTAATATTATTCTACACATTTCAAACCTTTAAAAGATCTATATCGTCCCGTCCTTTTTTTATGCTGCTTTTATGCATTATTGTGTTTTATATGTGACGTTGTTTTCAGTGTGAAACTACTAACGACCTCGCTGGATAAATAAAGGATCAAAAATAAAATAAAGGATAAATAACGTTTGACTTGAAAAATTACAAATTCATCAAGTTTTCAAAATAGGTGGCATACATTTTTCTTCCACTGACTAATACATTCATCTTTCAGGTTAATGTAATGAAAAGGTGAATATTATTTAGAAGCATACGGTAGCAATAAACACAAGCATGTATATCTGAAAATTTAACCTCAGTACTGTACTTGTACTGTAATGTACTTTCCCAGCACTGCTAGGAGATTTATCATGTTGTATCCACAGGGAATTGATGCAACCGGTGTTGTTTCAAAGTGTATTGATCAAGACTACACGATACAGTCTAATTAACATAGAACTGAGTGTGTAGTATCTGTCCTTGTCCTGTAAGATTAACGATGGTGTCTGTGCCAGAAGGACAGGGTTATCTCCCCTGGGTCTTGTAATACGATTAGTCCAGCAGCATTTGGACAGAAGTGACTCAAATACAGCATCCCACTGTGATGTTGGTGGCTCAGCCTCCACACAAGGTTAATGAGCAGCGGTGGTTTTTGAATTAATATTAGTTGACAGTGCTTCTGTGGTCGCCCTCACTATTAGGGGTCTGATTAAACGTGTGACATGTGATTTTGGGTTTTTTTGGGGTTTTTTTTTTTTTACAAGTTTACATGAGGTTAGTTTCCATTGTGTTCATGTCACACCTCTGGGTGACATTTCATAAATGGCATTTTAAATATGTGACATAAGGTGCTAAAGAAGCTGATGACTGTGCTACTCGTCATCATCATGTCGCCAAAGAGCAGAAATCTGAAACCTTCTTATGCATGTGTGGGCTTAAACAAACTGCTCATCGGGTGCGTTAATCAAGGAAATCAGCGATGTCTTTAATATTAAAGCCATTTTGATTGATCTCTGATCTATAATAATTACTCTCTCCAGCTGCTCGTGGATTTGCTGGTTTTTTGCACCGTGTTTAAAATAAATACCTTTGAGTTTTGATTACTGGTCTGACAAAATTATCCATTTGGAAAGATCTGACCTCTTATTTTAATAGAACTAAAGAAAATACAAACCAGATCATACAGGATCCTCTTGATGACTTCAGTGAGATGGTTTTTAACCCTGTTACTTGAAATGAGCCAAAATCATCTTTGTGTTATTTCCTTTTTCATCCCATAAAACATTTTGACCTTTGTCTCTTTCTGTGTGAAGATGTGGACTTCTGCAAGTCGGGGACAGACTCTTGTCCATTAATGGGATCCCAACTGAAGATGGAACTTTAGAGGAAGCTCATCAGCTGCTCAGAGACTCCGCTTTGTCCAATAAGGTCACAGTTGAGATTGAGTTCGATGTCGCAGGTATCGCATGATGTTGTAGACCTCCCACTGAACATCTCTCAAAAAAAATACGCAGCGCCTCCCTCATTACATTTGTCTTCTTTTTCAATCTCAACTAGAGTCTGTGGTTCCCAGCAGCGGCACTTTTCACGTGAAACTACCCAAGAGGAGAGGAGTGGAGCTCGGCATCACCATCAGCGGTGGGTTGGTCGGCAACAGGGCGTACAGCAGGGGGCAGTGTTGTTCAACAGTAACACACGGGCCTGCGTGGATCTCCTCTGAATCAATGTTCTGTGATCCATAAAACCTGCAAAACCATGAGGGCAAATAGTTCATTACCTCAGTATAATACAGGGCCATACCAGCACTCATCAATACTCTGTCTGCTGTAACTAGCTCATTAAAAGCACAAGCAAATAAATGAGAGTCGGTCAATTAAATGAAAAGGTTAAACACCGATGATTTGTTTGAGGTAATGCAAATAAGATAATAATACTGCACTGTCTTTATTTTCCAGCGAGTAAGAAACCTGGAAAGCCCCTCATCATCTCTGACATCAAAAAAGGAAGCATAGCACACAGGTATGTCCTATTATCATACAGTGCTATTAACTACTTCTAGCTTTTTAAATTCCAGACATAGTGAAGGAGAAAAGGGCCAAACCAAATAAAAGAGCACAGCTACAAAGCATCAAACAAAATGGATAAAAGACAACAAGAGCGTGTATTTAAAAAGATACTGTATTAACAGCACAGCTTAATGAGATACAGTGTCTTTTTATTTTCCCCTCTCAGCCGAAAAAAGAACAGTTTGTAACCATAAACAGTCAGCGGCAACCACAGCAGTCCGTGGCTTCCACTTCTGCTTTTCAGTCACGTGGATGTGACTTTAGGGGGAAGTTATTTTTCAGCCCGTAGCTCGATACGAAGTAGGTTTTCTAGGCGTTTGAGGGATTAATAATGAACAACATAAAAACTGTTTTGTGAATCCACAGTGTAATGCAACCCTAATTGGATTGAGCTACATCAAAACTAGATCAGTAGGGCAGCTACATTTCAGAAAGGCTCAGTGTTGATTTAGGTTGAGGGTGAGGTTGCGGTCACCCCCAAGGATCCCGCCTGGACACCAGGCTAATAGGATTCTCATAGTGAGTCAGGAGCAACTCCTGTTAGGTCTCAGTTAATAGTTATGATCCGCTTCCTCTTGTGTCCGCTAGAACAGGCACTCTGGAGCCGGGAGACCGGCTGCTGGCCATCGACAGCGTCCGTCTGGAGAACTGCACCATGGAGGACGCCATGCACGTCCTGCAGCAGGCCGAGGAGATGGTCAAACTCCGAATCCAGAAGGATGAGGACAATATCGGTACATGAAACACCTAAAACACAACACGAGTAATGTCTTTTTTTTCTTTTTTACAGCGGTACAATGAGAAATAAAGGAGGAAATGCCGTCTGTAATGACTGGCTCCATTGCTTAGGCCGATGTCCGTACATGTTTCATCATTAAGTGTTTTTTTTTTTTTTTTTCTCTCTCTTCACGTTTCTCTGTTTTCACATGTGCTATAGATGAGCTGGAAATGTCAGGCTCTATAATCTACACAGTTGAGTTGAAGAGATATAACGGGCCACTGGGCATCACAATTTCTGGCACAGAGGAGCCCTTTGACCCCATCGTCATTTCTGGCCTCACCAAGAAAGGACTGGCAGAGAGGTGAGACGAGGGCACGGGGAGAGGTGAAGGAATGACAGACCAGGGTCAAGACACTCATTTGACAAGACGGTGACACTCTCAGTCATATTGTGGAGGTTACTTTTGAAACAGGTTACACATTCCCAATTACCCTGTGAAAAATGTAATAAGTAATGTAACTATTTTAAGCCATCTAAATAATATAACGTATTCCATTTTATTACTTTTTGATTTTCTCATAAATATTGTAAACGCGGCAATAAAGCTGAAAAGTCCTAAAGTGTAAACAGTCCTCAACACTCATCACTTTCTTTATAGGAACAGTAACATTAGAGCCCATTTTTGACTTCGCAAGGAATATATTGTTGAATTTACAACGCTGTTGTCGTCCACCGACATGGCCACGATGCCTCGGCGTAGTCGGCCGGTCATCTTTATCTTTCATCTCTGTCTTTATCTTTCGTCTCTATTTGGATTTAGAGTAGAAAGCATGTTTTTGATACTACTGAATGTCATTGTACTTTCAACAGTGGCTCTAGTGTGAAAGGCTAGTCTGTGTTCTGTTAGTTTTATTGACGAGTGATTATGATTAGATGACATGGAAATGGCAATAAAAATGGCCAGCAATGAATTTATGCACAAATTCACTTTTCTTACAGTTATAAATGAGGCCTGTTGTGAATTTGGGTTGCGGTGGTTTGTGATTTTTAAATCCCCAGAAAAAAAAGGTTTGAGAAACACAGGCTTAGAGCAATGGCTTTGATTTGATTGGCAGATCGGAGGCAGGTCTGAGGCGGTGCAAATTCAAACAAGAGAACCAATCAAAGACGTCGCTCAAAATTTGGGCACATGCTGCCAAATGAATGGAGCCTGTCTACAGTATACAGTATGTAGAGGCATCGTCCAGAAATCTGCCAAAAGACGGCACTACTGCACAGCAAAAAGACGCAAAGCCACAGAGTGAGTGTTATATTCTACATGGAAGCTTTTTACAGAAAGTTGGGATGTAAACCCTTAGTAATGACCAAGAGTTTGATTAATAACTGTAATTTAATGACACATTTTGCGGTTACTATAACAGATTACCATTACATTTATTTCGTAATTTAATTAATGCCATTACATGCAACTAGTTACTCCCCATCACTGCCTGCGGTGCATCAGGCTGAAGCTAGCATAGCATTTAGGTGCCCTCTATGGAAACCTTTTGTTTTTCTGAAATAAACGAGACAAGTGAACAATGGCTGTCTCGTCTTTCTCTGTAACAACCAGCCTCTTTGTTTCTGTCTCAGTCAGAGCACTGGCAGCCTGACAGTTTTCTCGGCCTGACCGATGACTGAGGCCACCAAGGAGGCACTGTCTGGTATATTCAGCTATCTCCTTCTCTGCCCCTTTAACCCTTCAGGACCGGAGCCATCCATATAGGGGACCGCGTCCTGGCCATTAACGGGGTCAGCCTAAAAGGAAAACCACTGAGCGAGGCCATCCACCTCCTGCAGATGGCCGGGGAGTCCGTCACCCTCAAGATCAAGAAACAAACCGACCGTGCGTTGGCATCTAGTCTGAGAGAGCAATGTTAAATAAAATAGGAAGTGCATTTCCTTGTCCTTCTGTTTTAACTGTCACTTTATTCCCAGAATCAGATGTCCGCCAGCGTCTGGACAGGGAAGCTGGTTTTCTAAGTGACACAGAGGATGAACTGACAGACTCTCAAAAGACCAGTAAACACTCAGAGGTCTACTCTGCCACTGTGCCCAGTATAGACTCAGCCATGAGCTCCTGGGATGGTTCAGGGTTCGACGCTGGCTACAGTAGCCAAGGTGAGGTCTACTGGACTCCTGCTGCTGAAATGGACTCCTCTCTTTTTCATTTTTCTGTCTCATCTTTCATTCATTTATTCATTAGACCATTGTTTAATCTCACTTTATGTAGAGGAAGGGCCTTCATTTTTGTAATTTTTTTTTTTTGTAGTGTATACTCAACAGAAACAGAGACAAAACACATACATGAATAACAAACGGATCAGTGACTCATACATGAATAACAAATAAAGATACATGGTTCAGAAGGTTCTGGTTCTAACGAGCAGGCCAGAGAGAGGACCGAGAGTGCAGAACATCTATCTTAAACTCATTGAAATATGTGTTTACGGCAAAACAAAGACAACTTCATATCTCATGGAGATCACCTAACCTCTTGTGTCTTGATGACCACCTCCCACCGCATGGGTTCACAAATGGGGATATCAAAACATAAATAAATAGATGGAAGCTATTAACTCCTGTTCAGCAGCTCAGGCCTGTATAGTTATATTTGCATATATACCCATACACGCATAAATTAATGGTAAATAAAGAGACAAATGATTCAGTTCTGAGGAAGGGCCTTATTAAAAATGTCACCAAAAACCATAAGAAACAAATAAAAGCTTTTTAAGTCTAACTGAAGGAATTGCAGCGAAAACAAATTGTGATAAAAGCAGCAGTAGGCAATTCGTGGAAAACAATAAAATGAAACAAAAAGAAGCACACTGAGAAGTTACATGAGGGGAGATTAAGTGGAACAATCTCAAGTTGTGCACTGCGATAACAAAGAAGCCAATATTTCTAAATACTGTGTAACCAAATGATCACGTATCAAGTAAAAACATCTAAAAGCCTGGTAAGCAAATTGTGTGTGGCTAGTTTTTTAGAAACTAGAATAAAATCTAGACACTAAACTAAAAAAAAAAAGCCAAAATTCAAGCAAGTTGTGCTTATTGCAAGCAATGGATTGATTGCATTTAAGATGAACATAATATTTTTAAACTGAGAAGTTGTGCAAGTTCCTTAAAATAAGGAAACAATCTTGTTCCTCACTGGGATATTATGCAAACCATTGTTTTAGCTTGTTGCCGGTTAAATCTAGCTAATTATTATCTGGACAGTTAGATACATTTTCTAAAGGTTCAATGTGTGATATTTAGTACCAGCAATGATGCCTTTGTTTGAAACCAACTCGATGCCCTCTCTCCCTCTCCCACGGTGGCCGGAAAAAATGCAAAACACCCTCATTATAGTCGGTGTTTGTTTTATTCGTTCTGTGCTTTTTAGTTAAGAGGATATTAACTCTGATCCACACTCAAACATAGTAGGTGATGGTAATGCATCTTAATGCCGGATGCCACCTGCTATAAAACAGGAAAAAAAAAGGAGAAGAGGATGTTCTGCTGTAGAAACATGGTGGACAGAATGACGGCTCACTCTGTGAATATAAACGGTTCATTCTAAGGCAACGAAAACACATCGGGTCTCATTTCCAGGTAATTATACACTAATGAAAACATAATGTGAATAATCTATTCCAGTTTTGCAATTAGACCCTCCTAATTCCCCGTAAGTCTTACACACCGGACCTTTAAAATGAGATGACGCTTCTACTGAAAAACACGCTTTGACAAGATTATTTGACTTTTTAGACTCGTTTCCCAGAAACAAGACATTTTTACTTTCTTGAAATGTTTTTTTTTTTTTTTGGCAGTGTATCTTACAAGATCTGTGGCTCTTCTTGGTTTTTCAGCAACATATCTTCACAAAGCATCTGACATCTTACTCAATCCAAATGAGTGGAGGCGCACGAAACACAGGAGCCAAACCAGCTCCAGCTCTGTAGGCCTGACCCACCACACAGCGCTCTACGATGGAAGATTCACTGAAGACGAGTGGGACAAGATACCTGGGTAAGTGCCTGCTGGCTGCAGTTTCCTTCCTGTCAGCATCTTGTTTGTCAGCGTAGTTTTTTTGCTTCCCTGTGGTAAAGCATCATTTCTTTGATTTTAATCATTCTGCGTCTGAGCAAAAGCTTTTTTTTCCTTTTTTTAAAAAATTTCCCTTTTTCTTTCTTTGGCAAAAGCAAACTGCACAATCTGAATAGTTTCCTTTTCATTTTGTGTTGTATGCTTTCATGTTTTGTGCTTTTCCAAACTGTCCTTTTTTCTTCTTTCTCAGGTATTCTCTTTCTCATCTGCTTTACTAACTGCCCACGAGCTCTTTGCTGTTTCACACAGATACATCTTTTTCCGTCACCCCCTCCCCCCCACGTCCACACCAAAACGTTTCCTCAGAAGGCACCGAAAGGGCCCAAGGACACATCAGCCTTATCTGTCTCTTTTTTTTTTCTTGAACTTTGTGTCACATTATTTCAATTCTTTCTTTTTTGGGGTGACATTGCTTTTGTAAGATTGAACATTCTATAGCAGCTCTATCTAATCTAGTGGACTGCTCAGCATTAAGCTGCTACAGTTGAGAGAAATTACAGTAACCTTCATTGTGGTCCTGAGAGGTTTTTAAAGGGACTTTTCCATCGTGCAGCCCAAAAACTGCATTTCCCATGCTGCTTTTGTACGCGGCAACAGCCTCAAGACAGCAGGGCCGCTCTCATGTTCTGGTTCCTGCGTTGTCATAGATTCGTCATCCCACCTCGTTGCCATGGCACCCTGAACCAGGACGACAGCTTCTGGTCCCAGGCTCTGCAGGACCTTGAGACCTGTGGCCAGTCAGAGATTCTTAGGGAGCTGGAGGTAAGTAAGCCTGTGTGTCATCTCCACCTCCCTCCTGCTCCTGTTTCCTTTTCTGCCATCTGCTTTGTCCTACTCATGTATTCATACGCCAGTGTCAGCCTAAATGGCCACGCCAGATGAAGCATTATGATAATCACTAGAGTGTGTAATCTGTTATTAAATCTGACAAGGCAGGCCGGGCACCTGCCATACTGACCAAGGGAGGCATTGTCTTGGCCTCTAATCGGGATCTGTGTACACTGCATGAGAGATTACTAAATATATGCGTGTGCTTTGGCTTGGCCAATGGATGTTTTATTTTTACATACACACTAATCTCCGTATTTTGTCCACTTGCAGGCGTCCATGACAGGTAGTGCCCTCAGTCTGTATCTAGAGGAGACTAAAACCAATGAAGACTCCATGTTTCAGTCTGAAATTAGTCCCATCAAGAAGGAGAGAATCCGTGTCGAGTCTAATAACAACAGCAACCTGAACATGTCGACTGGTGCCAGAGATGAACTGTCCAGGCCTAAAGGGGACACCACTGATACTTTGTCCCCGACTGCCCTTGAACTGCACAAGGTAGTTACGTTAGGGAGCATATTTAGTAATGCAGGAAGAGGAAATTTGGTAAAACAATTGGTAAAATCTCATATTAAGGTACACATGTTAACCAGTTGCTTATTAACATACATAGTAGTATCATATTGACTCTCACTGTCATTATAAAACACTCATGAATGGCTTATTTTGCATGGCCGTGTTCTACAACTACCAGGCCATTAACACTAGAAAGGCCAAAATGTACCCGCAGTTATTTTTCTATTGTGCATTAATATGTTTTAATAAAATAATGAAGTCCTGCAGATTTTGACTTTGTTCAAACTGTGTTGTGTTGCACTCCCTATTGTTCAATATAGTCTAAATAAATCCAGATGAAAAATATGGGAATTTATACCTATAACCTCCACTGGGTGAAATGTATCCCCATATAAATACGTTTATTTTCCCACAGTTTTTGTTTAAACAGTCATGGGCAAGGTGCCCAGGCATTGACATTTGATAAGAGTGTGATCTGAAAACTATGTCAAGTCATTTATAACCGTTTTCAATGGATAAGAGGCAGACATTTATGGACCACGCAAATATGCAAATATTTTCTTCTAATACCCATTCTCAGTGTCATTCTGTATTCTTACGGCATTTCAGAGTTTGTCATTTCCTGGCCAACAATTTTAAAAAGACTGAACAATTCCTACAGTCGTAAACTGAGTTTTGCTTCCAGTGAATCACGGCCTCCCTAAATTCCTGTTTTTACGGAAAACACACACACATATAAAGCAACAAATAGCACTCTGCCAGCCCTTTCATTGGGGCTTTAATGTATGTCTACAAGTAGTTAACGGTTAATGTGTGTACCTTTTTCAAAATAAAGTGTTACCAAAAGTGTAATCACATTGAGATAATGTTCTGGCTGCACTCACAGTTTGATGAACCTGGGATAAACACTGGTTCCCTTAGAGATTCTTCCCATCATTAAGCTCATAGCTGCACGCTTCCTTTAACTGGACTCAGTGGAAACCCGGCCAGTCAGGACTTGCAGTGTGTGTATAACAAAACACACTACAACACTCATTATGCAGCTTTATGTGAGCAGGTGCTGGGGTGTGTCTGTTACTGCCTCCACATGCTGTGACCCCACACCGAGCCTGTGTACTTCCCGATCTCATCTGTACATCTCACCCTGCTTTTTTTGTTAACGTGACATAATGGGGTTAACCAGGCCACTAAAAACAAAGTGCATCATCACTATGATGCAGTGTGGAAATTCCAAATGTTTTGAGTTGACACATCTTACTGTGTATCATGGAAAGTTATCTCGGCACGACGTGTGAAGTTCCACCTTGATATCTGTTGTTTGGTTATTGTTAAAATTGCTGACCTTGTCATCGCCATGAAGCAAAAGAAACTGAGACGGTGTCTGTGAATACTGTAAATGTTTAGTACAAAGCAAGTTGTGGACACCTGTACGATGCAGCACAATCCAAGAACAAAAGCTGTGCAACTAACATTGTAAAGTAGAAACTTTGATATTTAAGTTTGTGGCATGATGGGAGACAGCTTAAAATATCTTGTACTACTATCATATACTGTAATCTCATACTTCTATAGTGGTCGCCTCCTGTTTTTAAGTCCTCTTTAACGTTACAGCACCAGCCTGCAAATCTTCTGTTAATGTGACAGTGTCTACTAGAGGTGGGGAATGACAAAGTATCTCATTTTACAACGTTGTCACAATATTCGACCTTGATAATGATGATCCAGTATCGCAATTCAATGATTCCGCAGTACTTGATACATTGCAAGACAGTCATCTATGAAGCACCACAATGTGTAACTGAAGAAGAAAAAATATCTTTATATTATTTGCATGTATTCACTGCATTGTAGTTGTCAGTTTCACACTAATTGACCACTGAGTGATGATGAAATGAGAGGAAGATGGAAAAAGTGCAGTATTAGCTTAGTGCTTCTTGAACACAAAACACGCTGACTGCAACGTCCACGTGTGTCACAGGTTTATATATGGTATCAATGACGTATTACAAGAAGAAGTAATATAGCAATAGCAATATATTCCTGCATTGATATTTTGTCCCAAGCCTTCTGTTTTTTACTAAATTAATGATTAAAGGCAAACAAAGTCTTTTTCTGCTTTGTCCCTATCATTAACATTAATATTACCTTATTATTGTAAATGACTATTCTGACTTGAATTAGAAAATGTTGGATTATTGCGTAAATTTCTACAGTTTTTAACCTTCAAAAGTCAAAGCTAATGAGTGAAAGTTTTTAGATCTTTCTGAATATATGCTCTACGGTCTCTGTGTGAACTTCCTGTGCAGGTAACTATCAGGAAGGACCTTGAGAGCCACGACTTTGGTTTCAGCGTATCTGATGGACTCCTGGAGAAAGGGGTTTATGTCAACATGATCCGTCCAGATGGCCCTGCTGACCAGGCAGGGTTAAGACCCTATGACCGCATTCTCCAGGTACCGTTTTCTGCCACATTTAAAGAAAACTAGATGCAATGGCACATTGAGCAACAAAAGATTTGATCCTTATCTTCCAGGTGAACCGTGTCAGGACCAGGGACTTGGACTGTTGTCTAACTGTGCCTCTAATTATGGAGGCGGGAGACGGCCTGAACTTGGTCATTAGCAGGAATCCACTGGCAGCAGGAGACACTGGGCTGCCTGACGACTGTGACGAGCCGGCAAACACACTGTTCTGCTTTTCTGAGCACAGGACCAACAGCATCGCTCTGTGACCGGAGAGAAAGACACTAGCTTTTAAAATACTCTGCCGAGACCTCACACGTGTCCTTTCACACCCTCTTACATGCACAAACTCACACGGAAACAGCCACTCTCACTGCCTGAAAGCGTCTCTCACCCACAAAGTTACAAATGCATGTGTTCACTACTGCCGGTTTTAGCCACTGTGTTCACATGATGCTGTTCGGAGGAGGCTCTGGCTATCAGGCAGCCCACTCCCACTCCCACTCCCACTCCCACCCACCCCTCTTTCTCTCCAAAGGCAAAGCCACATGTAGGATTAT
>JAPQRN010000025.1:10819134-10831731 GCA_037367275.1 Coranthus polyacanthus | reverse complement strand
GAATGAGCAATGCACATGTTGTCCTGTCCTACAATCTGGGATATTTCTGCAATATTTTTTTTTAAGTGAGGCAGGTCTTATTAGAATATCATTATATTATATTACCATGAGAAGAGTCAAATGCTAGTTGATTCTTAGAAGATGTAGTTTTGCTTTGGCTGCTAAATGTTTTTCCTTCATTAATAATGGTAGGATGTGATCCAATGGGAGGGATACCCAAATGGCCAATCAGATTCTAGAGGGGGATCAACCCCATTCAACCCTCGGCACGCCCCTGCACGCAGTTAAAGTTATTTACTACTGACATGGAAAGAACCACAAGGACACCTTTGTTTTCCACCATGGAGATCAGTTGTGTTGTTTTGTTTTTTTTGTCCTTCTCTTCAAGATCATTACTTTGACAAACAACGCACTGAGAAGAAACCAAATAGAGCCATTTCTACTTACCATAAACCCAGGCTACAGCAATGCATTCAAAGAATGCAACCCACAAAAGGCACACACCACTGGCTGCATAGTAGTCAAAGAGTTGAAACACATACATGCCACCCTGGGAAAAAAGAAAGAAAGATGCATTAATTTATCTCTCTCTGATTTGTATGGAAAGAGAATCACAGCGATAGATCCGAGGCATTAAAGAAGTGTGGGTATGGGTGGGGGGTGTTGGGAGGGGTGCACAAGAATGCTGGCGCCCTACCAATAGAGGCAGAGTTCAACAGGTGCTGAGATGTTATTAAAGCGCGGTTAATGGCTAAACGGAAAATGGCATTCCGAATTGTTCCATTCAGACGCATACGATGTGAGTGGTGAACGTGGTGCGACGCCATATTTGGTCGCAACAATGCAACAAGCGAGTGGAAAGCCTACGGCTACGGTTATCTCTGTTGTCGATCCAAAAAATGATCAAGTCTTTTTGTTTTTCCTTTTCTAAACAGGATGAGCAAAAGAAGCGAGAGCGCAGAGACGGGATTAAGTAAACTTACTTTTGTAACCATGGCGAGTCCCAGGAGATAGCTTATGAAACACACCACAGCTATAAAGATCTCTCGTCGGTAACCCTTCCTTAGGAGGGCCGGATACAGATCCACAATAGAGGTGATCTGTCCTTCCACTTCAACAAACTGTGGGGACAAAAGCAACTATTAAGTTCTCAAAGAAAAAAAAAATAATCAATGTCTCTTTCTGTTTGCATGCAGCTCTTGTTTTGCCTCTACAAACCAGTGATTAGAGAATAAGAGCTGTCTTTGTTGGGCAAGTAATGAGAAATTTAAACAGGGCAGCTCTCTGCAACACTGGTTTGTTGCTACCAAGTCACAACAGCAACAAAACAACAGTGAATCACTGTCTACATCTCTGAGTCTGTCTTACTCCTCCCCTGTGTCTCATTCCCTCATAATGTCATAACAAACTTATGAAGTAGTTCTTATTTAGCAAAGCTAAGTGCCTTTACACACCAAGAACATGCTCTTTTGTTGCGGGGAAACCAAACAAAACCCCTTTACATAACAGTGGCATGTGTGTGTGAGCGACGTTAACAATATATCACATTCAGGGCTACAAATCTGCATGAAATTTATGGTCATGGAGTGCGCCCACGTACACACACTCAGTCATGGAAAAAGACCCACTTGCATGAGTATTTACATGTACTCAAATTTAGAGCATCGGCCTGATCTCGCAGTTGGCTGAGATGAGTAGTTGGCCATGTGCAGGACTGAGTTAGCACAGGAGTAGAATTACACTTGGAAGCAGGAAATGTGATATAGCTGGAGAATCCCTCGGGTGTACACTTGTGTTTTGTCTACTTAGATTATCTTGTCTTAATCAAAGCTCTGACTCTGATCGAAGTTTGATGCCTCAAGTGTAAGCTATCGGTAATGAATTGTACTCACTAAATGGGTGCCACTCGTCCATTAAATAGTAGGTCATTTGCGGCATTGTAGACCATTAAAAGGGCTATAATCCTCACTCAGTGCAGTGCAGTGCGGTGCGGTAGTAAAATGCCTTTGTGGGACAGGCTGTTTTTCTTGTCTGTCACTTATCTGATACCTCAGAGACGTTAGATGTGGGTGAAACAGACACTAAATGTGTTTTACACATTGGGGCTGGCAGGAGTCACATAAACTACCCTCACTACCCTCGGGACCTGGAAAATGTCTGTGTAAAATGAATGGCCAGTGCAACAACCAACTGTACTGTACATGGATCAACGACACTACAGTGATTCTAAAAAAGAAAAAAGGAAAAAAAAAAGTGACCTGGCTGTCGAGGCCCAGGAGCAGCAGCATGATAAAGAAGAGGATGGCCCAGAGTGTTGGCAGCGGCATCATGGACACAGCTTTAGGGTAGGCGATGAAGGCCAAGCCGGGACCTGGAAGGAGAAAAGAGCGGGAATGGGGAGAAGGGGCAGAAGACGGATTTAATCATTCTGTCTGACTTCAGCTTGGACGACATGAGGGGATCAGGAAGATAACTTAAACAATGTACTAGAGAAGACGAGTGGAGTCTGTTAGTGCCAGTGATCTACAGGAAATATAATGCATTTCACTCAGCAACTGAAAGACTTGAAATAAATCTAACTGGAAGAGTGTTTATTCCTTCTGAGCCTTATGTGCTGTGCGGAAAGAGTTTCCCCATAAAAGGGAGAAAAGGCTGCTCTGTGTTTTTTCATACTCTAGTGTCTTGTACTTTTTTTAAGCAGGACAAAAATCAACAAAGCAGATGAGGATTTTGTTTTAGCGAAACAACTGGCTACTTCAACAGGAGCATGAGATACAACGTCAGAGATCATCATTAAGCAATTCCTTCATTAAACAGTTAAAATGCAGAATGGAGATTTATGATTGTGTCAGGGGTGCTTTCTGATAAGGCACCATTTATAGAGGGTGTATAAAATGTAATTAATGGCATCTTAATAGTTAATAAAACATGCAATGATGCTTTACAGATCAGATATTAACCATTAATAGCAGTAACCTTTGGATTTCCAAGTCGGCTGATGTTTATCCTCCTCGAAAATTACACTGGTGTGTGTTTTTTGCTCTTTAGTTTGTGAGCATGTTTGGATAAATCATGGGCCATGGGTTATGTTGACATTAGTGCCTTCAGTTTTTATGGCCTATTAGACATTAAGAATCATAATAATTGTAATTTTGATAATGGTTTATACATGATCTATAAAGCATTAATGATAAGCTTCCATAAGTAAACACTGACATGACATTACAGAATTATGTAGCAACTGTATTTTCATGATTATATGCAAGTTTCAGTCTAAAGGTGGCAAGAGTTCATTTTTACTGAACAGAGTGAGCATGCTGAAAGAAGATGCATCTCCTTCAAAGTCCACATAGAGGATCAAGGTAGACAGAAACAGAACCGAAGGCGTCCACCTCAGGAGGTCCACAGCTTGTTAACAGAACTGCGCTGCTGGTCAGAAACATCGCTGACGACGATGAACTCAGAGTGCCAGTGCACATAAAGTGGGACACAGTAAAGTAATGAAGGTCGCTGTCCCCTCGTCAAAAAGGCGTAAAGCTACTAAATGACATGAGCAGGTTGCGGGACATGAGGACAACTGGTGCCAC
This sequence comes from Coranthus polyacanthus, assembly GCA_037367275.1. NCBI lineage: Eukaryota > Metazoa > Chordata > Actinopteri > Kurtiformes > Apogonidae > Coranthus > Coranthus polyacanthus. The sequence goes on along the minus strand of JAPQRN010000025.1, from coordinate 10,828,144 downwards.
TGAACATGTGCACCGATGGCCAAATACAGGAGCGTTTTTTTTAAAAAAACCACAGCTCATAGTAAAGTAGCAGAAGATAACCAATGTAATGGAATCTGTCCTCAGTAGAGGTGGAACAAACAGAAACTCACTCTAAAGTAACAATTCTGTTTCTTTGAGGCTTTTTATTCAAGGAGTGTGCAATTGCCGATACCTCTACATTTCAGCATCATCGTTTCCAAACTAAATTTGAATTTGTTGAACTCTTTTGATAAGTTTCCAATTGTCTTTTGTTTGGCAGCAGCACCCACCATCACTGCTGCCATCACCTTGGACCCTCGTACCTGACTCTGCCACATCGGCAATGTCCACCCCTTGTTCTTGTGCCATGAAGCCCAGGACGGAAAATATTGCGAAGCCAGACACAAAACTGGTACCGCTGTTGAGGCCTCCCAGCAGCAAACAGTCCCTATGTCACACATATGTCATGGAGGTTGTTAATGAACACAGGTGGAACCGAAGTTCCCATTTCTTTCACGCAACCGTCTCTGACACGAGTTGCTGTCACTACTACAGTCCCACTCTCCCCAGAAAGACGACTCACCTGTAGCAGTTGTATTTGTATTTGTTGTAGCTTCCCAGCGACGTCATGGCTCCCAGGCAAATGGCGTAGGAGAAGAAAATCTGGGTCCCCGCGTCAATCCACACCTGAGGAGACGGAAAGTGGTCAGTGATCTTACATAAAGTGAGCTTAATGTCCTGAATACAATTTTCTGAGAACATTTTGCCTGAACTAATAAATTAGAGCTTAAATATAATAGACACAAAGATTTGCCAGAGCAGAAAAAATAGAAATGTAGATGTATGATGTTTAATACCAGTGTGTAATGGTGACATGACAGTAGTTTTATTCAGTACCTCATGAACATCGTGTACTCGGCGAAGCATAGTTAAATCCCATTTATTTCTTCTCCACACAGGGAGACATTCAGTTTTGATGTTAATCCAATCATGAAATTCCCCTTAGGCTTAATAAAGTTCACCTGAATCTAATTCACTCATGAGAAATGATATCTTCTTGTTAAATAATAAAAACGGACAAAGGATATATTAGGAAAGGATAAAGGATAAAAGGATATATTTCGCTTTAAAATTCATTCATTTAGAGAACATTTAACGTAAAAATTCCTCAGATTCTCGATAGATGAAGAATAGCTGAGGGGGGTGTTTGAGAAGGGAAGTGTAACAGTGAAATGAGGTGGAGAAGAAGTTTTCAATCCTACCTCTGGATCCTGCAAACGGGACAGGTCAGGGTAAAGGTAAAATTTGATCCCTTCAGAAGCCCCTGGCAGGGTCACCCCCCGCACGAGCAGCACAATCAGCATCACAAATGGGAAAGTTGCGGTGATGTACACGACCTAGAGAGAAGAAAGAGGGTTTTAGCCAAAATACTGAACAATACTTAATGACTCAGCAGTCTTAAGAGAAAGAAATAGCCTCTATGGCAAACAACTTCCCTTTTAAATTGTTGTTATTCCTAGCGTAAAAACAAGGGGTTGTCCACGTCAGGAAAAAACTGAGACATCATGATTGTTACCTGCAAGCAATTTTACAGCTGTTTTTCTCAGATAGTAGTAAATAGGTTAGAACTGAATTGCTGTGGTTAAAGATTAAGAGCAATCGTATCAGACACTTGTCGAAACGGTTCATCCTGTGTTTAAATATGGAAACAAACCCATAAATACTATGTGTTAAGAGAGTTAATTATTTTCCTTTTAAGGCTCCTCTGGCTTTGGCCCAGTTTTTACCCCGCTAACAAAAACAGTGAGAGGACTTGACAGCAGCACTCACTCAGCTTTATACAGTCGACAGTGAGTCTAGCCAAAAAGTAACATCCAGCACAGTATCTCTAAATCAACCAAATTAACTTGGCTTCCAAACATGTGGGGTTTTTTTTTTTTTTTTTTTGTCAGCGATTTGTTGAGGTAAAAGTAAAAGCCAAACGGCTCCCAAGCAACACAACAAGTACAGGATGTGTCTACTCACTTTCCCAGTGGACTTGACTCCCTTCCAGATGCAGAAGAAGCAGATAACCCACACTGCTAGGAGACACAAGGCCAAGTCCCACTTCAGAGGCCCTATGTCCTCGATCCCAGAGGAGATGCTCAGGACGTTTTGTCTGCAGAAAAAAAACACAAGGATTGCAACAGGTTAACATCAATTTGTGGGAGTGCACAGATTCACACAACATATGTTTTAAATTTTCAGACACATCTGACTAGTGGGTCATGTGACAACACTAGATTATGAGCATAATAGTCTAATTACAAATAATAATAAAAAAAAAAAAACCCTGGTCGGCTGCTTTGACTTGTTTACAATCTAAATACAGTATGTGGTTTTATTTATTTATGTCTAATTATATGAGGCTGCAGATGGTGAATTCTTCTCAAATGCAAACGAAGAAAACAAAAATATTCCCAATGAGCATTTAAATTCAGTTTGACAACTGAAGTCGAGTTATATCCTTGGATTAATGCATTATATTTATGGAGGGTGTGGTAGAACTAAAGTTTACAAAAACTGGTGAGTGAGTAAACTCTGCTTTTTGTAGGAATTGTGCCTGTTCAAACACGTTTACTCAAGCAAGATATGGGCAGTATATTTATGAGTGTGCGTGTCCATCGACATGCTGGTGGTGAATACTCACTCCCAGAACTCAGTGACGGGGGAGGTAAAGTTGGTGATGTTGGCCGCCAGCCAAAGTGTCTTGTTCTTGCGGACTGTGTCCTCTATGCAGTTTTCTGTGTTCCAGGGCTGTTTGCATTTTGCCCAGGGGAGCTCAGGCTGAAAGCACTGAAACAGGTAGTAAAGTCCCCAGGCCAAGATCACAATGTAGTAGATGTTCAGTAGAGATACGATCACGATAGAGGCGTAGCCAATACCTGGGGAGACAAACGAGAGGGAAAGCCCATTTTAGCTCAAAATATCACTTAATACATAGTTACGTTATGACATTTTATAAATCACATTGTAAATATCATGGTATTGTTTGTTTGGCAGATAAAAATGAAAAAATTGCTACATGAAAAAAGAAAAGTGCATGTTATCAGTGTGGAGCAGTTGCTGTACTCAAATACTTGTTCTCGCCCATATTGACTTAACACATAATATCGGATTCTTTACTTTATTGACCTAAAGAAGGGAGACATACCCAGCTTGAGCTTCTGTGATAATGTCCTTAGTGTTTTTACGCTATCTTTAGACGACTTTGCTACAAACCTAGACACAGAAATCCCCACTACTCTTCCACTCCTCAAGAGTATTTTTAAACTCATCATCTCTGTCACCCCCACCTCTTCATTCCCGCATTCCTCGTGCAAACTGATAGACAGGTCAATACTGAGACAGGTGTGTGCCCGACTGCGGGCTGATTAAGGCCGTGGATTCACAATGGAGGCACAATGGAGATGTGGGATTGGCCACTTTGCGGCCACCTGTGGACTTTCTTCTTTATTGCCAGATGGACAGACAGCAGCCTCAGCGTTCCTTCAATAGCAGAGACTGTCGGCAGCTGCTAGAAATCCGGTGCCACTGGGTCCTTGTCTTCAGCTGCTCTCTATAGTTTCCTCTCTTTTCATGTGACGCGTCTCGTGCGAACATGAGTAAGGGGCGTCACACAGCAGCTGCTGAGGGTGCGGTGCCTCACTGCTTGTCTGCGGCTTGTCACTCAAAGGTAACAGGCTGCACCTTAAGGAGTAGTCTGAGTCTTAAAAGAGGCCCAGAGCTGAGTATCAGTGGTGCTCTCAATTCAAGGGAACGGCGGCAGAACCTGACCCTGAAGACATACAGTATTTATAATACGTATTGGGTTAAACAAAACAAGAGCATCCATGCCGTTCTGCGTGCTCATGTTCTTTTCGTACGACTGTAACTATTGCTAGGCAACACAATGTTATGCCTGTTTCCAAGGAAACCAAGAAGTCATCAATCCATGATACACATCAGGATGACTTTATGTTTTGGTGTGTTTTCAACCATGAGTGTTGATTTGTGATCCTTCATGTTTGGCTCTTGCTTCACCGTGCTGTGTAATGTCTTTGACACAAAGCAGCCTAATGAAGTAAGACTGGTCCAATTACACAAGGACAGAGAGACTGAAGAAGATAATGTTTGTGCACAGACAGCACAACGAAGCCTGGACTGGAATAGGAAGAAAATCAGGCTGGAATTTTCTGAACGAACAAATTAGGCTTTTACTCTGTGTTAAATATGAAATGATCTTCTCAGGGATGATTTGGTGCTGTGATGCAGAGCTTCTGCTTCTCTGTCCATGTGTGAATATGTGTCGTGTTTATGCATTTGGACTGACCGGTGAAGATGGGGCAGAGCTTGGCCCAGCAGGTGATCCCTCCTTCAGAGGTGTACTGACCCAGTGCAACCTCCAGGAAAAACACAGGCAGGCCACCCCCAAACAGGAAGATGAAGTAAGGGATGAGAAACGCACCTGGAAAACAGACACATGAACCACATGAGTGTAAGGCAACGCTCTCGTTATCCTGTTGGTTGACGGTGCGTATATCTTCTACCTACCTCCACCATTTTTATAACAAAGGTAAGGGAATCGCCAAACGTTTCCTAATCCAACAAAGCCACCGGCCACAGACAGGACAAAGTCAAGCTTGCTAGCCCACTTCTCCCTCTGAGGGGCCTTGCCTTCGGCCTCGTCCTCTGGCCGTGTGCCTGGGCTCTTCCCCGGTGAAGGTTTCAGGGTGTCCTTGTGAAAGTCCTTCAGGCATTGGAGCTTCTCTTTTTGTGCCATGCTATGGAGGGCAAAAAAAAAGAAAAGGACACAGACAAAGACAGAGATAGAGGTGAGAGGGATAAGACACAGAAAGGAAGGAGCATTAGGGAGATAATGCTGTCTGCTGATTGCTTTGTAACCACTGAGTACGTGATATACAGTATGTTGCTAATCTTGCTAATCTGATGCATGGAGGTCATTTAGACTACAGAAGTATTTGGGTAGCTGATTCACACTTCAGATTGGAAAGGGGAATTAAAACACGACACAAAACACAAGTTAAAGGCTTAGTGCAATGCAATTTGGCAATGCAACATACAAATGACATCAATTAACAAGTCTCATACATTTACGTCTACATAGCGTACATCGCCTCCTCTTCAGGGAGAATCATCCTGTGAAAATCCCCCCTGTGCTATTTATCTGCCTCTGTCAGTCAGTCGATGCTTCTATTTATAGACAAATGAATATTTTGGGTTTAAGAAAGAACTTTATATGCATGCTTCAAGTTGTAAAGCTAAAAGTGTGCCCAGAATCAATGTACAGTAACTACACACTGGCTTGACTGTTTTTAAATTACATGTAGTTCTCGCCCTCTGAAACTTTTCCAAGTTTTTCCACCCTTTGGCTCAGGGTGGATCTGCTTTTTAACTTTTCTGCTCAGAGGGGGGCACATTGTCACTGAAGGAAGAGGAAGGGAAAGCTTGAATACAATGCGCGCTTTTAAGACCTCGCCTGAAGAAAAGTTTTTGTGTTTTTTTTTTTTTTGTGTTTTTTTTCGGTTTTTTTTTCTTCCTGAGACGCTTTCCTTCATGCTACCGTATCAGCAGTTGGTCCACCTTAATCCAAATTTAGAGAGGAAGATATCCCTCTGCATTCCACGAGCCTTGGCTTCTCTCAGGACACAACAGCTTAAGTTCACTTGAGTGTTTACACTGTAAACCGCCTTTCCAAGAAAGACAGGATTTGTTATTACTGACCGAGGTATCCTATTTCCCCGCATGAGCCAAAGAGGAGAAAAGACACCCTAATAGGACAGGAATAACTGTGTAAGACACGTCAAGACGGAGAGTAATTTAACTTCCCGCTGACATATAATGAATGCTTCTGAACAAAAGAGAGAAAATTTAAAAAACGCTACATTATTACGTGCTATTCATTTGACATCAATTTTCACACTAACAGGAAAGATTTCCCCTTCTTTTAAGATCGGCTGAGACAGAGAAGAAGTTGGCAGCAACATCACATACTTCCACTTAACTCTTGCCAGCACAAGTTTAAACAGAGTTGTTAAATGAAAGAACAGAAAAAGTCAAATTTCTGTTCTTTAAGGTCTTGTTGTACAGTTGCTGTAAAATATCCTATTTTACCAGCAACATTAAAAAATAGAAATGTAAATGTGGATTTAGAACAGTAGTAGTCACAGCGACAACAGCGGCATTCATCTTTAAGGACTGAACACTCCAACATCTACATTTGGCCTCAGGTTCACTTTTTCATTCCTGCTGGGAACGACGTGTCTTCTCGCTGTCCCTCCCTCGGTGCATACTGCGTCCCATCATTTTCTGGGATTTCTCTCTTCCTGTTATGCATGACAAGTCAACTTGAACCGCTTTCCATTCTCAGACCTCATTACATAACTGGATCGCTTCTGGCCCACTTCGTTTCTCATCCTGTGTTTCTCTTTTTCCCCCTCCTATACTCTCATCTGCTGTGCGTGTGTTTTCGATCGCTTTGCTGTTGGAAGGTGTTCTGTCTGAGAGATAAGTCTTAAGGCAAACTGTCCTTGGGATTTGACTTGGGACATGCACATGAGAAATTCCTTAACGATCAGAAAAACGTGCCAGTGGTCACATCAGTACACGAGAAATTCCTTAATGATCAGAAAAATGTGCCAGTGTCACATCAGTACTGCTCATTTTAAAATCACTGCATTTTTCTGCCTAACGAACTTAAATATTAATAGAAAATGACAACAATAAAATCTATTTGCAGCTAGTTTCCATTTATTAGACCTCTTCACCACAAAGAGGCCATTACAGCAGCAACAAAAGATTTTAAACGGTTTCGATTTCACAAACTTTACCTCCATTCAAGTTGAAAAACTTGTATTCAACATACACAAACCCTCCCCGCCCCCGCTCTCAAAAAAAAAAAAAAAATAAAAAAAAAAAAATTATCAGGTCCCCCTTTCAGAAAAGAAATAAAGAAAACTTACATTTCCTTCATGGCTGCGACTATGTATAGAGTTCCTGTCTCTCAGCTGTCACCATTCCTCTGTACCGAGTGCCTTTATGCCGACACGGGTCACAAGAAGTGGAGCTGACAGCAGTGCCCGCCCCCTTGGCTAAAGACAATTAAATCCAACGTGGAGATTGGACGCAGCCTCGCAGTGACAGACAACTCAGGTACCAACGTGGGAGACTGTAAATTTCCACTTCCCACTACTCCTCCCTGCCCACAAACATACACACAGCCAAATGGTGGGGGGGGGGCGAGTGTGTGTTCTGGCTGCTGTGTGACACACATGCACACACAAACACACACTTCGTATTCATGTTGAAGACACAGAGGAGGGAAGTCAGAGGGAGAAAAGGGTGGGTTGGTCCAACGCAGGGGATTGGTCTTGAATTATGATCTGGTACAAATGCGTGACGTGAAGGCAGCATTGAGACATTTATTGCCTTTTTTTTTTTTTTTTTTTTTTAGCTGTTGCAAAACTGCACTAAACTGTACTAAAATCTGACTTTCATGCCCCCTCATGTAACATCACTTCGCCGGCATCAAGCTGCTATATTATCTGGTACGCAGGACATTTGAAATCACTGTCCATTCTTTCCTGACATTCGGTGCATTATCTGGGAAGTGTAAACGAGTACAGTATCAGCGTATAACAATGCCTAATAAGGTAATGTGTCTCCTCTGGTTCTCCGTGGTCTGTTTAGATACCATTCCCTGCTCTCGGTGAGCTCACAGTGGCTGGCATGAAAGAGTCAATTAAAAACATTAAATTAAAATGCCTGTGCAGGATTTGCACAGTTAAATGAAGGACAAGCACCAGCTGGTGAAAAGCTGTCTGCACACAAACATACCTTTGGCCCATAAATAGTCTGTCAAATTTTCATCTGTGCCATACTGTGTAAATTATTTGACAGAGAGTCTGTAAACGTTGTGTGAGCGACCATACATTTTTGTGTTTTGGGTAGACGCTCGCAACAGAAAGCACTGTGGCATTTGTACAAGGCTGATAAACTTGGTGTGGGTTCAGATAAAGACAACACCTGGTTTCCTCACAATAAAAACACTCCGATAGTATGTTTAGCCTCATGCTTAACTTTGAATAAGGATGTAAGCAGATTTTGACACTCAAACAACTTAACCATCGACTGGATTAGAATAACTTAATCAACAGCTGAGGAAGTTATTGTGAAAATCCCCCCGTTTTTTTTTGTTTGTTTTTTTTGTTTTTTGCAGGACACTCTCAGTGGGTCCTGGAGCCCACAGAGTCCCAGTCTGGGCACCGGGCCTGAAAAGGTGCAGCGGCTCTGGCTCACAGGCGTGGATCGGGGTTATGAAAGGACACATCGATCAAACATACATTGGGTGTGGCGCTAAGCATAAGGTTTTAGCGAATAAGGTCTTAATCAGTCACATCTTTTGTCAAGACTGTCGCCGTTCCCTCTGTGGGGTGCGTACACATTCACTCATTCAGTCAATAATGTGTCGGGTGGAAGTGGAGTGTGGTGAGGCGTGGTGTGTGCGTGTGCGTGTGTGTGTGTGTGGGGGGGCACCTACAAGTCTGCAAAAGATAATAAAGTATTTCCCCCCTCTGCTCCTGAACGCATCATAGCAGCTCTCAAAAAAAAAAAAAAAAAAAAAATACACCGTTGAGTAACAGTCTTATCCGCGACAAACACAGGAAACTGGTTCAAAGGCCAAAGATAAGTTTGATTTTTTTTTTTACAAGCGAAACATAAGGCTGTTGACTCCGTTTTTAACGGGTTAAAGCGCCATACGTAGGATTTGTTTTTTTTTTTCTGGTGAGCGTAACACCACACAAGGGATACAGCAACACCATCGTGTTTTGTGTTTCTAAAATGAAGAATCATCCTTTACCGTCTGTCCAATGTCAAAACACAGTGACACAATAAAATGCCTGTCACGCTCCATAAAATTGTATGAAAAAAGTCGAAATGAAAACACATTATCTTCATCTTTGTCCCCACC
>JAPQRN010000025.1:10802873-10815694 GCA_037367275.1 Coranthus polyacanthus | reverse complement strand
GCAACGTAATACTGTGTCACCCCCCCCCCCCCCCAACATTTCAAATCCTAGCCAATAGCTTTTTTTTTTCCTCCAGATTTTTTTTATTTATTTTTAATTTTTTTGAAAGAATAAATCCTTTTTACAAAGTACATCTGAAGCGAGTCAGACTATAACCTGTGGGTATATCACGTTACTTAACATATGCACTTTGCCAAATTGATCACGTAGGCCAGGTTGCCCAAATTTCTAGTGAGCAAGGCGTGCGCATGTATCGTTCACTGCAGTGTTGTCTTAATCCGGAGTATCAGCCACACCAAACAGATGGCTGGGCCACGTGTGTTTTGCAGAAAAGGTTTGAGTGCCACGATGGTGCCCACGAACACAGACTTCCAGCGTGTTTTGCAGAAGATCAGTGAGATTCAGTTGTTTAAGAGCAGCTTTCACTTTTCAAAAACAAGAATTGAATTTATGCCCACTGTGTAGTTTTGCCAAATAGCTGTTGTTGTTGTTTAGTTTTTTTTGAATATATATCCAACCGGAGATGAAGCTTTCAATTGTGCAATTTCATAAAAATTATTGTCAAATCGAATCACAGCAAGGAACTGAATGTTTTGTTCCTCATTTTAATGCTGCGTATGCTTTTATCTTCCTGTTTCGTAGTTGAAAACAACATCATCTGTTTGTCTTGTTAAGCAAAGTCCCTTTTTTACAGTCCTTCAGTCCCCTCAGGGTTTAGTGATGGTTTCACCCAGCTGAGAACAAAAGCTCTGTCAACAGAACAACTGCTCTCTGGTGCCCGAAAGGCGAAACGGGCAGGAAACAGGAAAGTGACTGAATTTAAAAAAAAAAAAAAAAAAAAAAGAACATTTGGACGCACAGTGTTTGTAACTGTGACAAAAACCAAGCTTGAATCTAAAGTAGCTGAACACACACGGAGAAATAAAACCACACTTTACTCATGTGTTGCCAACCTAAAGCAGGCTTGTCTACAGAGGAAGCACCTATGAAGTTTTGTTACGTCACCGTCAAATAGCACAGTGTGGCTGCTCTTGTGAGGCCGCAGACGTATTCAGACGTATTCAGACATATTTCTCTCATTCATTGACCGTTTGTCACCCTCGCAGCAGGTACGGTACATCTATTCGCAGAAGTCCGCCTGATTGTTTACACTGAAGAGTTCGGGGCCACAGGTTGTTGTCCTGGATAGATTTAGCCTGTCTTTTGTTAGAGGTCTGTCTAAGGGCAGTCCAGTCACATGGTAGCAGTGTAATCCTGTCTCACATGCAGACGCTGTTTGTGTCTTTCTGCAGAGCTGTTCATGTTCTCTACTGGCAACCTTGTGACTCACCTCAGTTGGAGAATTACTGTATATTGTGCTGCACACAAACAATAAATGCGCACCATGAGGACTTATAAAAACCAATAAAAGTCACTGTCGCCGCAGCACACAGCCTTATTTCTGTGATTTGCATACACGACAGCCAGATATATTTACTCAGCTTCATCAGAGAGTCCGCAGCGACAAAGCTGACTAATAGGACCACTGCTCGCTTGCTTGTTGGTGTCCTGCCTGCTAATACTTCAAGGGAGCATGTAAGGCTTAATCCCATATTACCGTGGCTATGTTAAGTGTAAGCATCTGACTGTCACACACTTCCAAGCCTCCACGCAGCGCAGGGAGATAAACAGAATTCCTGGTTGATAAGCTTGACCGGCAATCACTGTTTATGAAACTTTATACCCATCCTTAGCCTGGTATTTGCACGACACGACAGTGGGAAAGTGGGGGAAAGTGCTTGCGTTTCAAGACAATCCTTTAAAGAGATCTCATCGCCGGCAAGCTTTGGTTCGTTTTAGCCGTGCGTAGTCTTTACTGTGTCATTTCTTACATAATGCCTGGCGAGGGTTACACTATCCTGACTCAGGTCCCTAAGTCTGTCTAATTAAATGCAAACATAAGCTCACTGCCGTACCAGGATATCAAAGGAAAACCACAGATGCGGCTGAACCGACATACTGTGAGCGAATGCGTGCATCAGAAAAGGTTGTTTTTTATGAATGCTTAACCACACAAATAGAAAAGCGGAGTATCTAAAAAGCATGAAGATGGATTGAGGGAATGCTAGAGAGAGCTACAGCTTTTCAGGTCAGTGTCTGGCTAAGTATGGGCTTATACTCTCTCTCTCTCTCTCTCTCTCTCTCTCTCTCTCTCTCTCTCTCTCTCTCTCTCTCGAGTGTTAATCCCTAACTAATAGCAAATTAGGATATTGGCAGTGACAGCAGCAGCGAGTTATGTCTTCTATCTCCTGAGAGGACATATCAATACTCAGGGACAAGGTCGCAGATGTGCAGATCTGTCCACAAGAAAACAAAACGATTTGTCGCAGCCTAACATTATTTTATAATGTGAAGAATCTGGACCGTATGTTGGAAACACTCTGATAAAGCAGGAACACGAGGCTGTGCAGATGGCAGTGGAGGAAGTATACACATCACTTTATTCAATTACAAGCCCCTCCACTCAGTATTATCAGACTGAAAAACTAATAAAGATTAAGAATAAAGTGCCTTTTGGAGCATATATGTATATCAGAATATTAGTTATTGTGGTATTTAAGTATTTCCGAGTTACTTTTTACTGCACTGCATGCATCAGAAGAGTGCAAACATTAGACGGCAACTCTTTTTTATAATGGGCAAATTGTCTTCCACGTTAAACTTTTACCGGGTGCAGATGGCTATGACTTTGTACGATCTTGTCAGATGTGCGTGCGTGTTACGGTAAACTGAAGATTTTCATCTTTTTAATGGTGGGGGGGGGGATCAGTCTGGAGGATTTGACTTTTTCATGTCACATTTGTTTTTTGTCAGTTTGTATTTTAACGCCTCTGTGTCTCTGAGCCACAGAGCTGATGACCTGCTCAGATGACCTGTCACTAACAGCGTACGATGTACCAAAAAGAAATATTACCAGAGAAATGTTCTCTGCTTTCTCCACGTGCACATGTCCTGACAGGACTGGCAATGTGTGAAGTAACAGTCTGTACAACTTTCTAAGCCCTCGCAGATATGAGGACTTATCGTATGTGTTAAGATGATTGTTTTTATTTCTTCTCGTTCTTCAAAATAATCTTTTAATGTTGAAGAAAACACTCTGGCGGTGTAATCACATCCTGACAAAATAAATGAAACTAAACTGCTAAAATTAAACTTTGTTGTCTGTAATTATTCACCACCGATGCCCATGTGTTTATTAAAGCACACATACACGAGTCAAGCCGAATCTGAGGTAGAAGACAACCTTTGCTTTTGGTAGAATAAAGGGGGAAAAGGCTGTTTCTCACTGCATTTTGTTGCCTTGGCCTGAGTGAGGAGCCTGTCTGAACAGGGGTTTCAGTGAGTCACGTACAGGCATGACTCAAGAACCAAGAGATTTTACCCTTTACTGCCCTCTTCAAGATTTTTTTTTAGATTTTCCTGCAAAAGCACATGGAAGTCGTCAGAGCAACAACGTGTTTTTTTAGGACAGTTCTGGACAAATCACAGACACATGAGTCATAACTTAAACAACCGAAAAAAAAAAAGAAGCAGTTTTAGTCGAAAACCAGTGTCTTCTGTTAAGGGTGCTGCCACTTAAAACTGCACATAATGCGACTTCAGTATGCTGCAGTTCATTTGAAAAAGAACTGAAGCATTATAGGTTGACTGTTAGTGTTAATTGCCGTGACGGTGCATTAATTGATGACGACGTCTGACTGTAAACACTGATTGACACTGTTGACCTTCAACGTCTCACTGGGAAACTATAAAGCACACACTATATGGTTGGTGGCTGCAAAGAATGTTAAGAAACAAACTCGTTGCAATATTTGGGTGTGTCATGTAAATGGAAAATTAAAATAAAAATAAGTATGATTTTCAACGGACACTGAAGTGTGGGAAGCTGTCCCACTCTGACCTGAGGACTGCGAGAGGAGGTGAATGGATAGCTGAGGCGCTGTGCCTTTATTACAGAGACGCTGGTTTGACTTTTAAACACAGTCTCCATGGAAATTGAATAAAATGACGAGTAAAATGAGTTCTTCCTGCAGACTGCATTAGTGTGCACTTGGCGAAGGAGTGCAATGTTGATCCGAAACCAATAAAATAGACTTTCCCACCCAAGATCAAAACTGGCCTGTTGCTTAGCAACAACCATAAAATATTTGCAAAGGAAACTTACCAGCTAATAAGTAATTTTTTTTCCTGTTTCTTTTCTTTTTATTACATAAGACATCAGGGCTGGAATCCAGGGGTTTTGTTGTCTAATAGATGCCCTTAGTTTTTCATGGTTTAACAGCAGCTGGGTTCCACAGTGTCCCCCCACGTTGGGCACGTTTGAGCTCACCCACTGATCTGAACCTCAGGGTTGCTTTAAGGTGACATATATCTCTGCCTTCACCTCTGAGCCTCTTTGAAATTAGAGCGACGGGGTCAGCAGGGATGGCAGTTATCGCACAACTGCACCGACACACACACAAACATGTAAATCACCGCAAACAGTACAGTAACAGTACCTCACAGTTTACTGCCCTTTTCACCTTTGTGGACTTGACATAAACGACTGATTTGAAAAATGGACCACAGTCAAACAAGCCCTTTCAGGAAACGTTCCCATGAGTTCAGAGACCTCGGGATAGTTTATCCAGGCGTCCACAATGCATGAATGAAGTGTTTTTTTGTTTTCTTTTTTTTAGTAAACAGCCTCTCTTTGACAGACAACTCACAACAGCCAGAGTACCGGTCTGATGAAAACATGTGAAACAGCGCCACCTTGAGGTACCTCCGTGAAAAGTAAAAGGTAGTTTGAGTGGCGACATGCAGTACTTGTTCATAAGATACTCTGAATGAAGGAAACACATGCTTGAAATACATGTTTAATTCATAAATGAAGAGCAATTATTTACCTGTTTGCAACAGCAGGGTGAAACTGAGAAATAAACGGAAGACATCACCGTTTTGAAAACAAATCTTTCAATATTATCTCATATTAAGGAATTTACATTCAAACACTGAAATAAGAGCAAACTTTCCCCCTATCCTTTGGTAGAGTCGGCGCAACAGTATTAGTAAGAGCTTCATTATTTTGTGCACACAATCAATACCAGACGGGGCCGCAGGAAATAGATTCAGCAGTACAAAGTCAGAGTGCAGCGACATCTTAGAGCGGGTCAAGCGTCGAGTGTTCGTACAGGAAGTGTAACGATGAGGTGAACTGGAGCAGATCAAATAAACAATATCCTACATTTTTTGCATTTAACTGAATCTCCACATGAAATGAAGAAATTATATTTTATCTGACTTCACTAAACACTACACGAGTTGCAGGATTATTTTAGGAAACTAGTCAGGATGCATTGATTAATTTAACTATCAAGTTAACATATTTTATGGATGACTGAACAAATATACTTTTAAGCCATATAAATCAAATCAAAGTCAAATAAAATACATGATGAAATGCATAAACAAAAAAATAAAATTGACAGATTGTGAACTTTTTTGGGGCAAATTCACATTTTAAATTGTCAAAATAAACAACAAACAAACTAAAATCATGCATGTGTAATGCAAACATATTCAGCTGCTGAGTAGATTTGCTTAATCAAAAAACAAAGAACTCCTTCACACACATTACAACAAATCCATGACCATTTAGACCCCAGATTTTCAGATTTGTCTGAAACTTTGCCAGGTTATCACCTCAAACCCCACCCAATCCTTTGAAAATCTAATTCTATTATACTGTAAATAAAATAAAATCTCCAAAATACAAAAGCATATGCTTTTCTTTTGCTCCTTTATTCTCTTTCTCACAAAAGACACACATACATCACCACACGCCCCCTCCAGCTTAAACTCCACTCTTCAGCAGTCAATGTTAATGTTGCAGAGCAGCTCCTCCAAGGCCTCCAGTTTCTGATGGGCCTCCTCGATCGCGCTGTACGTCTGAACGTTGCTGGTGATATGGTAGCGGATGTCGTCCACCAGGGGGACAGAGTCTGTCTCGTGTCGCTCCTCTAAAGACGCGGCGTCCTCTTTGATCATCTCAGCAAACTCAGGTTTTTCCACCAGCTGTGACAAAGGGGTATGAGAAGAATTTATCCTAAAGGGAAATGTGCTAACTGATGAACCTTCAGATAAGTTCACCTACGCACTGGATAAACGGCAATAACCTAACATATTAAAAACAAATCAGTGCCCCCTCAAATGTCACAGAGAGACACCCACCCGCTCAATGATCTTGGCCATGTACTCCGTGCAGTGATCCTCCAGCCGCGAGAGACGGAAAAGCTTGGCCATCTTCCACAAGTACAGAACGTTCTCCTCGCACGCCGCCTTAGCCAGCGTCTTCCCACATAGACGCTTCAGCCCCGGCAGCAGATACATGTCAGCCATACACAGCACGTCAAACACGTTCTCCATCGTTAGCTGGACGTAAATGACAAGAAGGTAGTTGTCAGACAATGATGATGAATGTTAAGGTTTTCATGCGCTCTAAACCCCTCAAGATGACAGGATGAAACAAACAAATCTACACCAGTGATCAGCTTATTCTCAAATAAATTTGTTACTGCTACTGACTTTAAAACTTTTAAAACCCATAGCTCAGCCGAAGTGGTTAAACTGATAAGAAGTGAAAACTAACTGTTCCTTCCCTTATTATTAGTCCATTATCATTTCGTTCAGCGGCAGAGCTACGCCTCCGCCACCTTGGACAGAAAGCACTTGTTAAAACAGCATCGCTTCTATTCTCTTGTGAAACTGAGTCCGTCTGTTTACCTTGGTGTTGAATCAAAATCCAAATAAGTGGAATTCCTAGTGACATAAACTATATTTCACAATGTTTAAATAGATTCAAATGCAACACCCAATAAAATGAAAAATGGATTCAATATGTTTTGTTTAGTTTGTTAAATTGCTTTTCAGTAAGTTTTCTGATAAGATTCTGATGGGTAGACATTTCTCTTCTTTTGGTAAACACACGGTTTTCTTTTTAAATGCCTGGCGGTAGGAAACCGGTCTGTCGGTGACAAATAAGGCCGTGAAAGAGCTGCTTCGGATTTACCACCTTGAGGCCTAAAATGATAAGCACGTTTATGATTTTTTTTTCACTGGATGACAAATTTGCGTCCCTGACACGCAAAAAAAAATGACACCTTGAAACTTCAAACAACAAACCTCCGTGTCGTCAGTGTAGATGTAAAACATGATGTGGATAAAGATCTCATGGGAGATGTTGTGTAGAGTGATCACAGAGGTGCTGGGCTGGGACTGTAGCTGCTCCCCCTCACTGAAGTGATCACTAAGTAAGGCTTTAAAGTAATCACTGCGGCCACAGAAAAATGCCTGGAGACACAAACAAACACAGCAAAACTTATAACGTATTTACTTAAACGTGCGTGACAGGCAATAAGGATAAAGTGTGGTTTATAATACAGCTAAGGAATGTAGTGAAAGATTGTGTACCTTATGACATAAGAAACTGTATCCATTAACTCTGAAGGAGATGTCAGGACAAGTAGGGAAGTGTTTAGTTCCATTAAACGGAAGTTCTCCAAATCCAATCTGAGGAAAAGCAACAGAAGGAGACATGAAACAAATGCTGAATCTGTTAACAGCAGCAGCTTTAGTGTTTTCTTTCTGGTCATTATGTGCTTACTTGTAGTTCAGGGGGAAATGCACAGTCTGCTAACTGAGCCATGTCCTCCTGCAGCTGAGAGCTGTGAGGCTCCAGGCTCAGGACTTTCACACAGATTCCTGGTTTGTTAGACACTTCGGGGGGGGGGATCACAGAAAGCGAGTTTAGCGTTAACTCTGAGTTTATTGACCGTAAGATGAGGGAAACTGGGCTTTAACTCTGTGCGTCTCCACATACACATGCAGTCCACGTAATCATAAATATATATTTGCACGTATTTCTACTTCCACTGAATTACGTTTTTTTGATTACCTGTTGCCATGGTAAATCGTCATCTCTTAGCTTTTTTATTTAACGTGCACATGCTTGACAGAACTGAACAGAAGTGATCAAACTAACTCTGATCAGCTGTTGTGGAACTGAAAACAACTCAACTGAGAGTTCGGGGTTAACTGCAGGGACTTTTAAACCTGTTTACTGAAATAAGCTCCAGTATAACAGAAGAAAGAAAACAGACACAGACATGAACCATCTCAGCTCCAGACAAAAAAAAAAAAGTGAGACAGATTTGTGCAAATAACTGTTAACTGTAAAGTGAAAAAAAGCTGTGTTTGATTAAAAAGGTGATATATAACTAAGATAAACATGCGTGAAGTGTACTGTCTTACCAAAATCATACACCTGCTTGCATTTATTCTCCAGCTCCTCTATAAGAAGTGCCATTTTGCACTGCTTAGCCAGTCGTCGGCAGTCGTCCAAAAGGCTTATGTCAATATCCATACGTCCTGTCACACATAAAGTAGAAATGTTTCAAAATGGAGGACAAAAGATTGATAAAGTTATAAATAAAATAAAATCAATATCGTTTTTCTATACGGGACTAAATATCCAGTGGACTATCAAGTGTCTCATAAGGGAAATTACTCTTTGAAACATCTAAAACACACTGTCACTCTGAAAAATGTTTTGTACACATTTTAATACCATAAACACTATAAACAAGTAAATTAAATCCAGAAAGTGCTACCAACTACTGACTAAAAGAATCCGTCCCTTAGTAATTTAGAAAATAAACGTCACCTTTATTTTATACATAATTAAGAGATGGATGCTTTGTGAATAAATACGTTTATTGCATACATTAATTCATTATTAGATCACGGTGACAAAGTAGTGAAAAGTCAATGTTTGTCATAAATGTGACTTAAAGCCAGATTTGTTCGCAAATGTGAGACAAAAATCTGGCAAAAAGACACGTGAAATGTTTGCTTTACAAATGTCATTCAAAAAATAAGCTGTACTTAAATTCATGACAACAAAAACACAATGTTCTCGATAACGCGTAACAGATAGAATAAGAACAGCAGACGATAAATAACAGTGTAAAAGAAATATTTTTGGTAATATAATATATATATTATCTGACTAAATATACTGAACACTAAAGTGCTGTTCAAACACAATGTATGTTGCAAAACTATGAGTCTCATTTCACATGTACTTCTTTGTTGTGTTTTCAATGTATATATTTGTGTTGATTATTGACACATAAAAAAATTCTACATCATGTCAAAAGAACTGTCTGAATATCTACAGGTCTATCACAAACCCACCTGTATAAAAGTACTGCAGGATGGCTGCAAAGGCCGCAGGGTTGATCTGAAGTTTAAAAAAAACAACAAAAAAAACACTTTTATTTATACAGATAGCGTGAACCGTTTTATTGTAATCTTGCAATAAAGCAGGAAACACAAAATTACTCTTTCGACATCTCTATTTCTATTACGACTCAGCTCCTACCAAAGGGTGTTTGAGGGTGATCAAGTTCTTCCCTTTCCATTTGCTGTCGAACATCTCAGTGAAGTACTCCGAGCGAGCGCTGAGGAGACAGCGGTGGGCTGCAAATGTTTGTCCGTGAACGACAAACTTGACATCGCTGTGTTGGCCCTGCTCCAGTAACCTATTGTGAACACACACACACACAGACAAACTGATGAGCATGGATGGAGTGTAAAGAAGTGGAAAAACACGAAGAGAAAGAACTACCGCGTCTCCTGCTCCGATTGATCTCACATACAGTTGCATCAATAGGTACTTGACCCTTACGTGTGCAGAAAGTAGCTGTAGTCGTCCCGCTGCATGGGGCAGGCACTGACACAGTTATAATCTTTGAGAAGGCGTCGAATAGCATCGTTCAGTGAGCCATACATACACCTCTCACTGTCAAACGTGTTGGCTTCACACTTGGCGCCTGAGGGGCAAAGCAAAGGCAAAAAAAATATATAGGTTTTACTGCGGGACATTTGCAGGCAAAAGCACTTCTGATTAAACTTAGCCTCACCGCTAGCCAACAAGTACTGGACCAGCTCCTCGTGGCCACAAAGGCAGGCGTAATACCTGAAGAAAAAGAGTGTGCGTATTTCAGGGTGTGAGGACTATGATGCTATTTTAGCTATAGAAACAGACTGCTTGCCTGTATTGTACTTACAAAGGGGTGCTGTCCCATTTATCTCTTACATTGAGGTCCACATCTCTTTGTTCAACAAGATATCTAGGAGGAGAACAAAAAGAAATGAGAGGTAATGAAGTCTCACTGCAATTGCAATATATATAAAAAGTGAAAGACTGTTAGTGGATGGTTAACAGAATGATTTAACTTGACTTCATTAACTCTGCCAAGGAGGTTACATTTATCTGTTTGTCTGTCAGCAGTCTAGTGTCCACGAATCCACAAATCGTCCTGATTATTTTTTTTTTGAGCGAGTGCCTGATGACAGTGATTACAGATGATTATACACTTTGGCTGTTCTGGGTCAAAGGTCTAGGTCAGGAGAAATGCTCTGAATTCCCATTAGTTTGGGGGGAAAATTAGTGAAAATCCATCTGATTTGATTCTAATTCACCGCATGCATGTATAGTGTCAACAAAAAAGTTTGACCTCAAAAATTAGAAGGTCGAGGTCACAGTAAATGATTAAAGAAATTATCTAAAAAAAATTCAAATAAAATCACTATATCTCAAGATTTTGTTCACGGACTTCTTTCAAATTTCAATTGAGGTATCTTTAAACCATTGTTTTCCAGACGACATGCAAATTGTAATAAAACGCATACAGAAAATCATAATCTCCGGGAAGCCAGGAGAGCATTCAGCTGCCTTGGCGGAGGTTTGTGCTTTCCAGTTGAAAATGTTTTTGTTTTGTTTTCCTGTGAGGTTACGTGAAAAAAGGTGCATCACAAATGGTTTAGGACTGGACTGTAGGGCACACAGAGAGCACAGACCTCTGCTAAAGCCAACAAGTCTTCCCTTCTCCTCCTCATTCCACATTGTGCCACAAACAAAAAACAAATTATGACTTACGTTTTCCTCCTCTCTGCCAGTTGGTGTCTCTCTGGTTTAGTTTAATTAACTTTCAACCTGACAGTTAAACCGAACCAACAGGAACCAACTGACACATTAAAAAACACCCTCGTTGCCATGGCAGCTGTCAGTCACACTAATCAGTGGCACCAACTGACAAAAAACAGGAAAACGTAGGTTAGAGTTCGTAGGTTTAATAATAATATTGTGAGAAGGAGAGTGGACTGTTGGCCCCGCGTGTCCTTCTAGTGTTTTGTTTTTTTTTTTCCCCAAGAGGTCCATTATTCCTCTCCTTTAAACTGGGTCAAGCTACATCTTACGGAAGAAAAAATGTTTACACATACCAGCCCGGTAGCGTCTGACAGTTATCTAGTACTAACAGCTAGTAGTGACCCACGTCATGTCTGCAAACTGGGCTTTGACAGTTAAAGTTAGCTAAAGTTACCAACTAGCGTTAGGTCATCGCGGCTCATGCTAGCACGCAACCCAGCCTACAGTGCCTTTACAAAACAGTGCCGTTAGCTTTGAGCGCTGGCTAAAGAAGAAGACATACCCGAAGCCAAACCAAAAAAAAGAAGATGCTTATACGGTTTACTGCGACCACACAAAGGTGTATTACGCTGAAGCACACAAAAACAACCCTGCAGTGTCTGCTGCTGAGACGTCAGCTGAGGTCTTGGTTACCTGACTCTACAAATGTCGCCCTTTCTGCAACTTGCAAACAAATCGTACGCTTCCATGATCCCCGCGGTGATTTCGGTCCTCTAGAATGCATCGAGACGGCCTGTCTGTCGGACAGGTGTACGGGTAGCGTAGCTTCAGGGTTTGTTCGATCGAAAGTGATATTGTTTGGCTGTCACACCTTCTCACACGGTTGTTTGGATCCTCAATGTTTTGATCGAAGAGATCCGCAGTCACGTGACCAGTGTTACCTTCACGCGGTGTAAAAGCAATGGGAGTTTAGAACGTCTTTACCACAGCGAACGTTTTCAATGTTCCTGTACCATAAATGAATCCCCGATTTATTTATTTTTTAACATGAAAAGAATTTCACACACCTAAACAATAGTTTACTCCTACGTTAATGTATTATTGTTCCCGACCAAAGACGTTCAACTTTTTGTTAGAAACAGCTCGTGTTTAAAACTGCAAATGCATTGTCAACCGGAGCTCATATTGGTCAGTGAACGTAGCATACGTCAGTCTTTTTATTTTCTTTTTCCTCTGTCACTTAAAAACATATTTACAGCAGTCAAAGCTTATAGCAATAACAATACCAATACCAGTTTAATGTCGGTCTTTGTGTGTACACGTTGCTACTTTGTGCCTATATAGGGCATACAATTCAAACAAAGCAAAGTTTTACAAAAATAGAAAGCTGTAACATCTTAATGGCTTCATCCCACTTAAACTGAAATTAAACTGTAGAAATAACATTTATGTATGACCCCATTAAAAAACATTTGAAATATATAAAAATAAACATATTATGATATGTTACAGAAAAAAAACAGCTTCAAACCCAACAGATAAGATGAAATAATAATAAGAAACAGTTTAGGATGACGGTAAACAGCTGTGTTCATCTTCCGCTCATTGTTTCAGTTGCAGTTTAGCGAGCTGCTGTTTCAATAAGCAGATCTGAAGTTGAAGTTTTTCTCGCTCCAGCAGGAGGTTTTCTTTCTGCAGTTTCAACACATCCTCCTGTAAATTGTCTGAGCGACAACACACACACACACACACACACACACACACACACACACACACACACACACACACACACACACACACACACACA
>JAPQRN010000025.1:10759395-10783397 GCA_037367275.1 Coranthus polyacanthus | reverse complement strand
GCGAGAGGGCCTCAAGCCTGTCGTGAACACACACACACACACACACACACACACACACACACACACACACACACACAGGTAAATGGGTTAGAAATCTACTTGACCCAAGCCAATTTTTACTTCCCCGTACACTAAATGTTTTATTTATTAGTGGTTATAAGGTAGTTAAACATCAAAGACAAAAGTTAATTGCCATGTTTAATCTAGCTACATGTTTAACTTTGGACAGAGATTAGAGGGGAGTAAGTCAGCAGACTCCTCAGATGTTAGCGTTAATTATTTTTATACCACTTGTCCCTTTGGACTAGTGAGTTTACACATTTACTAGCCTTAGTTATGTGGCATTTTACTCGCCCCAAGCAGTCAGGCAACCATTGCTGAGTCCTGATACACTATTGAACTGCTCAGTCAATATTATGCTCTCACTAACCGTCTACATTTCTGAAGTCCCAGTGAAGTAGCTAGCTACTGTTGTCACTTGAGGAGATAAATCTGGAGCAGGGTTAACTAGAGTAAAGAATAATACAACTCCAAATAAGAAATGGGTGACACAGTATGGAAAATGCAAACGAAAAAAGACAGCAGCGATATTAAAATGTACAAGAAATGTTCGAGGAAAAGTTGGAACAGGGTCTATTTAGGACTAATCACGAGTTAAAAATAGTGAAATAACAATGATTTGAAACAGGTGATCGTAATCATGATCTGATACAAAAGCAGGCATCCAGGAAAGGTCTAGTCCTTTAAGAGCAAAGATGGGCTGAGGATCGACAGTTTGTCAACAAATGTGTGAGAAAATGATTGAAATGTTTAAAAACAATGTTCCTCAAAGAAAGATAAGAAGGGTTTTGGATATTCTTCCCTCTATAGCGCAGAACAGAATTAAAAGATTCAGGGAATCCGGATGCATTTTTTTTTTTTTTTTTTTTTACTATTGACAGTTTCTAGTTTGCAAGGTTTACTTTAAACCACAATCTAAATATGGTTAGCGAATAAATACCAGGTGTGCTAGCTGATAAATTGTATCTGTTAAACTGGTGATGTATCAGGTGTTGTCATGCGTCAATCTTAGCAGGGCCTGCCACACTTACGATGCAGCCGAGTAGGTAAATTACTGAAAAACTCAAGCAGCTACGGAAAATGAATGTAAAGGATCAAATGTTTGCCTTGTCAGTCCTTGATTCAGAGTTGCACAGCAGATCAGCTCAAACTGCAACTGGTAACACTTGTACCACCTGTTCCGCAACACTGCACCTGGTGGTGATGCAGACCTGGCTGCTTCATTCAAGACCCACGCAGGCTTGCATACCAAGGCATGCATCCTGTCTGGTATGTTGTTTTAAATCTGAATATAGGCTACCAGTATCACAAACTACTTGGTCTACCTCTTAAACTAGTCTACCAATGAGTTGGTGAGGGGCTTATTAGACAGCATTTGGGAGACTAAGTTAGTGAAGTACCACAATAAAAGTGCAAGCATTACAGGTCAGCAACTATTTCTGGTACACTTATTTAGTTGACAGTAAACCCCATGCCCCTGGTTGTGCTGGACCATCACTCTATTAAGGTTGTAAAATTCACACTGGAATTTAAGTTTGAAATAAACTAAAAATGAATATTTACAGTAATTCAACTGAAGGGTCTATATCTATTTACAAGTGAGTGAAGCTCAGCACTCTCTTAGGTTTTCATGTCTGTAATTTTATCTCTGTGAAGGACTTTGTAATTTGTATCTGTAAGTGCTATATACATAAATATTACTTCGTTACTTACCTCAGATCCATTGGCATACTCCTCCACACCCTCTGTGTGATATCCTCACCTAGTTTGGCCTGTGAGCCAATGCAGTTTCTCTGGGTGTAGCTGTTACAATACACAAGCAACAAATGTGTAAAGCATGCTAGTATGGTGAACGTTATTATGTTAGAGCATCCAAATTAGGATTCTACATGCTAAATTACATATATATTTAGATTCTAAAATACAGCAAATTGCTCTACAAGATCACGCTGTGTGAAAATATGTGGGATTGTGTATTGGAAACAGCACCATCTAGAAAAACAAACGGGCCAGTTTTGGTGCTTTATTGACAAAGATTCTGCTGTTTTTTGCTCTTAGCTGCCGCACTGTAAAATGTATCAGCCTGTCTCGGGTTACAGTGGATGGTTATAGACTGAAAACTTGTCAACTTTATACATCAGACCCTCATTTTATTACTAACTGGACCACCACTGTGAAGGTCCCATGCTGGAATCTGGCAACACGGGGAAAATCAGCTAAAATCAGGTTGTTATATTTGAAAATCAGCTTTTGTGACTTAAAAGACGAAGTGCGAATGCTTACATGTTGATTTAAGTTCACGTATTAGCTAAAGTGAAACTCCTAAAACCTGCCTATCCCCTTTTTAAACCTACATGAAAACCTGCTTGCCTGTGCTTGGCCTTCATAAATTATTCAAGAATTTTTTTATGTAACACGATCAAGTTAGGAAAGGATCTGACCAGAGACACATTTCTTTGCTTACATCTAGTTTAGGTGAATTCTTAGCCTTTATCTTTATTCATACCTCATTCTCACAAAAATTTCACTGCACATTTTGAGTGTGCTATCTGTGTAATGTATGTCTGATCTAAATTAGGTAAAGCATACCTATATTAGTTGCCACTGCAGGCTCCCCATTTGAGGATGATTCATCATTTATCTATGAATCAGCCTAATCTTAAAAGCCAGTAATTCATAAAGACAAAAGGCCTTAAGCGCAAAGCAAGAAAGGAGGTGCGTACAGCACATACAAGACAGTCATTTCCCATGACTGTCACAGTGGCAGTCCCTATTCTTTGTTATCCTGTAGGTTTTTACATCAGCACATACTGGCCAGAGAGGAGCTCAGTCCCCTGAACAAAACCTCTCTGTGTCAGTATGCAGCTGCAGCTTCCGAGATGCCCTACTCGGATGCATGACCTAGTGTGGAGGGGCTTGGGACTTTCACCACAAAACAGGGGGGTTATGTTTTACAGGGCATTGTTTTGACTCGTCAGGAGTGTAGCACTTGCATCACACTCTAGGTATTTATCAGTTTACCTCTACTGGACTTGTCTTTATTGGCTTTAGTCCAACAGTGCAAGGGAGGTCTGGCACACAGTGGGTGTCACTGCCTTTGTGTCTCCCCTCACTGCTTGGACTGCTCCATTTCACGTCTGAAAAAATCTGATAGTTGGAGAAGAGTTCTTCATGTCAGGGACTGCTGTAGCCAGAGCACATAGAGTACTGTAGGTCCTGGATCATCTAAGGTAATATTATCCTGCTAAGCTTTGTTGTTCACCTTCAGTAATCATTTTTCTATGACCTAGTCGTCAACAAATATACAGCTGCCTTTTTAAAAAGTGCTTGTTTTGTGGTCAGGGATGAACATGCATTTTTGTGTTTACCTTTTGAAGTGATTTAAATTGTTAACCGTAAAAACAATATTAATCATCAGTGAGATATTTAAATATAAACACTTGATTTAGTGCTTCTTTTTTTTTACATGACACACTTTTTTTTCAGCTGAACAAATGGATGAGAAGGAGATGAATGATCCCCTGAATAACGTGTCTCTGATCAAAGGTAATCCAGCTATATATTTTTTCTCTAAACGTGGACAGACAGAATTCAAATGATGACTTGGCATTGTTTTTGTTGTTTAATGACTCTTACCTGACACAGCGCATCTTGCTTATGTACAGTGTGAGAAGAAATAAAACATGAGTCACTGTTTGAAAGAGTGTCAGGGCCTATAAATACCGATGGTTGACTTATGAGCTTATAGTGCTTTAGGTGGCCTTGTTTTTAGAGGTTGATTTCTCCAGTGTCAACAGCTTATTAGAAGATGGAGTCTCTTTGCACAGAGGGCACATCAGCTGACTAATGTGCAAGCGCTGACATTTGGGGTGCCTGATTAAAATAGAATGGATAATGCAATAATCGTGCAATATAGACAACAAGAAAAACAACAGTTGGATTCATGACTTGGACAAAAGTGTAAGCATATTAGTATTTGAATCAATTTTGCATGATGAATGAATTGGTAATGCTGCGGAGCACCAAGTAAACAGTGTCCTCATGATAACAGTATTTTCAAAAATGATAAAGGCTTTTCTCAGTTTCAGATGGGTACAGCACATTTTGTTGCCGTAAATTAACATCTGTCCTGGCAGTTTTATCAGCGGTTTTAAGAGATTTGCAGAATACTGTGTGACATTCAATGCAAGCAGTGTTAACCCTGTGATTCAATTAAAGAATGCTGTCACATTCATTGGGGATGAAACAGACAGCGAGAAACATGGACCGTGGTGACTATTGCCCTCAGCACTTGTGCTAAAAAAAGATTTCTCCTACATTTTTTTTTTTTCTCATCACTTGAGGCAGTGCGATGCTCAACAGGCCAACTAGTCTGAGTGGTATATTCACACAGACTAATCCCATTATTACTTTGTCAGGTGTCATTCTGTGATACCAAGAAATAATGTCTGTAATAAGGTTGGACACTGAAATAGTCACTCACTCTTGCTTTCTCTAGAAGACATTTCATCGTTCGCAAACACTGGACACAGACAGTCCTACTTACAGCAAGCCCACTCACATTCTGACCCTTCCTCATACATATGCATGTACAAAGGAATCACATACACACACACACACACTACAGATACGGCCCTCCCATCCTTTTGTCTGGCACACAGCAGGGTGGTCATGTGCTTGAGTCCGAGGGTGCCACCAGTCTCCAGCAGTTGCTCCATACCATTTTATTTTAGGGACACTTCTGACAGCATCTGATAGCGTTGCTAACACAATGTGCATGTGTGTATTTACACAATATATTTAGTCATGTGTACTAGACACAGTGAAATCACAGTTTTTACAGTGCTTCATGCCAAACTCAGAGTCCTCTGATGTGTCCATTTATGGTGCACATGCTTGACCTGTTCTGTGGCTTGTTTTTTTGCCTCTGCCAAATGTTGCTCTGAGATTAGGTCATCCCTTTTCCTAGTCATGGTAGATTAGGGGACCCAGTGGGTATTGCAAAGCTCAAGTATTTGTGGCACTTGTTTCCACCTCTAGAAAATACAACAAACCCCTGACAACCCTGACTTGTCCATTTCCTTTGTGTATTGATTACAGTATCTAGTGTAGATGTGCCAGAGACTCATATGCCGCGGATCTAATGGACAATTTGGAATAAAGGCTTGGATAAAAATGCAGACAATGTAGTTGTGTCTATTTCTGGGTTAGCAATTAGTTTATGTAATAGGCCCATTTTAATATCTTGGGAAATCATCTAATATGTCAGTCCTGGTTAAATATTTGGGTCTGAAGCAGAAATATTGCCAGACTTTCAATTGTCCTGCTGTTTTTGTGGTATCATTGCTATCATTACTGCCAGGTAATGAACCGATAGGATTTAAACTTTAATTTCTAGTGACATTGTCTATTCCAAGATAAGCAACTTTACATGTTAGAAAAATGCCCCTTTTGCTGTATTTCTTTGTCAGATGATGTAACCAGATCAAACACAGGGTCCGCTGGTGACCCCCAAAAAATGATCCAGCGCTTGAATGATGAGCTGCGAGAAGCCCAGGAGCTAGCCAATACAGAGAAGCACAAATGCATGGAGCTACAAGGTGAAATCATAAAATCTTTGATATGCTTACAATTATCTCCATTTTACATTGTACCGTGTACAAACAGAAATGCATGAAATAAATGCAATTATATATTTATAGGTATTCTGGGGGAAGAGAGAAAAGAAAGTAAACAACAAGCTGATGAATCTGCAAAACAGATCAAACTTCTTCAAAGTATGGCTGTATGTTGTTTGAAGCCAGTTGTTTTGCTATGTTGCCTTGCTATCAGTAATATATGGTTGGTGTGGTTTGGACAGGCCAGCTGCGGCAGCTCCAAGATGAAATGGGCGTTCTCAGAGAGCAGATGGATGTCTCTTCCAGCTCACGCGATGAGCTACAGAGTGCACGTGATGAGGTGAAGTCACTGAAACGTGCCCTGGAGGCAGCTACTGCTGAACGCGACCGTGACGTCACTGCCATCCAGACTAACCTGGCGACTGTCTCCAAGGATCTGGATAAATGGCGTCAGACTGCCAACAAATATGAGCGTGAAATTGACAACTTACAGCGTGACCTTCAGCAGCAGAGCATGCAGTGGCAGAAGACTGCAGAAATACAAGGTACTTCGTGAAATACACATCAATATACACAACATAAGGGTAATAGCTGATTTAATTAAAGTGTTCTAAATGTAGTGGACACCAGGATAATATTCGTACATATAGTTCAAGCACGATGTATCCTGGATGATTCATAGTGGGAGTGACCCTCTGACAGTAAATGAGAGGCTGTCACTTAAATGAAAGGTGACTAGTGGACCAAATGACTGTTTTGTTCAAGTATTGTAAGAATTATGTTGTCTACATGCAATCCTGTCTAAGCTTACATAAAAGTTTCAAATGTTACTGCAATGTGCTTTGGTATGAATTTACACCTTGTCTGTAAACTAATTAACAGAAGAACATCTGCTCAATGAATGCACCATTACATAAGACTTTCTGTTTGTTCACAGCCAGTGAACTGCAGTCCATGCAGATGGAGTGTAATGGTCTTCAGAAGGAGTGTTCAGTCCTACGATCTGAAAAACAGGACATGGTGAATAAGCACCAGAAAGAAAAGAGTGGTCTGCAAAGTGAGTGTGCGTCTTTCAGGTCAGAAAAGGAGGAACTCCTCAAAAGTCACCAGAAAGAGAAGAGCAACCTGCAGAATGAATGTTCAGCACTGCGCACTGAGAAAGAGGCAGTGCTGCAGAAACAGCAGCAACTTGAGAGGGACATTGCCAGGTCAGTGCACTGAGCAACTTTATGCTTAGCTTTGCTGCCCCCACCTTTGTGCATCCTGTGCCTCTTTACTTGATTCTGCTCCAATATACATTTTGCTCTAAGGTATTGTATAATGGACATGTCTCTTTTTTTGTTTTAGTCTCCCACCTAATAAACTCAGTGTTGTCTGTTTTGTTGTAGTTCACGTGCCCAGAATGCTGATCTGAGCAACAGCCTTAAAGCCCTGGAGAGATCACAGCAGGAGTTGGAGAAGAAGCTGGCGGCCCTGCAGCTCCAGCACCAGCAGGATAGCATCAAGCTTCAAACCCAACTGGACGAGGCAGACAGCCACAGCAAAGCTCTGCAGAGAGAGGTGGGCAGCTCAGAACTAGCCAGGCCTTTTATTTAAATATCTCACTTTTAGACACTGACCAGGACAAACCATACTGATCCATGATCTACATCAGCCACAGAACATCTTGCACTTCACCAATGAAGCTGGAAGTGTTTTACGCTTTAAGTATGTATTTTTTTAATGTACTATTCTTTTCTCTCTTTACACGCAAATTTGTTTTTGTTGTGTGAGCTGTGTGCTTAGGGGAGTATTGAGGCAGAACGGACCCAGTCCACTACCAGAGGACTGGGGTGCTGATGCTCCTGATGGAGCTTCATATTACCAGTGTATTCATGAAAGTTTCTACATTCACTCCCACAAAGTGCAGTGCAAAAAGAATTTATGGAGTTGATAAATAAATAACTTTCAAGTCACAGACTGAATATACAGTGTGTAGACACACATTCCATTCCATATGCTTTATACATGGTATTTAATCAACCCAGCACCCCTGTGTATTTAGGCAGTATACCTACGTGTTTTTTGTTTCCCATGCAATTCGTGTTAGAGGAGAACATGCATTTGCTACAGTAGAGATTTAGTTAATGCAAAGCCACTGGTCCACTCACATGATAAACCATGTCTGGGCACTTGAAATTTTTGGAAAAATATTAACCAATGGGTGTTGATAAAACAGTATTGTATGAAGAAATGATTATTATCTGAGAAATGAAAAGAAACAACCAAATAGCAAAACAGTTTTTGCCTAATGCTGTTGCCTACAGTCATTTTACTTCTTTAAGGGAAGATATTAAAGGCACAAATTGTGGGTAATATACTTTGTTTACATTGTTCTGAGCATCGGGGGCTGTGCTCTGTTAGCACCTGGATGTTCATTGAATTCATACAATCTTACTGACTTCTTTGAGGTGATGGGATAATAACCTTCATTTAAAAAATATATGATTGGTAAGTTCTGTTTGTGTCCCAAAGAAGTATGTGTCACAGACATAGAGGTTGGTTATGACCGATTATAAGACCACTGATAAATGAGCCGTTCTATCCTAACTTGACCCAGAATTCTTAGCTTTCCCCAGTTCATGTCATGGATTCTCTTCAAAATGCATGTGACTTCTGTTAAGTTCACTTGACCTTAAAAAATATTATAACCCTATTTGAAATACTTTTTTTTTGTTTTGAACTTTTAAAAACTGGCCCTCCAGAAATACATTTCATCATTAGTATGTGTGTGCAAAGCCTCACCAATTACTTGGTTTTCACTGGATTGGGTTGAACTGTGTGTGTTAGGGGAGCCATGGCATCAAACAAATCCTAAGGTTCACTTGCAACACATATTTGTGTAAATAGTTGTTTCTGAAATAAATCTAATAAAAATAAATAAATACATGTGCCTGAAGAAATAATCTTTAATTTAAAAAAAAATACATATTTCCACATTGTTGCAACCAAATTTTGATTCTGTGTAGTGTTAATATAGTTGTATCACATATAGAAAGGTTTGGTCCAGCAGACAGAATGACTGTTACAGATCTTACTAAATATAGTTTGACTCCATGGCATGAACTGGTGAGTTAGTATGGAATGGGTTTTTACGCCAGACGTTGGAGCAGCCGTGGCTAACTGCTGTTTGTAGACCGACTTAGGTAATTCATCCTAAAACACTACAAATGCATGGACATGAAATCCCTAACTTGTTTTCCCTGACAACCAGTAGTTATAAGATTTTAAATATTCCTCAGTTCAAACAACCCACAGGTTACGTGATGATGCCAGGGACATATTATGTTGCTGGAAGAGGATCAGTCACTGAGGTGGGGCGCTGTTGGACGGCAGAAAGCAGAGATGAAGTCATTTGTGACCACAAGTCATTCACTCCGATGTGGTGGTGTTCGTTCTGTCATGGAATGAAAGTGGAAGCTGAGTGCTTTTACATTCGTCTTTATATAGGATATAAAAACCTCATCCTGATTGGCTACACACTGCCCTGCTGTGTAAGAGATTACTTAAGCTTATAATGGCCTTTTAGATGACGAGTCTTTTTTTAAGCTTTATTCTCCTATTCACCCCAGCAACTTTGTACCCTATTGTACTTTCTCCAAAGTGAAAATACAGCACTAGAAATGAATGTATATGGATTTAACTTTAAATGATTTTTAAAAATTTTGCTTATCCAGTATGAGGACGCAAAGACGCAGCTGGCAGACTTTAAGGAAAAATATGAGAAGGTGGAGCAGGAAAAACAGCTGCTTGCAGAAGAACTGGATGAGTGCAAAGCAAGCATGAAGGATTTACAGGAGAAAGGAACAAAGGTAAGTGCTGATCTATTTATACCCTCAAACGGAAGACGTCATAACATAAGATGAATTGTTAAAATAATATATTACGGTGTATGTAAAGTGTAGAAATAAAGATTGGTCTGGAGTTTAAATGGTAAAAAGCTAAGAGAATTCTTGGGTTTGAGAGCATGGGCTTTGCTTCACATTTTGCAGAAACTGTACTTTTTTTGAGAAGTATTTCCAGGCATACAAGATGAATCATCTGACAAATTCACAATATGTTTTTTAATCTCAGCACACCTGCTCCCTGTACTCATCCACAGTCTTCTACTGTTGGCATTAGACATTGACAGCTGTGTGTGACTGAGATTTGCATAAACACCAATTATATACAGAGACTACTGACTGAACAGTCTATTAATAAAACTACGCCCAACTAAAGTATGTCCCATTGCAGTTGATTACTATAATATCCCTTCCCTTCTGTAGACGTCCCTATTGCTGCCTGTTCAAGCCATAGTCATCGGCCTTATCCTGGCTTTGCTGTATTGGTGCTTCGGCGCATTGTGGTAGTAAGGTACACATTACTCCTGTCAAGTCGGCCTACATTTGTCATTCTCATCAGTGTCTTTTAGCTCATTGCATGACTTAATCGGGTTTTCCTCATTCCCCAGAATGCCTTCCTCGGGGGAAACTCTAAAAATTGAAATCTAACCTTTCTAATCATACAGTTCCACCATCTGACATCTGTTTGTCTTGTCTGGATGGCTAATGCTTAACAACAGTTTCTCTCAGTGCGTTTGGATGGGCTTATCTTTATCTGAACAAGCTGTTTTAACCCGCAATCTCTGTGCTCTGCATTGATCTCAACTGCTCCCTCTGTCAAAGTTTTGGCCAACGTTGAATGGGTGGTTTCATGTGGTGGTGCTCATGTTTCCATTTCTGTGTCACCACTCGTTTCAGAAACCATGGATGATCTGGGGGCCTGTGGCTGCTGTGGCTCTAACAGCTGTGACGGCTGCTGTGCTCTTCAGGACCTGAGGGGAACCTCCTTAAACACACATAATAGTGAATATCTGTTTGTCGTCAGATTTCTCCACACTGTAACTGAACAACTTGCCCTCTTATCATATCTGCACTATAAATTAGGAGGGCTCTTAACACTGTTTATTCTTAAGATGCTCTATTTTAGATGGAGATGTTAATAAAA
Source organism: Coranthus polyacanthus (assembly GCA_037367275.1). Taxonomy (NCBI): domain Eukaryota; kingdom Metazoa; phylum Chordata; class Actinopteri; order Kurtiformes; family Apogonidae; genus Coranthus; species Coranthus polyacanthus. The sequence goes on along the minus strand of JAPQRN010000025.1, from coordinate 10,772,691 downwards.
AGAATGTCAGTTCTGTGGGCAAATGTAAGTTTGTATGTCTGTTATTGGAAGGAAGACTAGTTGAGTCACTATTTGTTTACTATTTTCAGTTAATATGATTATCCATTAATGAATGTATAGATACACATCGGACTAATTCTAAATACATTTGATGACATTTTACGTGGATGATCTCGAATTCCAGCCAAGTGTAGCGTAACAAATCTGTAAGAATAACAAATATCGTGACAAGAATGAGCTGGTATGGAATGAGTTGGTACACCAGATGTTAAGAGTCCAAATCAAATGTATGACGAAAACCCTGGGTCGATGAAAATACACGAGCAGGCGGTTGTGATGGGCCCTGCTATGATCACCGATATCAGTGTGAAATGATGGAGGGCTGGTGAGCACATACTGTTTTGGGCATGCGTTGATGTTTTTTTGAGCAGAGACATGTATCAGAAATGTATCTTATAGTTTTCTCCCCAATATGATTAAAGAAAAGTCTATTAACTTGTTCTAAAGTCTTTTATTTGCGAAGCGGTACAGCAGCTATTTTTATACGTAAAGTCTGGGAAGATGGATTTTTGCTCAATGTCAGGATCTAGTGCAGGACAGTTTGGACAGTATCGTCCTTGGTGATTGACGACTGGTTTCATTCTCCTTTCCATTTAAAACGCGAAAATTCAAAACCCAGTTAAGATAATGTCAGTAAAACTATTACTGTTAAATCGCTTGCAGGCAAAGTACATTCGTGATGTAGCTCTAAAACGTGCATTCCCTGCTCATTTATGACTTCTACATATAGACCGTGCTCATTCTAGACAGTTTTAAGACCAACGCAAAATCCAGTGTTTCTGTTGGATAAATACTTGCATGTGTTAAATTTAAAATTGTGTGCAAAATAGTCAATTATGTCACAGAATACACTTGCAGATTTGTTGTATTCATGGTCATTTTTTTTTTCCAATTACGTCCTGTAAATAAGCACAAAATCTATGTTTTGTAAAGAGGTTGAAACTGAGTTTCATGGGTTTAAAGTCTATGATCTTTAAAGTGATCTCTTAAAAGGTCTCAACCTCCTGAATTGCACCATATGTTCAGTGCATGACGTCGCAGTCACAGAAGCCCCCGTGTCTTGTTGGAGATGAAGTCAGACCTGACCATGTCTACGTTTCTTTTATTTGTGGAGTCCTGTGTTATGTCAGGTTAACTTTCTTCACCATGTTCTCTCATGTAAAAGACATTCAAAGAACCTGTGATCTAGATGAGCCTGAATAACATTTGGTTGATCTCTAATAAAAACCTGAGTTGAATTTTAAATACGTTGATCAGTTTCCTGTATTTGCTCAAATGTTTTTCCTGTTATCTTCTGTGAGAAAAAAGTTTGAAATCTCTTCCCACCTCAGAAAATAATTGCCGTAATATTTAACCTTGTATATACAGTTTCCCTAATAAACATGATTTCCTCTGTTAAAACTTGCAAGTCATGTGGGTGTGATATAATATCAGAAGCAGAATTAAAAGGACTGCTGTGGTGACATTATCCTCAGCTTGAAGATTATAGTGCTAAGTACTTACACTCGACCTACATCCTTTAAGCTGGCCACACTTCTGGTATATCTGTGGAAGGGGAGCCACTGTATTCTAACAGGATGAGACAATACTATGCACAAAGCATTCCATTAAATAAAAAGCTTGCCAGGTTCATACGGTCTGAGGTCCAAAAGGAAACCACTGACCCTGTGTGGATGAATTACACGCCTCGTGCAAAAGTTATTTTTCGTCTTTGTCATGTTTGTTCTGCGGGCTTTGCCGTCAGTAATGCCTCTCAGGAGGGGTTGACACGGCCAGAACGATGAAGCTGATGCGAGGTGAGGTTCTCGCCCGGACGACCTGGGGAGTGCGCTGGTGTGTGTCGCAGATTGAGGACGGTCCCTTCGTCCTATATAAACCCAAATAAGAGAATAATTCCCACGCAAGGAGAGCCTCTCTGCAGAGTTGCTGTGTCCATATTTTCTGCTCCAGTTTGTATTTAGGTCATCTGTAGTGGACCACAGCTGAAGCAGCATGGCAGATCTATCCTGCATTTCATGGCGTTTTTACAATGCAATCTTGTGTTTTATGATGCTTTGATTTAGATTCTGATCGGTCCTGTATAATAATAATAAAAACAGTGTTGATGTGGGGAGTACTTACGACCAAGTAAAAGGAAATGTTAAAGAGTCTACCCATCTTTCTGTCTTGTTTAAACTAAACCTCACAGCCTGCATCAGGCACTGACATATTTTGACAAGCTGACCCTTTAAGAAGAACTCAGAGGTGTCTCATCCTCTGCCTCATGGAGCAGCATGAGGATTTGTATCTGATTTACTAAGAAATTAACCCTTAACGGTTGAATTACGAATATAATTTAGTGGAGAACCAATTCCCGCAAACCTCACGCTTCCGTTCATGCATAATTGTTTCCGATTTGCACACATAGTCAGTCCACAGCAGGATCAGGAGTCTCTTTTTCCCAATCCCTTTAAAGCATCAGTGTCAACTGGGGCTTAAATGATGATGCCCTACAGTCTGTGGCTGTCATGACACCCAGCGGCCTGCGTGAAAATCCTTCAGATCTTCACTTCTGGCAGCAGTAAACATGTAACTCTGGAAGAGTCTGTCTCTTTCATGACACCCAGTGGTAACTTTTAGACTTGAAGTGGAAGCCAAAAAACAGATGTGGATGTGTGTCTGATTCAACCTGTTTCATCAGGAGTCTCTCTGGGGATTTTTAAACTGGGTATTTACTCTAATTTGGTGGAGGGGTGGTCAAAGTCAGCAAGCGAAACGCACAAGAAGCGATTTTGTGTGTGTGTGTGTGTGTGTGTGTGTGTGTGTGTGTGTGTGTGTGTGCGCGCAATAAAATAAAGACGCCCCCCTCAGTGGTGCTCATAATGGTACAGACCTGGGGCAGCGTTATATGACACTTACTGAAATGTTCTGTAATGTAAAAGTTTGTCATGTCATTAATAAAGAGTAAATTATGTTACTGACACCGACCTCCAGCTGGATGTGATGGAGTGTTCCAGTGCCATTAATGAGAGGGCTATTTGCAAATGTGCATCCTTTTTTATAACTTGTTTTCCACATTTCTGGCCAGAAGACATATCTGCTGTAATCCTTCAGTACGCATAATACTTAACTAGTGTATTGTCTACACTTTCCTGACTTCCCTGTGCCTTTGTGGCCAGTGCGTTCTCTTTAAAAGATTGACCGGATAATGTAGTGGCCCGGTTTTCCCCAATGATGACTAATAATCAATGCGTTTATCCAGAGCAAACATAATCTGCTGGGACTAACGGCACTACACAGGGACAGATTTTTAATTCAAATTTCAGGCGTTGACAGTTAATACTTTCTACATATCAGCAATCACCGCAGTTGAACTATAGTTTGTGCTTTATCAAAAGTAATCAGCGGACTGACAGCTGAACCAGCGGCCACATGTGTCTATGACAGAGGGAACGAGGGAAAAACTCATCTGAAAAAGTAAGTTTTTACATTTTTGAACAGACTTGTTTTACAATTGCAAAATATGCCTAGGCCTTGTTTGCTAACCTGTGTTTAGTGCATGTGAGTATGCCCCTCCCCCAACATTTAATGCTCCAGCAACATTGCTTGTGTGTTCATGTATTTTTTAGGGGAGCCATGGCAGCTGATCTAGATGTGGTGAACCTATTTATCATTGCTGCGGGGACACTGGCTATTCCCATTCTGGCTTTTGTCGCCTCCTTCCTTCTTTGGCCTTCAGCACTAATTAAAGTGTATTACTGGTAAACTAGATAACTGTGTTGCCCTGGCATTCACTTTTATCCTCCTTGGATGCCAATAATAATACAGTGAAATACCACTATATGTGCAGATATGCGTGCTTCAACGCTAAATAACTGTCTTTTGTATTGTGAAATCACAGATATTTTTTTGTTCCTTACTTCTTCCCTTCAAGTTATCTTAAATAATCTTGTTTCACACTGTCAGCATGTACGTTTCTCCATTGGTTTTTCCCAACTCTTCAGCGATTGTAGCTCATTTAAGCAGTCAGCTAAAGGTACGACAGTGCTGGTAATACATGCTCATAAAAAATTTGCATCTAGTCCTATTATCACATGGTCGAAATTTGAATCCCAGAGCTGTCATGCCTGAATGTGTATGTGAGCTCAGACCTGTCTGCTCGTCTACAGGTACTGGAGGAGGACTCTGGGCCTGCAGGTGCGTTACGCAGACTGTGGCGGCTATCGTTTCTGTTACTCCTACAGAGGAAAGCCTGGGATGAGACCTTCCATTTTAATGCTGCACGGCTTCTCTGCTCACAAAGACACATGGCTTACTGTTGTCAAGGTGAGAGGATCTGCAACACGGAGCATTTTCAGAAAGGTTTCCTGCTTTTAAAAGTGTCAATTTCAAATAATATAATCAAAAAACAAAAAGCACGCGTAACAGTCTGGCCAATATTTTAAAGATTGGGCACAAGCATTTTATTGAGCCCCTTGAAACAAATTTACTATGTACGTAAATAGTTTTATATCGTAACAAATGACAGATGTTGACCCCATCAAGAGTTTCAAACTGTGTTTTTTTTTTCCTCAATCATCACTCTAGTATCTTCCGAAACATCTGCACATTGTGTGCGTGGACATGCCTGGCCACGAGGGAACAACACGCACCAACACAGAGGATTATTCCATTCAGGGTCAGGTCAAAAGGATCCATCAGGTAATCTATAAAAGGAACTTCTAAAGTGTACGCATGTATTTGTCATCATTCTACTGAAAGTCTGTTTATGTCCCTCATTTTTCTCAGTTTGTGGAGGTCATTCACTTAAACAGGAAACCTTTCCATGTTGTCGGAACCTCCATGGGGGGAAATGCAGCAGGAGTTTATGCAGCTTGTTATCCCTCCGAAATCTGTAGCATGACTCTCATTTGTCCTGACGGTTAGTGTGTGCATGTGTTAATTACTTGCATCTCATAGTATGTAAAACATATATACACATACTGTAATTTCATTCCTACCGTTATTTGCTGTTTATTTGAATGTCAGTGTGTGTTTTTAAAGTAAGACCAGACATGGCCTTGCTCATATTAAGTACATTTTTTGCTTATTTGTAGCAATTGCTCCAAACATAATGTGAGTGTGCGTGTCTAATCATAAAATCCCTGTTTAACCTGCAGGAGTAAGACACCCTTGTGAGACCAAATTTGATAATCATCTACAGGACCTGGAGCACAGCAACTACACATTAAACATCCCATTGATTCCCACTACACCCGAGGAGATGGAGGACATGTTCAGACTTTGTTCCCACGTTCGCTTCAGAATCCCTCAGCAGGTCAGTTCCACACTTGATCTGTATTAAAAGCAGAATTGAAATGAGAAGAATTTCACTTTATCTGCTCTCGCAAGGGAATACAATCAGTAAGTGTCCAAAACATGTTGTTCATCGTTCAGATTCTTCAAGGACTGGTAGATGTACGGCAGCCTCACAACACATTTTACCAGGAAGGTTAGTTCACTTTGTCCTGATTTTTTCAAAACATTTCCCATGGCGTGGTATGGTTCACTTTACCTAAAACACAGTCATTCTTTTCTTACTAGTATTCATGGAAATTATTGGGGAGAAATCCAGATATGCCTTACAGGAGCACTTGCATCTGATTACTGCACCTGTACAAGTGATATGGGGCAAACAAGACCAGGTAAAGTACATTTCACTAATGTTGTGACTCAATCAAACCTTCAGAAGTCATTGCTTGGTGACTTTTCTTTTAAGGAAATCCTAAAAACCCATGTGGCTGTGTGCCAGCTTTTAACCCCATCTCTGGCCAATCGGTAAAAAAAAATCAGAGTCACAAACATAAAGATGATCATTGTTATATATTTTACCAGGTGGTGGATGTCTCTGGGGCTACAGTGATTGCAGAGATGCTGCCTGGGTGCAGAGTGGACCTGCTGGAGAACTGTGGCCACTCTGTAGTGATGGAGAGGCCTTGTCGGACAGCCAAACTCATCCTGGAGTTCATCATCTTGCAGCAAGATGCCAGGGGTGGCACTAAGAAATCTTCGTGAACTAAAGACTGTTCATCGTTTTCTTTATTCATGCCTACGTGGCGTGTAAATGCAGATACTATAGCCTACTGTATATCCGCTCTCCAACATGTATACACCAACCACATTATGAAAAGTATAAGCAGGTTTATGCTTATTCCAGTGTTTTTCACACATAAATTGCATTCGACAACCGTACCTGTAATGTAAACTGAATATGGGAATAAAGGTCCTGATTATGTGACTCTGATGAGGTGGGTGCCTGTGTTCTTGCAGAGGTGCCTCCTCCTCCCCTTCACCCTCCAAATGTGCGCAGTTTTGCTGCAGCCTGGAGCCGAGCACAGCTGCCCGGTGAGACCAGCGGTAAACATCAATGAGTATCTGACTACTCTGATCAATGCTAACCACACGCCACGAGAAAATACAAGTAGAAACCAAACAGAACTGGTAAGGGATTGGATCGACGTTTTATTTACTTCCATGCGGGCTAATTAAGTCCCTGGCGTTAACTCAAAGGAGTAGCAACAGCTAACAGCTAACAGCTAACAGCTAACGCCAGTAAAGCTAGCTAAGCTAGCTTGCTAGTTTGCAAGTAGCAATTAGCTAGCAGGCTGTACGATTAACATTGCGGGTGTGGTAATTAACTTGTATTTAACGCTACAAACATCAGCTTCGCCGGCTGGGCTCAAAAGTTAGTGACTAATTTGAACTTAAAATTGTACTTTTGCCGTTTGCGATCTTGCTAGCGGCTCGTGGGTTTTTCTTATGAGCGACAGATTGAAATGTACCAAGGTTAGATGACTGCCTTGAAGACCGGCTACAAAGAGACCGCAGGGTAGGAGCTGCACGTCTGAGTCTGAGTCTTAGTCGCAAAATGTAAACAAATGCTTATATCAGCCTCAAGTAGTGCATATTTCAGAGGGGATTGTGATATCTGGGGGAAAAAAATCATCTCTGCTCCTGAATCCTGGCTGCAAAATCATAGACTTAATCATCAAGGACTCAAGATTTCTCAGTGAAATATAAACGGGTAACTCGGATATCACTGATATAACTAGTATATCCACAATATAAGCCATTTAATCCACATTGCAAACACTCCCTCCTAAGTAAACATCACGCCTCTAATACAACACTCAAAGATCACACATAAGGAAACTACCTGAAACTCAGACACAACTTAAATGCTCGTGCCTTTCACATTCTTCATGTCAAACTTTTCTACACCTCATTTCAGTCTGACTTCTTTCTTCACAGGTCATATTGAAGCACACCAAAGCATATCTCTTCTGTCTGTATTTTGGTTCTGACCAAGTGGCTATTGCTCTACAAATGGATAATGGAGACTGGGGCCATAGGGTAAGAGACTACATTAAGAGAAATAAAAGATGATTGTGTTTCTTTTCAAATGAATGCACTGAGCTGCCTGGTTGGATTCAGCGAAACAAACGCTGTGAAATACAACACCTCTGCAGTACATCTAACTTCATCCAGGTTAAAATGTTTTATATTTGTTAAAACTGTTTAGTTGCTGATTCATTTTATGGCCATTTTCGAGGCCGGAATGTGCTGTGCTGAGACATTTCACGTAGTGCTCTTGTTTGAAATAAATGGGAGTGAGTTAAATATTACAGACACCTCTCACTACAATGTATTACAATTTAACAGCACCACAAACTACAAGATGTATTGTAATTCTTTTGGAACGGGCTGCATCTTTAAGATATGTGTCCTGCTTGAAATTTACAGTGTGTGCGTGTTCTGCCATACCTTCACTTCAACACATGATCCTTATCCTTTTCCTTCTTTTGATTGTGTTTTTGCTCTAGATGACTACTCCTGTTACCTTGAACGTGGGAGGCCACCTTTATACCACCAGTTTATCAACCCTGCAGCGCTATCCAGACTCTATGCTGGGTGCCATGTTTCGAGGAGATTTCCCGACAACTCGGGACTCCCATGGAAATTACTTCATTGATCGCGATGGAACACTTTTCCGGTACATCCTGAACTTCTTGCGGACATCTGAGCTTACCCTCCCTGTAGACTTCACAGAGACAGACCTTCTGAGGAAGGAGGCGGACTTCTATCAGATCGAGCCTTTAATCCAGTGCCTTCATGATCCCAAGCCGCTGTACCCTCCTGACATCTTTGAGCAGGTAGTGGAGCTCTCTAGCACGAGGAAACTGTCAAAATATTCAAACCCAGTTGCTGTTATCATCACACAGCTTACCATAACTACTAAAGTCCACGCCCTGCTGGAAGGTATTTCTAACAACTTCACCAAGTGGAACAAACACATGATGGACACCAGAGACTGCCAGGTGTCGTTCACCTTCGGACCATGTGACTATCACCAAGAGGTGTCACTAAGGGTTCACCTCATGGACTACATAATGAAGCAAGGCTTCACTATTCGGAACACGCGCGTGCATCATATGAGCGAGCGTGCAAATGAAAACACTGTGGAGCATCATTGGACTTTCTGTAGGCCCGCTCACAAAGTTGAAGACTGAGCAGATGCACAGTTGTTGTGGACGGCATCGCTTTTGATTTGTCGACATATCACACAAGTCATCATCAAAAGAGAGCGAATATGATTTCTGTTACAGTCACGCATCACCAGTAACGATTTATGTTGATGATTTTTGTATTACTTTCACTGTCGTGGTCCACTGTACAAGACTCAAGTTCCAGACAGAAAATACTAAAAGAATAAGAGTGAATTGTCATTTTGGGTCATATCATATAAAGCAGGATGCGTTTCTTTCCTTTTTACCCCCCAATGGCAGAAATTTATTATCATAGGAATCATTGTGTATTTAATATGGCTCCAATATCTTAAGGTAGAAATAAAGTGAATGTAACCAGATTAACATGATTTGATACTCCGTGCCTACGTGGAGTATCAAAATGTACATCTGAATATGCATTAATGTAAATTTCAATCAACAGTGTAGGAGGAGGGAGGGAGTGGGTTGGTGGGCGTCAGAAGAGGGAAAAAATGTGTTGCCCAGACACAAGCAGTTGTGGCCATAAATCAAGCCAGCTTTTGGGCTTAAGTCACTGAACTAAGAATCTTTTTAGATCCCAAATCGTCTTTTTCTAATAATATATTCTGATTATCTGTAGCCCAGTTTCTTTCTGATGTGTTTACAGTAGATTTTAAGAGTAGTCTTTTAGCTCCCTCTTATCTCCGTGTATGGTACTTTTCTGAAGACCCTAGTAGTCGTTGCATGTGTCTGAGTGTCTTGTTGTATGTATATGTATTTGCTGTGTGCGCTTTGCAGTATTATGTCATACTGTTACACTTTAGAGTTCATATCAACAGTGATGTGTTAAGTCATTTCAGCCAAATAAACCCATTTGTGTACGTGTCAGTCATTAACTTTGCTTTATGGTTTATCTTTTATTGGTGTGACATTTTTCACCTCAGCTCTTTCATTGTATTCTTTTGTATATCAGCCATTAAAAAAACACTTTAACTAAAGACAAAGTAACCTTCATGGACTGAATGCCGTCACTCATTTTCTGAAGTCTTTCCAAAATTGGACATGACCACTAATATGGACCACAATATGTTTTCCATCAGACTACAGATTTTTTTTAATGCCAGAATGAATTCATTAATATGATTGCAGTTTCCGTCCTACTTTTGTTGAAAGAAGGACGCATAATAACATGATTCATGAAAAACAACATTTTTGAAATAGGAAAAGGTTCTGGTGTCTAAGCAGGTCTTGGATTTGAGGCTAGGTGTTATATTCTAGGTATTACAGTCGTGAAACCCTTTCATTTAAGATAATTTATTCTTAAATAAATCCCCAGAAGCGTTTCCCTTTTTAACCTTTCTTTCATTTTTACAGTGGTCTTTTTGTATCGCGCCGTTCCTGCTTCTTATAAGAAAGCCCGACAGCGTAAGACATCAAACCGGATGTTACGACATCGTGGGTGCGCTCGTTCCACGCTCCGGCGTCGCGCTGCGTTCGACCTCCCGTAGATTTTAAACAGCTCCGCCCGTCTGGCGTACGCCGGGCACTGAAACGAACCGACGCGCGCAGGCTGCCGTACCATTCGACATGGTTTTCTGTTGTAACATTGGGAAGGACGAGGCATGCCTACGATGTGCTTGTGGTGGTAGCTTCCCCCGACATTGAAGACAGTTTACATATGACAGTTATCCAGGATGTTTCAGAGGAGTGAACACATCAAATATTTGCTCGGCCTTGTGCCGGGTAAACGCCGTTTCGGGACTTACAGATTCCTTCCTGTGTTTTTTTGCATCGGGGGAGTCATGGAGTGGATCATGATCAACGTGAGGATAGGAAAGGAGACTTTCTGTAAGTGTACAATGACAAACTGGGGTTGTCTACAGTAGGAAAGGTGTATGTTAACGCCTGGTGTTTAGCTAGCTTGGCTGGCAGTGCTGCAGGCCTGAGCATCTGTGTGAAACACGCTGAAAAAAACCTAACTTCAGGAGTAGGTGCAGTGACTGGTGTGTGTTGCATTTACAGAACTGTGTTGCTAACCTGCATTAGACTACTCGACGTCTTTTAAGCTACTTCACTTGGCTTGTGCATGAAAATGGCCCGATTGCACTATATTACACAGGCTTTACGTCCTGCACAGCGAGCCTGCTCCTTATGACTGTGCTTGTTTACAGATTTGGGACAAAACACCCTGGTTGACCTTCTTAATATTTCCTCAAACTTTCCAATACTCACCTCTTCCATTTGCTCCTCTGCCACTAGAAAATGTGGAAAAAAATGCGTGCGAGAGAGGAAAAAACAAGCATTTTTTAAGTGTATACTTTGTCCAGACGAGCTGCCGCACTTTAGTTTTATGTTATCCTGTAATAGAGAAACAAAAGTTTCTACAGAAAACAGACTTCCATTCATAGTTAGAGTTGTAAAATATCCAGATGTAAAAAAAAAATAAATTAAATTAAAAAAAATGTGTTTTTTGAAGGAGTGGTGAGCATGAATCACCCAGACTGTAGTTTTAATTATCCACTATATTGCCATTTGACCGACCGCAGCTATATCTGAATTAAGTGTCTCATTTCTGTCTCTTTTGTTTTTCAGATGATGTTTACCGGAGAAAGCAATCTGAACGAGACTACCAGAAGAAGCTAACAGATGGTTTAGTAATTCTCAATGAGCCCGCAGCCAAGTGAGCAATGGCTGGACTTCATTTGCCATCTGAAGACACATTTTTGGACCTTCACTGTCTGCCTTGTTTTCAACAGGCTTGAATGGACATCAGTCAAAACCCAGCAGTCACAATACATTATTTAAGAGTAAACAAGAACGACGGGAGAGAGAACTTCAAACATGCAGGTTTTATTTGGTAATGTCTGCTCTGAAAGGGAACATTAATTGTAATAACACCAGTGATGGAGGCTGGGAATAATCTCAACAATGATCTCATTTGTTTCACGAATACCAAAGTGATGCTGCGTTGACGTGTTATTTAAAAAGGCATCGCAGAACACCTACTACTCTCAGCCAAACTGTAACCCAAGAAAACTATTAAAAAAAAAAAAAAAAGACATTGTGAATGATTTTGCACATATGGTATGTATTTAATACAGGCCGATAGCATTGATAGAAAATGGGGGAAACAACATGCACTGACTTCCCCTTGGCTAATTCTATACAAAATATCTGATTATAATTACAGATCAACTGTATTACTGAAGGACAAGGCTGACTTCGTTAAAATACCTACAAACTAACTGTAAAAACAATGACATTCACTGTTGAAACTTTAAAGGTCTTTAGTTGTATAGAATTATTGAGTATATAAAAATCTAACTTAACTCGATTTTGTAATTTGCATTTTTATTGTCTATACAGATCTTCCCCCAATGTGTACTTCTTTCAAAAGCATCCTTTGGTAATTTCATTTGTACCATCCGATAGGGAGATTGTGCAGGCAGATGAAGCTCTCGGGGTGATTTGACAGTATGATGGGGTTTCCGTCCAGTCTCACCTGATCCATGTTGGGCCGGATGTAGAAACTAGTGTTTCCTTTGCAGAACGTCTCGTCTGTTAGTGTTTTGATCTGGTTGTTCTGCAAGAACATGAGATGTCTAATTATGCCGCAGAGCCTCTCTGATTACTTTACATCACCCTGGCAACTGTTGCAGTTGTGGGGAATTACTGATGAACTTACATGCAGGTGCACGACGTGAAGAGACTCTGGAAGGTGGGGCACCGCTGCCAGTTCATTGTTTCCGAGGTAGAGATATGCCAGTCTTGTAAGTTTCTGCAACCACAGACAACCAGTATTTTTGATTTGGCTGTAAGAGCTTTCAAACATCCAAACAGATGAAACTTAACTTGGTGTACTGAGTGTTAAAAGGTTGACTCACTTTTTTAACTTACTTTGAAAGCGTTTGCCTTTACACCTTGGGTTGTAAGCCTGTTGGAATTGGCATTGAATGATATAAGCTTGTTGGGCAGTGTGGGGAGTCTAGTCAGTCTGTTTTCTGAAAGAATGAGCTCCTCAAGATTGGTCAATTTTGAAAAAGCTCCATCTTCTATGTCAGTAATGAGATTCCCGCTTAGGTCTATTCTTTTTAATGTGGCTGGAAAGAAACAACAACGACAAGGGGATTGAGAGACTGAAAATGACATTGACTGAAGAGTAGATTAAGCTGACTATTATCTTACCCATGTCTGCAAAGTCTTTGTTGCTTATTTTTGTGATTTTGTTGAAACGTGCATAAAGATATGCTGTTTCCCTTGGCAGTGCGGGCACGATTGACATTTCGGGGGACACCTCCTCACAGTACACAGATCCACTCAGGCAAACGCACAGTAGACATGTTGGCATATCTGAAAGGATTGTTGCTTTTTTTTTTAAACAAATTGCTTTCACAAAAATTTTCACTCATATCAAAAATAAGTCCGCTAATTGATCTGTTGGCATTGTTAATGTGAAACTTAAAGTGCGCTACACACAGTTTGGATGTGGACACTTGATCTGCCCCATTATTACATAATATTGGCTTTAGCTACATTCACAAAAATGTGGAAGAATGCCTCAGCGGTGTTGCATAATCAGCTTTGAAACAGTTGTTGAAAACTATTTGTTCAAACAATCCTTACCTTCAACATTCGGAACTACTGTTGAATCTGAGTCTTGGAGGACGCCGTAGTCAGGAAAGTTTACAGTGTCTGTCTGTAAAAAGAAATCTTCAGAATAGGTGTAGTCCCC
>JAPQRN010000025.1:10725252-10740320 GCA_037367275.1 Coranthus polyacanthus | reverse complement strand
GTCACAGTTTTTTCATTGGTAAAAATAATAGTAACATGAATAAATCACTCACCTGATAGGGCTCTTTTCTTTTTTGAAGGGGCTTCGACTTTTGGAACGCTTCCGGCTAAATTAAAAAGATGTACCATGTAAGTAACGTGTATGCATTTTTATCCATCCAGGTGAAGTACGGAAAATTAAGAGCTAAGACAACATTCTGACTTGTATAAAAAATGCAGCCAAATCAGACACACATAGCAGTAACAGCGTGAATACATACATGGGACTCCTGCGAGCTCTGTACCGGCCAGAGCGTTCCTTGCTTCTGGAGCGGCTGCGATGGCGCTCTCTACTGCGACTTCTTTTTCTTTCCCGGCTTCTGCTCCTCTTCTTACCCTTCTTTCGGTCCTTGCTTCTGCTTTTTCTCTTCCGAGAGCCTGGGCTCCGGCTCCTGCTTCGGCTCCTCCTTTTCCTGAAACACAAGACAAACAATGCTATTGTCTTGCAAGACCTTTTTTTAAAAATAAATAAATAAATAAAATGAATAACTGATGTTCAGTGCCGCGAGGCTAATGTCACATCTAATATTATATATACGAAGATACTTACTTCTTACTCTGGTCGTCATGGCCGTTTGCATGAGAGGACTTGATCTCATCCTAAGCAAGGTTGATAGAAGAACATCATGAGGACGTAGATGAGACATTGCAAGTCGTCATGGTAAAGGGGATGGGGTGGGACAAGAGAAAATGCAAAATATATTCAATTAATAATAATACTTCAAACTTCCTACTGTCATGCCTGGACAGTGTCCTTCCACAACCCCAATAGCTTCCCATCCCACTCCTGATCTGAGTTTCTGTTCTGTTTTTACAAGGCTTCTCAGTACTTAATGCAACAAAGAAAAGTAAAGGGAGTGTCCAACATATTAGCTCAGTTCAGGAAGCTTTGACAATAGTCAGGTCATCTCCACCATTCCCCTTCTAATAGGTCGTACCAATGCCACTATTTGTGCCTAATCATGTGACCACGCATGGCCCACAGCCACTAAAAGAGATCCTGTGTGGTTGGTGTCAGTCCAGTGATCTTCACCCATTTTCGTTCTTGGACTGTAAGAGCTCGATGCCACCTCTGTCACACATCTTGCCCTGAAGCAAACAGGGATTCACACTTCTTAGTAATATTGACGCCCAAGAAAAGAAATAAATAAAAATAAAAAATAAAATAATAAATCCATTAATTCAGCCACGAGTTACCATTATCTTTTGTTTACATGAGTCCTTTTAAACTTTTACTTTAAGAATTGCTTACTACTGAAAAGTTACTCAATAATACAGTGATGCTAGATAGATGTATCCATTTAACTGGTATTCTAGTAATATATCAATATCTGTGGTGTTTTGTAGCATGCAAAAATCAAGATGCTGATTCACATTACATCTGACTAAGGCAAAGAGGCAGTATTCATATTTACATGAAAGAAAAAATATTTAGTTACCTGTACTTTGCCATAAAATGCTGACACATCTGATGTCGGATGCACAATGAATATCAGCACAACTTTTGCAAGCTGAACAGTTACAAACATAATTCCGTATCCCATCTTAATTTAGAAAGGTAGAACTTATCAATACACTTTTATACATGGTATCTACTGAAGACAAAGAATAGATTAAGAATTACTTGAGGCCTTTTTTTCCATTACAGAAAAGGGGTTTCAGTCTGATCTTCCAATTCAGAAACCGTGACGACATGCAGATTGTAAATCTGAATACTGCCTCCTTTGCTGGACAGGTAAAGATGGGCTTATAAACCATTGGCATTCACCTTGTTGTAACCGAATAGGGACTGGATGTTCTAGGTTGAATCTTTTTTTGTCCTAAGGTGAACCACAGTACATCAGTATATGCGCAATAACTACCTTCCTTTTTTTCACAGTTCACAGTGGAATCAAAGATGAATTCATGGGAGTAGAGGTGAGATATCATTAGGGAAGTCTATAAAGAGAGATAGATGTGGATTTATTTATAATTCTGTATTGCGTTTGAAATACTCAATCACACCACACAACATTCAAGTAAACTTTGTCACAGTAGTATATAAAAAAAGACTCAAGAGTAAATCATAACAGTGAAACTGGACTCATCTCTGTAACCTGCAACCCACCTTTCTGTATGGAGCCTCCAGCATGGCCTCAACGTCAAAATCATCAGCCATGATGATCCTGTGAAAACAAACAACAACAAAATATATATCAATATGCCATTTTAATAAATTCAATACAGTTGTTGGGAGTACAGAGTTTTCCTTACCATTATAAGATTTAGGTGCTGCATTCAAGCCACTTTGGGCACTACCTAAGCCCAATTCATGTAAAACTAATTTATAGAGCATCAAAACTAAGTACAATGACTTCCCCCAGATCTGATAATTGCAGTTGGTCCCCAGCAAGTTTTGTTTTTCCAAAATTTTGTACACCTGATTAAACAAAAAGACGCCAAAACAGTGATCGGCAGATTTTTAAAAATTGAATCAAGTAAAATTTGCATGCAGGACCTCCAGACCCACAACCAAGCACCCAAGTCTCTTTCACCAAAGCCCTCTGAAAATTGTAGTACACGTGTATTCATATAACATTATCATGAAACTAACTTACTGATTAATCACTGGGTTATACAATAGTAAAGTAAATACCTATCACACTGTCCTACAGCCCCACGTGACATGAAACACTCATTTAGCATTAAGTAAACCAAAAGACGCCACATTCCTCTGCCGAACAGCTGCAGACGTGATACTCGCCGCGATTCGTCTCTTTGTCATGCAAACACACACACACATCTTAGCATTAACAAGTTAATTTTAACTGGGCTCTACGAGGAGCTCGGTTAAATCAAGATAGACCAAAATAACTTAGCGCTATATCAAATGGCAAAGATAAGGGAGCGTTTTAAACAGACTCGGCTGTATTTCCTTATACTTACCACAGCACGAAACACGTTAATTTAAGGACTCCGATAACTTCAATCCAAATAATATTTCAGGCTCTTGTTATCTTAATTGAAGGTAACACAGGACAAAAATACGTTGCAGTGAGCGTGTAGCTTAGCTAGCTAACTGGTCAAGTTGGCCATCTCAGGAGCCAAAATACGTCTCCCGTCGTTTCACCGTTAGCTAACGTTAGCTTACATTAATCATAATAATTTTGGCGATTTTATACTACATCGCGGAAGTTAAACTGATATTGCTGAGATACAAATACGTAGCCAAGCCTCGCCTTTTGTTCAAATAGCTAAAATCCGTTGTAATACTTGCATGTTTGTAGCGCTGAAACTATCGCTGCGTTAACAGTAAACTGACAATATGGCCTGCGACAACGTTTCCGCGGCAGCGAGCTAGCACGATTAGCAAACATAGACATTACCGTTTATGAATGTTGATGAATGATGTGCCAAAGTCAAAATATCACGAAATACGTCCTGCGGAAGAGACTCGTCTCGTCGCCTCCCTCCTGGCAGATCACAAAAAGCTGCGATGAAATCTCAATTTTCGGTATTATGTAACCTTTTAGGATGTTAGCAACTATCCATGGCAGGTCGTGATCGTGGCCTGGTTTCAAAATGTTCTCCTTCCTTCTTCTTCGTCGTCTTCTTCCTGTCCTTTCACATTTTACGGCAGCTCAAATCTTTAAGATGCACATTACCGCCACCTGCCGGAGCTCGTCGGATTTTACATTTCTTTTGTATTAATATTATCTGACGCCTTTATGTCTCGTGCAAATCACTTTAACTTATAGGTTTGTCGGGCTGTTTCTAAACTACCGCCGCATCGTCTTCTGCGAGGTGGTGCTTAAAATGTGCGGCTCGTGTGGCTCGAAAACAAAAGAGCCTCGTGGTGGAAATTCACATCAGGCCTAAACATCCGGTTTAGTTTATTTCGTGGCACTGTGTCGCCATCTAGTGATTGGTAGGAATAAATATCAGGCCAACTTGTTTACAGCATGTCTGCAGATCATAACTGTGCAACACATGGACCCATCTTGAAAAGAGAGTTTTTATTACAAAATTGTGATGCAGACGCACAATCAATTACTTAATGATTATAAAAACAAATGAATGATTTCATGATGATAAAATAGGACAATTAACACCTTTCTTTACTGGACTAGTAATGTCAGTTATTATATTATTATTATAATCCATGTACAACTTAGTTAAAATGCATTGACTCAGTGATCAACATTTTATTTCACTCTGTCAAAGTTAATTATATAGGCTACATAAAGAAAATACAGACTTATTTACATTGTCTTGAACCATTTTTTTCCATGTCAGGCACCAGAGTCCTCTGTTGTAATGGCGTTATTCAGTTTAAGTGGTGCATCGTAGTCAGGAGGCACATCAAAGAACAGCTCGTCATCAAAACATAAATCGTCAGATGGCGATGCGAGAAATGGCAGTTTCAAGACGAAGCCGGTGAGGATGCCGCCCAGCGCTGACACTCCTATGGTGAAAGAAACTGCTGCGACCTGGAAAAGGGCCTGTTCCTTTGCAGTCCTACCTAAGCCTGGCTGTAAACCAGGGATCGACATCTGGAGCTCAAGCAGCTTAGGGTCTTCTGCCACTGGCGCTCTGTGAGTAAAGATTTCATACATGCTGGGGCCATAGACCTCCTCACTAGCCATCAGAATGGCACATATTCCTGCAGTACAAGATATAAGTCCTGTTAGACCGTGCAAGTTATGGATTCCACACTGATCCTGGATCCTGAAGCGCCGTGCCAGAAAGGGACTTAAGTACTTGTAGCCCAGCATGCAAGCAGTGCAGCCAATCATACCCAGAGCGTATGCAGCCGCGGGTGATATCATCATGTCCACAGAGGCCCCCACAGTCACACCTCCAGCCAGAGTCACGTTCTGAACATCAGCCATGGTGAGCTTACCGCTTTTATTCAGCATTGCAGATAGAGCGAAGGCCGTGAGTGTGGATGCACTGAGGCCGATGAAGGTGTGGAGGATGGCCCGGTGTTGGTCGTCTCCTTTCAGGGTTAACGCTGAGTTGAAAGAGGGCCAAAACACCCAGAGGAACAAGGTCCCCATGACAGATAATATGTCAGATTGGTAACTGGTGCTCTCCTTTGAGTGGCCTTCATTGAGCTGAGGCCTGTACAGCACAAATGTGACGCCTAAGCCAAAATAACAGGCAAACAGGTGAATCAGAATAGAGCCTCCTGCATCATTGATCTTCAGATACTTGAGGACGGCCCATTCTGTGACTGCAAACACTGGCACCTCCAGCAGAGCCATGACCAGCAGCTGTAATGGACTGGTCTTCCCCAGCACTGCTCCGAAGGATATCAGCACCACAGCACAGGCGAACTCTGCGTTTATGAGGTTGATCACCCCGAGGTGGATCTTACCATCGTGGTGGAATTGAAAGTAGCCCTGCACGAGAATGGCCCACTGGATTGCAAAAGTAGCTGTGAGGAAGTTAAACACCATCCCGCCAAAGCCATAGAGCCGGAAAAATGCGAGCAAGCACCCAAATCCAAGGAATATCATGACCTGTATATCAGCAAAAAAAGGGTAGTCCCTGTACATTGCGTTGTCCATGGGGTTAGTCTCGTTGGTCTGAAATTTGGCATCAGTGTGGTCATCATAGGTGACAAAGGCAGCATAGAGGGCAACAAAAATCACCTCTGTGACAAACACAAACACAGGTAACCTCACTCGGAGGCTGGTCGAGCGCGTCTTCATCCTGAGAGCTCGTTGGTACAAATGATAGTCATTTCTTTCACAGACTGGGCTATCTCTGTGCAGATAAGACACGTCCAAGTCATTGATCAAACTCTCTTTCTCTCAAACAAACACAGGCCGTATACCCCTCACAGAGAAATGCTGCTATAATTGAACTTTGGTCAGCATAGTAAGACAAAGGCTGCGGCTCTGATGCCTCAGCGTTTTTTTTTTTTTTTACAGCCCAATAAAATAAGTTGACAATGACTTGTCTATAATGAATATGATCCTGACATTAAAAATTATTTTTATATGCCTTCTTTACGGACAAAGTTTCATGTACAATGAAAATATGCACCTGTGTGACCTGTGTGTCCATGCAGATTGTCACTCATCCAGGTCATGTTAATCCTAACGGCTGCTGCAAACAGCCCTTGGCGTCCCCTCTTCAGGTGAGCGTCAGATGGGTTACGGTGCTTAATGACCCTATTGTTATCAGCAGCTCCACATAGAATTACATCCAATCCCCGTACATCATTTAGAATTAAGAGCGCGTCTTGGATTAAAAAAAAAAAACAAAAAAAACAAAAAACATTCCATTTGCCTTCTACTTAAGCTCTTGGGATGCACTGTGCGTGTTTAAACAGAGAGTAGCAGCATTTGTTTAGTCAATTTGTGTTTTACATTTTAATCTTTTTCGAGAGCTGACATCATGCTGTGGCTGTGGCTGACTGATGTCCATTTGGAAATGTTGTGAAAGAGAGTTTTCTGACCTATTAACAGACCTCTGACTCAACCGGTGGGGGCATATCATCCCTTTTAGGTTTCATTAGATTATTGAGCAATGTACAGGGACTACCCTTTTTTTTTTTTTGCTGATATACAGACAAGTTGAATCATATCCTTATTGAGTCAAGGATATGATTCAACACGTGTGAATATGCAACTGGCATGTCCAAATGAATCACTGCGATTGGAACATTCCCGAAGACGTGTGTTGTAATTAGATTTATGCCGAAATGCCCTTTTAGTCAAAATATGCGACGATTGCTCAACGATTCCTGCAGTGGCCGACAGATCAGACTTGCGGTTAAAGTGGACGGCTGCCAGTTGTGACTGTGTGTAACCGTGTGAGTGAGCGGGGCATTCATTGTAAAAGAGAAAACGTCTTGACTGAATAAGAGCAAAATGCAGAGGATCTAAATGAATATCAACATTTACATGCGTGTGTGATTGCTCTCAGTGGAAGCGTGTCACAAGAAAATCCATCTGGTGTTTTTCTGGCAGGAGATGCCTTTTTGAATCCAGACGAGCACTGAATCTGCAATACATTTAAATCCAACAATCTCTGTACAAGCACTTGGAGAAAATCAGGAGGCAGACACTTCATGGTCACCGTTGTAGTAAAATGGTTTTAATTTATTGCATTTTGTGCAGACATGTAAAATGGTTTCTTCCGACCATTACTCATACTTGCATAAGACATGGTAGAACCTAAAACTGTCAATAAACAATACAAACTTTCTATTTAATTTCTATAAAACTGGTATCGACACGCATATTACACGTTATCTCTAAATCTAAAATCACAGATGGATTGACAAATGTCCTTTTCTCACGTAAGTGACTGTTAAACTGCACACAAATGTCACTGAAAACACATTTATCCACGTAGTCACACGCAGCGCTCACTCATGGGGTTATGATACGACACAGAGACACACGCACTTCATGAGAGAGACCGTGTGTCTCTGTCTCTGTCTTCTGGATGACCAAGACATCGACCGTCTCAAAAGGAAAATATACAGACTTTGTTGTTGTTGCTAATGTTTTGCGTCCACACAGTACGGAATTGCATGGAGGATTGTCCGGTCGTTGACCAAAAAAAGACTGATGTGTGTCTGGTGAGGCGAGGTTCTGTATGTGCTGTTGCACCGACAACAATACATGACACAGTAAATCAAAGGGCAATTGTAATTCTTAAAGTGTTAGGATTTTCTGGAAAAGACTGAAGCCTATTTTTATTCTTCTAGATAGAAATTCCAAAGATGTACAAAACTCTGTGCCTCTAAATGACCAACAGAAAGACAAAAAGAAAACAGAACTTTTAGAAATCTTTTTATACAGTAGCTACTAAAATCTATGACTACTACTGAAGTGTTCGTGTTACATCATGTAAATTGCTTTAAATACTGCTGGTCGTAGCCTACTTTGTTGAATAATGTTTGACAGCTGAATTTGTTGGTTTTGAAAAAAATTCAAACATCTAGGACGAAACAGTGCACAAGTACATTAGAATGGAAGAACTGCTAAACTATATGTACAAAAACGAACTCAGCAACCATTATATACACATATAAACAAAATAGCAGTTTGCAGAACATTCTGATTTCATGCGTCGGGCTGAAAACGTTTTCCTTGCTCCTTCAAAAGTCATAAATCAAGCTCTTTGAAACTTGTCAGTGTGACAGGACCAAAAAAGGTTCGCGTTACTTGGTCCACTTCATTCAAATCTGAAACCTATAAAAGCACACATTCAGACTGTTTTACATCGACGAACATCCCTCATCAGATATGTCAGATAGGAGAAGCAGCTGGATGACTTCAGGGCGACAGTGAAAACTACAATACAGTATCATTTATGCATAAATAACTCACTGCAGCTCATCAAATATCTGCCAAGCTTTAGTTTTGTGTTTCTAAAACCTCCTATGAGTATTTTATTTACACTGCTGGTAGGAAGGAATGGATTTTCTAAAAGTATAGTAAAAGAAAAATACCGCAGACATGTGCACCTTCAGAGATGTGAACGCGTTTCATGTAGCACGAATGATAAAATGGATAAACTTTTCAAACTGTTCAGGTTACTCTTCCTGCATCTCTTTTCTTAACACTTTTATATATTTCCCTCCCATTTAGACCCATGTGCATATCTCATGTCACAAATATGCAACAGAAACATTTCTCAGTTGTAATTGATAATGCGCTGTTACCACGCATTAAAAATATATTTAATATATTTAAGATAACTTTGATAAAACAAAACAGGTGCCTTTACACAGTTTCAACATTTTAACAGCAAATCTAAATATTTTTTATTAATATATTTAAGGATTTTACAACAAAATCTTTTACTTTCACTGTAACATTTACACTGAAATGTTGTGCAAAGGTCTTCATATAAGTCATTTTTTTAAATTAACACTTTAAAACTCACATTAAATATTTTTATTTTCTGTTTTTGCTCATTTGACAATCTTTTTCTTTTTAGCTTTGCAATTTGTAGACACGCAGTTTTCATCGTAAAGATTTCCTTCAAAATATTGAACGGAGTGAAAACAGAAAAGTTCCCGGCGCACGGTGATTAACCAGCACAACAAATGCATTGGGTATGTCGCTAGGTTTTCTGGGAAACATGGTGATGTAACTCCTGGACTCTGGAGTTTTACTTATCAAACGAACCGTGAATACGCAGCATTTAAGTGGTCTTTGTCGAGCTCAGAAGCACTGCAGCGTGTGGCTTTGGGATCACATTAATCTGAATGACTATCAAATCCCTTTCTTTTTGTTTTAATTGAACAGGGGAGTGATCCCAACAAAAACACAGATAAATCCCTGCAATAAAACTGTATCACAGAGGGTGTTTAGAGGTGGGTGGCCGTTGACAGGAGCTTAATCTTTCTAATTTAATCAGATTATTTTAAAATGTCTGGATGAATGAGTGTGAATTCACCACTGAAGACCAACAGAAAAATCATAAATAAAGAGAGAGGTACGTGGAGGAATAAATACATAAATAACAACAGAAATAATCCGAAAAAAGAGAAGAAAAAAAAAACAGAGGGAGGAACAGAGGGAAATGCACAGACATCTGGTTAAATATATCAGAAGAAAATAAAAGTTTTTTTTCAACTGCACTATCAGTGCAAACCATGAATTTGTCTCTGCTGTCAGCTGACGGGCCGAGGGCAGAAAGGTGACTGTTCTAAGTTTACTTTAGAGCTAACAGACACATATAGGTCTGGATGAGTTTGAGTTTGAGAACAACATGTGGTGACAGGAAGAGCGATGGAGAGTGTTCCTGGAACGATGACTCTCTGAAAAGGCGGAGAAGGCAGAGTCTGTCTAGATGAAGCATGTGGTTGCCCTTTAAAAGCCCTTCAGGAGTAGATGGTGATGACCTCACGGCCGCCCCCACGAACAAGGAGGACCCGATTGAGGCCTTCGGTGAGGACCTCAAGGAACTCCATGTCTGAGAGACAATCGGTGAAGGAAATGTAGTCGTTTAACTCGACCAAAGGTGCAAGAAATGAGCAATACTGTTACTAAACACAGAGATGAATTAAACATGGATTTAGGAAGGATACAGTTTTCATCTCCCACACGGTTCCTGGGTGCCCCCGGCATGTTGAGCAGGACAAGCTTCGCCTCCTTCGACTTCTTCGTGATGACTTCATTGAGCCTCAGTGCTGTATGCATGCGCCTCACATCTATCTGGTTCCTAATACAAGAGACATATGACGGGTTCTGATTTGCAAACCAGTGTTTTAGCTCCGCCGATCACACTGTATGTCTCACTAAAAATAGTACTTACAAGTTTTCCCACTCCCTGCAGCATGTTTGGGCAAAAAAAAAAAACTTTTTTTTTGTGAATTACACACAGGACATATGTTCAAGCAGGAATGTGTATTTGGTAGTGATTTAAGTTCAAAGTTTAGTTGTCACACACGTGAAAAACAGCAAGTCTCTCTTCACAAACTGGAACACGGGTCAATATATACCAATATTTACCACCAAGTCACGTCCTCTCCAACGCTGATAAGTCACTTACGGTTTCATGTTGAAGAGGTCTTTGCCCGCTTCGGAGGTCCCTACTGCCAGGCTTCTCCCTTTCTCTGCACCCTTGTTGTCTGTCCAGGTGGCAGCGCCCCCTGCTGGTGCAGTGGGGGACGTGGGGCTGGTCGGTGTGGAGGCGTTCTTACTGTGAATCAGCTGGACCTGTGTTGGGTTGGATACAGCCACAGACTGGGTGAAAGAGACAAAAGGGACCTGTCATTATAGGTGAACAAGCAAGTGGGGAGAGGGACAACTAAAACATTCCTGTTACAGCTGCTCTTGAAAGACAGTAGACAGCCAGTAGACGCCGTTTAAACTGGAGCACAGAAAGACGACAGAGGCCAACGACAGAGCAGGTTAAACACAGTTAAAGCCAGCGAGATGTAGAAGGGGTAAGGACAGAGGTACTGCCAATATGAAGGTTCATTTTCCTAAAAAT
The DNA here is from genome assembly GCA_037367275.1 of Coranthus polyacanthus. Lineage (NCBI taxonomy): Eukaryota > Metazoa > Chordata > Actinopteri > Kurtiformes > Apogonidae > Coranthus > Coranthus polyacanthus. Next base: position 10,729,332 of record JAPQRN010000025.1, on the reverse strand, counting down.
GAAGCAGTGGTGTTACCTCCTCCTCTGGTTTCTCTGCCACACTGGCTGCCTCCTCAGTGCTGTGCTGCGAGCGCAAAGTAGGCGGGTTTTTACGCCGAATGGACCCACGGGATGAATCTGTAATGCTCTGGATCTATAACGATTAAAAGTAAAGAAACAGATTTCATTCCCTTTTGAATTTCCCTCTGGAAATTGGACTGATTTTCATCATGCAAGTCCAGACAACAACAGCCTATTCCCTGCCACAGAGTGATAATGACACCGTCACAATTAATCTTCAGCGGCCTGTGTTGATTGACTAACGTGTCAGCTTGTCATGTTTGGAAAAAGCTATTTAAAATGATATAATTCCTCTTTAGGTATTAAGCTGTTTTTTTGTTCCATTCCACATGCCATACTGCTGTACATAATAAGGCTTTCCCTTACCTCTCTCTCCATCTCGTTTTTGGTCAGATGCATCTGTTTGAGGATCTGTGAGCGCTGCTCCATTATCAGAGTCTTCTCGTAGGTGTAGGCCGAGATGTCACCGTCATGCTTTAAGGAGAAATGACGTTTCAGTATATCATACAGGTGTCATATCCTACGGAGAAAATATTTATTTGACAAAGTGTACAGTGTGAGTGTGTGAAGATTACGTGTCAGACATTTCTCTCACCATCTCCACCACTTCCACCTCAGCATTGATTCGAAGGTGATAGAGGAAGGTCAGGAGGTCTTTCTTCATCTGGATGCTATTGTCATCCATCTGAGCCACAGTGAAAATGCGCATCTTGCACTTCCTCCACACCTGTGGGACAAACAGGAATATTGACAAACCCTTAGGGAAGTCAGTAATGTACCCTAAAGAAGCTGCTCAAGTATTTTTAATGCCTCGTGTTTTACATTACAATTTTCCCCAAATGGAGACATATTCAATCTCATAAGCTCATAAAGAAATGTTTCATCCCACCTTATGCTGTCGCAGCAGGAAAGGCAGAAGCATCAGCATGCCTCCGTCATGGACAATCCACCACACATCTATGTGGCCTTCGGTAAAGCGCTCTCCATTTGACGGATAGCTGGAGATGTTCTTAGGAACCAACAAAGCCAGACTAGCGATAGTCGTCTCTCTTACTACCTCTGCAGAAGGACAGGAGAAATGGTTTTGCTATGAAGTTGAGACAAAGAAACCTGTGAAATAGTTTTTTTGGGCTATTTTTCTTCAGCAGTCAACAGCAAAGAAGAAAAAAATCCATTCAATAAAAATCGTGGGTTGTTAAAAGAACGCCTACAATTACTGTGTTTCATATGTCAAATAAACAACTTCTCTGTCATTCAGACATTTTATCACTGACGTCAGTTGGCATTGTGTGGCACCTGTTTGCATTAATCATTAAAAACAAGAACCAAAAAACCCCAAAAAACATGTCAAATCTGTGAAGGTTTCATTAATGTCACCAGTAACTGAAGACTTACCAATAAAGTTTCTAAATTGCTGATGGTACTGGGGCTGTTTCCAGTGACGGGGCCAGCTGACCATCACCGTGTTGTGCTTCAGGCCTCCCAGTCCTCCAACCTGGATCAGGTGGGACGTCCCATCTCTCAGATTGGAAGAGATGACCACCTGTGAGAAGCCTTTCACCTTTTCTGTCTCCATTGACTTACGTAAAGACTGCACACAAACACACACACACAGAGGTTACGGTTGCTGCTACAGTTTGTGTGATTACATGCTTATACACACTTGAAATACCTGCTCTGCCTTCTGGGCCTCAGTATAGTTGTCGAGGAAGGTCCCGTGAACAGCGGTGCCAACGATGGTCAGACCTTTCCCTGCTTTCAGCTGATTGGTCAGAGACAGCAGACGAGGCTGCTCTACGTTCTGCTCGGCGTCCACACTCACCAGAACCAGGATCTGAGGCCTGACATGAAGCAAAGTGACTTATTTCAGAAGAAAAGAGATTGAGCTACAGTCAGACCACCGCATTTTTAATTTTTTTTTCAGAAAATAAAATCCTACTTAACCCAGTTCCATTTACATCAGTGGAGAAGAGATCTTAAAACTCTCAGTATCTGCATGACTACTATTTCAATAACTTGGGTGAATTGACCCTTTAAGCTAACGCAGGTTTAACTATGAAGCTGAAGACTGAACAGACTGACCTCCAGTTCTTGGTGTGTGGTGGTCCTTCCTCCAGCCTCATGAGAGCGAAGCGAGCGGCACTGAGAGAGATGCCTCGTATCCCGTCACCCCACTCTTTCTCAGCTCTGTTAACATAAAACATTGAGGTATTGACATGTGATATGTACATCTGAGTGATATGCAACGTTTTTTTATTTTAACTTCATACTCTGTGTCCATTGGAAAGGACATGACATGTTTTTTTTGTGCAAACCAATAAAAATGTAAGCTTTCATAATTATGGATCTATTTCATAGTTTAATATGTTATTGTATGTTCTAATATGTTTATTGTCAACCATTTTTTAATGAAATATTATTATTAATTTACAGTATGTAGTGACAGAACATCTGTTAAAGAGTGAACTGCGAAGATGATAAATGGTGAGTTTAGAGGTTGGCATATAATAGAGGTTGAATATAAAGTTTCCATCCATTTTATTACAGTGTTAACATAAAAAAATATACCAATAAACTTAATGTGATGCATATTTGTCGGCCAATCGTTATTATTGATGATGACTATTTAAGCGTGGTTATTATATTTAAATATTCACTTGGGTTTATTAACATTTTTACATGAATCTCCCTTTTTTTCTCTGTATTTGACAGCGGCAGCAGAGGGAGTCAGGAAATCGTGGGCGGTGGTGATGCTCAGCAATCTCGTCACTCCATAAATCTCATTCTTACTTGTTCCATTTACGCTTGAATGACAAATATCTATGGCATTCATTTTACCGATTGTTCGTGTTAAAACTGTGCAATCCAAATGTATAAAAAAAAAAAAACGACATACTTTTTAAATAACATTTTTTTTTTTGGATTGTATGTAAAACAAAAGGACAAGCCAGTTGGATATTTGATACTGGCTGTCATGATGGTTACTTACCCACAGAACTCAATGTATTTGTAGATGCAGGTAGCGATGCCCATGGCGATGATGGCGTAATACCAGGAACAGATAAACATGAGTGACAAGCAGAGGCTCATCCCCAGGAAAGACAGAGCCCTGCAGGGAGGACAGGATGTCACACGATTGGTCGAACTGGAAATTTCTGCCTTCACACCGCTGGTTCGAGCACGCAATTATCGCAGCCTCTTATCGTTGTATTTATTCTACTTCTGCTGACAAACTGCTTTGGCTTTCCTTAGGTGATACTGGTGCACAGAGCTCTGTTAAATTTCAGCTGTGACTTTTATCTCAAAGTGCGTCGCTGTTCCTGAAACATATCAGCACATTTTTTTCTTACCTGCGAAGACAACGTGTTTCTTCTGCAGGGTTAATGGCGCTATAAACTCAATATCTGATGTGTCTGTCTTATTGCCATCTGTTGTGAGCACCTTCTTTTACACAGCAGCTAAATCAAACCAAACCCACACATCTGTACACAAGCTTACCAGTGATAAAACTTAAAGCGCGGCCTCCAGTTTGGTGTCCTCAGCAAAGTCTGCAGGGCACAGGCGAGATTGACAAACATGTAGCACATCAAGAAGAACCTGGAGAGAAACAGGCAGATAAAAAGAGAGCAAGAGAAATAGAAAGATAAGGGAAAAAAAGGACCTGTACAGCTGTGAGTACGCGGTAGGAGTGTATATTTTACAGTGTACTCACATGGAGAGGATGGGTGCGACTGAATCCAGGGAGGCGATGATGATGCCAATCTCACAGATGCTAGCTGTGAGCAGGAGGGCCCAGGTGGGCTCTCCGTTCGCTTTGCCGTGCCCAAACACCTGCAGCAACACATCAAATCACTCAGCACAGCATGCTTTTTGAACAGACTGCACTAAATAAATGAACTTTAGGGTTTAAATAATAGCGCACAGTGATGCAGTTATAACCAAGTTAATGAGCTGGTGCATGAGTCACATTCAGAGGAGTCTAAAAGACTTTCTGGTTTTACAGTACAGATGGGTAACACT